>JAJHZJ010000035.1:3866403-4328903 GCA_023548195.1 Bettongia penicillata ogilbyi | reverse complement strand
CCTCCAGATAAATTTCATTATTTTTTCTAGTCTTATAAAGTAATCCTTTAATAGTTTGATTGTTATAGCACCAAAAAGTAAATTGATTTAGATAGTATTACCATTTTTATTACATTTATTTGGTCTACTTATGAGTAATTAATATTTCTCCAAATATTTATTCTTTGTGCCATTTGGACTTGATAAGTTTAAAATTCTTAAAATATTCCAAAGAAAGAGAGAAACTAAAATATACAGCTTAAATCTAGAGATCACCATGAATCAGTGGATATAGGCAACACCTCAAATGCCTTGATACACTCCAGGAGAAACATTTCATGCATAAATCTATCAAAGAGAAGACTATGGCTAAATACATTGAGAAACTTACTAGCATCCTGAAATCTAACCTGAAGGAGAAGAATATACTTAAAGCAATCAACACTTTGAAATACCAAAGCAATGAACACCAATGAAATACCAGTCTAAATGTACACTTGGGGAATTATTAAATGTACAATAGTATATTAATAAAGTATACACACACACAACTCTATTCTATATTAACAAAACATTAGGACCATTACCTTAAGGCAGCTATGTAAAAATTAACAATTGCTTGGCAGAAACAGGGAAGAAAATTGATAGATGTTATTAGAGCACATGACAGGTCAGAAATCTAATCTTTTCATTGAGCAAAAGTCAAGGGTGATAACAATTAAAGAGCTTTAGAATTACCCAACATAATTTAAAGTGGTTTATCTCTAGAATGAATTCATGAAATGGCTAATATTCAAGAATGGAGCCCCCTGTGGTCAACATCTATTTGAACTTAGCCAATAATATGTTGACAAAGAAACATAAAACATCATTAAGTCAGATGATTTGTTTGTGGAAATGGAAGAATCTATAATGCAATTCAGAACCAGGTCATTGCTACCAAAAATTCAAAAGGGGTTATATCTAAGGAAACAGAACTTAATTGTCAATGTAGGTTAAGGCAAAAACATGTTGAAGGCAGTGCAAAAATCACTGAAGATTGTAAAAATTTATCACCTGCCTGCTACTTCGCAAGACATGATCTGGTAACTAGAGTTATATTTCAGAAGCCTGATCTTTCATAAATTGACAAGACTAATTTCCATTCATCAAATACAGACAGCAAAATATCATAGATGACTCAACTAATCAATCAATGCTAGAACTAAACTATTATCAAAACATGAATTGCTGCCCAAAACCACTATGCATAACATTTATTAAACATAATGTTTTAAATGTTTAATTTAAATATTTTAAATGGATGCCACTATCCCAAGTACTCATAATTTCCTTACTACATAGAAAAGTTTTCGAACCATAGAGACCTGTCCATGGTGACAAAAGTCAAGTGACAACAGGATAAAGGAAAGATAAACAAAGTCATTCTTTTTTTGCTTCTGGAAAAAAATGAAAGCTTTAATTCAATTCCAAAAGCATTTATTTATCCCACTGGCTAATAGTCCATAGAAGACAGAAAAAAGAATAGAGCAGAATAGACTTCTTCCAAAGACATTTTCTATCAGAACACCATCAAAAACGGAAATAATAATAGCATTTATGTTTACATTTTAATATTTGCAACATACTTTGCATTATCTTTTTAACATCTAGCCATTCCAAAGTTTGTAAAATTAAAGAATTTCAGTATCACAGAAATCATCTAAGATTGGATGATTATCTGATATTAGAGATCACCTAATCTTGGAGGTCATATTCTAATCCAGCACTCATTTTACAGGTGAACAAAAAGAATCTTTGAAAACTTATATGACTTTCTTTAAGTTTACAGTTTTGCCTATTTATCTTGCAAATTCTACTATCCTAGAAATACAAACTAACATCATATACTAATATCATTTGATTATATTTCCCTGCTTGGAAGCAGTTCCTAAAAATCTGGATTCTAGAACATAGAATGGCAAACATTGTGCAAAGGTTATCTTATGAATTATCTTTTCAATCATAAAAAAAATCCCACACTTGAAGAAACTAGTATGCATAAATGCCTTCTGCATGGAAAATCTAGAATTAGTACAATTTCTTACATAAATCCTTCTATCTATATTCCAGGATTAATTTTATTCTAAATCCATAATTGTTGACTTAAAAAAACATATCATTATGAAAAGCCTCCTTTCCAATTAAGCCTTTAACTTCTTCTTTTTTTGTAACTTGCTATTTATTTTAGGTGAATCTAGGCATTTAAAACCAAAAAAGATAATTTTACCTGCTATATTTAAAACAATTGTGAATGAAAAGCTCTCAGAAAGACAGCACTTTTATATTTATTACTATATCACACTTTTACTGATGCATTTTCTATATATTTTAAATTTCAGTTTGAAAATGCAAATTTATTTTTTTAAAAAATGTACAATTCTGTGTGCATCTTTCCTTCTCTAACAGTTTTACATTACAGAATGATCTAACCCAGAACTGATGAGAGAGCATTTCCAGCTAATTCCCTTGAAGGAAAATACATGGTTTAGAGATCCATAGGTATACCATGTAGTCATCAAAATGAATGAAATATCTTCCCCTCTTTAAAAGGGTCCTAGACTGATGTATACTATAAACAACTTGCTTCTCTTTTATTAACACTAGAAGTTCACCAACAGTATCACTATCATTGATCTTAGTGGGTAGGGCATCAAAGAAATGGGCACAAGAACTGTCATTTTAGATGTACAACGGATTGGTTGGGACATGTCATTCAATGTGCTCCTATACCCTTAATCTAAAAAATTTGAGTCTATTTGCCTATACTTATAGGTTGACTGTCAAAACCACTAATTTTTTTAAAATGAACATTTATTAAGTATCGATCATGTACCAAACACTCTGCTAAGTACTGGAGACACAAATAAGAAAAATAAGATAATCCTTTGCCTTAAGGAACAGTCTAATGGGAAGTGAAAACACAAAAGGAAGGTGAAAGAGACAGAAAGATAGGAAATATATCCAGTAAGGATACATGGTGAGGTACAGTTCAAAGGGTGCAGGTGGTAAGAAATGACAAGTTAGTTGGCCGGGGAGGTGCTGGAGAAGTTCTTTGCTTTACTCTCCAGCCCTCCCATCAAAGTAACAGAGGTAACCATTGAGATGTGAGTACCAAAGCCGATGCAATCTCAAGAGATGATGAACTAGTAGAGGAGATAATTTTATACTTTTCTTATGACAAATACATCATAAGAAAAAGGCTAAAGGACAAAAAAAACTAACTTTCAATAATATGAGAAAAACGGTACTGCAGAATGACTAGGGAAAAAATTATACCAATCAATCAGTTTATACATGTTAGGAGACCTTTTTAGCCTGTAAAATGAGCTTTTGCTATTATATATTTGTTTTTCATTTTTCTTTCCTTTCACATAGCTGACAAGATTTTTCATAGTGTAAATGTCTCAAGATAATAACTACACTGTGCTCTTTTATGGAAGCAGAATATTTTTTCTTTAGGTTAAAAAACGGTAAATTTATCTGAAGAAATTTTATTCTCCTTAGCAAAACACTTTTTCCTAAACCTATATTGTAATGGCATTAGGAAGGATCTCATACTAGTGTGATTGACAAAGGCATAAATCCAATTATATACATATCTATCTTTACAGTTCATCTTTCTAATATTTCAGTAATAGAAGTGATCATTAAGCCTATCCCTAAACACAAACATTGTCAACCTGTGTGCAACAGTACTTTCAAAGATCAGCAAATTAAGAATACATTCTAGAACCTAGGAAAAAATGGGGCCAAAGTAGTCATTGAAATTCATAAGCTAACAGGCAGGAATAGAAAGCCTCTCTATGGATGACTAGACAAGCGAAAAGAAGGGTAGGATTTATGTCTAGCAGGCACAGCTAGAGGGATGGTACACACAAGAACACTAATATATAATGAAAAACTGACTTGCCCTATTCAGTTTCATTGAGACTGCCAACTGCGATATGTTATTTGACACTGCTACTTAGAGCCAAATCATTCATCCAGCATTTAAAGCTCAGTATACCACTTTGTCCGTGGATAGATTCATTTAAAAAGTAAAATAAAGGTTGCCCTTAGCTCTGTGATAAAAGCAGAAAGCTTACCGTTATAGTAGTTAAAAGTTGTGCTAGGCTTTGCCAATAAATATACTATAATATCAGAGAGAAAAAAATGAAAAAGCCAAAGAAAATTAACCATATCACTCAATTTGTCTGGTTCATGGTAGGAACTGTAACAGAAGCACCATCAGCCAATGTATTACAAAATTAGAAATGCTTTTTTTTAACATAACTTTCAAGTTTCAATTTTTAAGACCTCATTTTTGCATAATTTATTTTCCTACGTAATTAACCTCACATTTTTTTTTAAGGAGTTATTCCATATAGTTATTACACAGACAGAGCTGCTCTGAAGTAGTACTGTATGTTCACCAAAACATTAATATTAAATTCAAATGAATAAGGGATAGGGAGAGGGAAATGGAGGGAGGAAAAGAGGGGGAGAGAGGGAGAGATTGAAACACAGAGAAAGAGACAAAGGTGGGGGATAGACAAGGGAGACAGAGAAACAGAGCGGGGAGTTAGATGAATGGAGGGAAAGGAAAAGACAAAGAAAGACAGAGACAGAGAGGAAGTGAGGGAGAGAAGACAGAGAAAGAGAGTAAGGAAAGAGAAGGAAAGAGAAAGGAGATGGAAGAAAAGAGAAACAGGGAGAGAGAAAATAAATTAGAAGTAATTTCTGGTCAGAAAACAAAGCAGATTAACAGAAGGGAAAGGCAAGGCTTATTTTAGGAAGTGGCACTTAATACAAATATTTAATATAACTAGGATATCCAGTGGTCAAGGGGAGAACATTCTAGGCAAAGTCGTGTAGACAGAAGATGGAATGTCATATACAGAGAATAGCAAGTAGGCCAATTTAGTTAAAATAATGAGTCTGTAATATCGAATGATTTATAATCAGTCTAGAAAGTCAAGTTAGATTTAGATGGTGAAATATTTTAAATGTCAAATAAGACTTTATATTTTATCCTAAAGGCAATTGAGAGCCATATCCAGTAGGAATAAACATGTTACCTTGGGATGACAGTGGGGAATAATACCACACACTATGCCCCTGACTTATTTGCAATTCTACATTCATCCTTTCTCTTATACCTTATTGGAAGTAGAGAAGATCTAACTTTTTACTTGACTAAAACACAACAGAACCTTACCAGAATACAACAATTGGTTAGGCATCATGCTGAATTTTACGCGCAAATAAAAAGACATGAACAACGTAACTGGTACTAGACTAAATTGCTGGACATAAACAAGAATGGAAAGAGATTTAAAAGTCATGCAACATTTACTAATCTATGGTAAGTGTTCTTGACCTACAGAAGATCTTCCATGAAAAATAATTAACAGCTGGGAAAAATCTAAAGTAGAGACTCCCATGGAACATCAAGGACTTATTTTAAAATGTCTTAAAACTTAACGTGATATTGATGCTCGTCCATACTGTTGGTTTCGATCTTAAATGTAATAAGTGGTACATGTTTGGAATTGCTGTATGGCTACTTTTAGTGATTATTATAACATTAATTGAGATCATTCTAGATGGTTACAAGAGTAGTCAGATGCCAGAGGGTGGAATATAGTAAGAATAAGTGTGTTAATTTAGGATGAACAACTCTGTTTTGTTTGAAGTTTCTATTTTATAACTAAGTTGTTGTTATGGACTTGTACTGCTTTTCTCTAATGAGATAAGGACTTGAATATTGAGTTTGTCAATAACACATATATGTTTGTGTCACCAGACTTTAAGAAAATTACTAAAAACATGTTTCCCCAAGTCTGGAGTGCAACCACTCATGATGTGTATGTGCACCAAATTTGTTAAGCAATACTAATGAAGTTCCCTACCCCCAAATCTGGTTTATTAAAACATACTAAGGTTCTACTCCACCAAAAAAAAATAAATAACTAATATTCACTTACTAATGATGCTAGCTTTGATCAATAGTTTCTTTCATCATAAGCTTGGGTAGTTAAACACCAGTCAGAACTTAGATGTAGCTTATAAAAATTTTATTCATAATTGTAAAAATCCACCAGGAGTTGCAATAATTAGTTTACTCCTGGTTCATGACTAGACTATACTCCTGCATTCTTTTTATTCAAAAATATGACTATCCTTAGTCACTAAATATACAGTTCAGAATGACTGAGACTTGTAAGAATGCCACCTCAGAGGGAAACACTCCTGTTGAGAAGAGACAACCTCTTTGTGAACACTGGTATGAGACACATTTACTGGAATGCTAGTTTGTTCCTAGAGAGATGGTGATTATACTTTTGAATAGTCAACAAATTTTGATTGCTTGCATTAATGAGTGAAGATCTAATTAGAGTACCGTCAGACCTATTAAGCCTACATAACTATAAATTGATTTTAAGCAATGCATTACATCATGCAAGGTTCTTGAGAAGGATGTCATGGTTGCATATTCTCTAAAATTGTTTTAGCATTTTCAGATTGGAAAAAGAAGAAATACGAGAGAAAAATTAGAAAATTATTAGAATAGTACCTAAAGTATGTTGGCTGCTGTGAATGGAGAGAAGGAGATAGAGATCAAAGTTGTGGAAGGAGAATTAACAAGACTTGTCTATTTATCGGATATGAGGGCACTAAGAGTGAAGACTTGCGGATGATTCCTAGGTCATGACCTAGATCAGACATGGGGAACCTATGGCCTCAAGGCTACAGTTGTGAAGTTTGGATTCAAAGGGTTACACTTGAGGACCTAGAGGGCCACATGTGGCCTCAAGACCACAGGTTTTCCATCCCTGACCTAGGTGACAGGGATATTAGTAGTGACCTCATCAGATGTAGGAAAATTTAAAAGACAGATGAGTTTGGAGGAAAATATGGAGTGTAATTTGGAAAACATTAAGTCTGAGATACCTGAGTTGAAATATACTACTGTGTATTGAAGACATGAGACTGGGCCCCAGGAGAGATAAGTGAACTTGATCTGTAAATTTAGTTACCTTAGAAGTAGGGATAATAATTGAAGCAATGAAGGACCATATAAAAGGCTTTAGAAATTTTGTTTGAAAAAAAAATTCATTTAAAATTGTCTTATACTTGTGTTAGAGTAAAAAGTTGGCTTTGTACTTAGAAGATCTGGGTTTAAATCCTACCTCTGACACATACTAGCTATGGGACCATATAGGTCACTTAACCTCACAGTGCCCAAGGAACTCTCTAGTGTCATAAACTGCACTTGTTGAAGAGGGGCTGGGGGGAGGGGGGAGGTGGCGAGGCAAGAGGAACATCAGGGCTGATAGTATTCCAATAAGTCTTTCAAATATCAATGAATGCAGACATGACTCATCTTTAAAGTCCTTCTAGCTGAAAAATTCTATGATTCTAAATAAATTCTCTGAGATATGAATTACTAATAATCTCCCTACCACAGAACACTTTGCAATCATAAATTCTTAGCCCTTAAATGTTCTGCAATATTATCGTCTAGACTAAATTTTCTATTTGTCCAGAATCTGTTTCTTCAAAAAGAACAAAGTTTCTGCCTGAAACGTCACATGAGACCTTTACAATCTCGGCTGGCAGAGTGAAGTTGGCCAAGAAGTCATATGGTCATTTGTTCCACAGACTAATGACAACATACATTTTGCCAGGAGTGGATGCCAAGAGGTTATGTATTTGTAGCAGCTGTGGCCTGACATGGCCCCAGCTCCAGTAACATTATGGCAGATGCCCTGAAAAATTCATGTCTTCCATGCTTATATATACACAAGCCAAATGAGTGTAAATTTTAGTAGTTTTAACTAAAGTAGAAGAATGCTGAGTATACTAGTTTCTTTTTTTCCAAGGGCTATAACATTTTATACTGCATATTTTAATACTGGATTAAATTTCATTTAACTCATTCATTCAACAAACTCTTATTAGATGCCCATTATGTTTATTGTTTTAAGCATTAGGGTGATATAACACTTAGTCTAGACACAAATATTGCTCTCTTGGCTTGTATCACATTATGAAATTTAATTTTTTCAAAAATCCTAGAAAAACATGATTTATAAATTGAGTATTTGAGAGATTGCATAAAGGTATTCTGTCATTTTAGACATTTCTCTCTCTAAGCATGTTTGAATTAGAGAATGAGAATTCAATTAAAATAACTTATGGCAATTATGCCTACAATTTAGTAGTATTAAATCATCTCCTGCTTTCACTTAGACCTAACTCCTTGCTTTTTAGGTGAAGAAAGAAACTTTGGGCTCAGGAAACATATATTAATCAAGGTAATCAGACCAGTGTCAATTTTTGTTTTTTCAACATTATAAAGTAAAATAATGTATAATAATGATATGAGACAAGTGCAAATAAAGTAGATAGAGGATCATTCTTGGAGTCTAAAAGACCTGGGCTCAAAACATGCTTCTGATACTTACTAGTTAAGTAAAATATAAGCAAACCATTTAAACTTTCTAGGACTTTAAGTTACATACAAAATCAAGTGCTGCTCTCTATTAATAAAGACTTGCTCTCACCCCACCCCCCAAAAAAAGAAAAGAAAAAAGATAGGAGAAAATAAATTTCTAGAAGAGGGTCAGAGATTAACTAAATCTGGGTGAAGTTTTCCTGGAGGAATCTTCTAATCTCATCACCATGCTGCTAACTCAAGTCTTGACTGACACCACCTTCCTCAGTCTCCTTTCTGCTCTGATTGAAGGGCTAAAGGATAGAGTACTAAATTGCCCCCAATGTCTTCCTTTAGAGAGGGCAGAAACTGGACTTTTGCTCACTCCACTTTCCATCTGCTGCTCTGTCTACTTTTTAATTCCATCAAACAAGATGCTTCCAACCCTAGTACCCCTTGGTCTCTCCCCTCCCCTACTTTCCTGCCTTCTTTCATATATTATATCTCACTGTTTAACTGTGAGTGACTTCAGGTCAGGGACTGTCTTTCTTTTTTATACCTAGCACTCAGTATAGTGACTGGAGCATACTAAGTACTCAATATATGTTTATTGGATTGGTTTGGATTGGATGTAATATTGAGCTGGATGTTAAATGCTCTATATAATTTCAAGAGTCAAAAGGGTAGCTCATTGTATGCATGAGGAATTATGTAGCCAAGGTATCACAGTGGAAAAGATGTTCTGGCTTTGGAATTAGAGGGCCTGGATTCAAATCTTGCCTAACAACCTATGTGATCTTTGGCAAATCACTTAATCTTTCTGAGCCTTAGTCTCCTATCTGTAATTTGATAGAATTAAATTAAATAGCCTCTAATATTCCCTTCTGGATCTAAAACTATGATCTTATGAGGGGAGAAATTATCACCAATGGAAAGTCATCCAGTTTGTTTGGAGTAGAGAGTACAAGGAAGAAAGTTATTTTAGACTGGAAATGTAGAGAAGCACCAAACTGTAGAAAACTTTGAATGTGAGGCTAAAGAATTTGAATTTTATTTCTTGTACTCTTGAGAGACTGTCTTGTACTTTGAGCAGAAACATGGTATGTTCAGGTCTACATATAAGAAAGATTAATATAGCATTTCTGGAAGACTGATTGGAGACAGGAAAGGGTGAAGACAGGAAGACCAGTTAGAAGATCATTGCCGTAGTCCGGGTGAGAGGAAAGTAGAGCCTGACTTAGAGTGATGTGAATGAATGTTTAAACACAATAGCTTTTACAATGAATCTCTTAAAATAAGAAATCCTCTGGTGCAAACCACTAACCTGTATTACTATAATTCATTAATGTTCATATAGTTATGCATTGCAAAGTATGAAAATTTCAGGATCAAGCAAACTCATTAATTACCTTCTAACATTAGCTTACTAACCGTGAAACACTCTATAGCTACAAAACATTTTGTGTACAAGATCTAACTTGATTCTCATACTAACCCTGTGAGAAATCAATAATCATAAGGCATGGGAAATATTTTTATCTCTAATTTAGAGATAAGGATATTAAGATTGTGAGAGGTGAAACTATTTGTTGAGGATCACAACATAGCTAGCAAGTAAAACAGCTACCACCTAGGCTTACTGGCTCTAACTTGAAGGTCCTTTCCATTATACTACACTATTTTTCTAATAGATGTATCATCTTGGCAAATTGTCAAATATGTGGTACGATCTATAGGTAGTTTCATGGTTATTAATCATAAACAAAAGGAAGGCCACACATATTAGTTTCTTCTAACTCCATCAATGTTGATAATTAAAGACATAAAATCTTTCAAGTAAAAATGCATGAACTTAGAAGACTCTTGGCACACTAACCACTATGCAGCTTATTCATGCTAACAGTCAAACAGGAAAAATATGATGAAAGACCACAAGGAATCTACAGAAGATTTACAATTATTGCAGGATGTAAGAGAAAAGCTTCAACCATATTCTTCAATTTATGTCAATGCACAGAGCAAGAGGAAAGAAAGGAGATGGAAAAAAGATGGAACTATATGATGAGTAACAACAAATACCAATGATAATAATACCTTATCTCCCTAAAATCATGTAGGATTTACCAAGAACTCTACAATTTTCTCACAATAACCTTGTATGGTCATATAAATATTGTTATCCCCATTTTATAGATGAGAAAACTAAAGCTCAGACAGATGAAATGACAAATATGTATACAATTAAACTCTATGCTCTGTAAGGGGAAGAGGCCAGGCATTGTTTGGTATGTTAGAAGATTAGGGAAGTTTTCACAGAGAAGGTAATATTTGAGCTGGATGTTAAAGGATACTTTGAATTTAAGGAGTCATAGGAACAAGTCATTTTAGGCGTAGGGAATACTTCAAAGACATGGAGCTGGAAAAACTTCTAAATTTAGATTTTCTCAGTCTAAGTTCTCAATACTGTGGAGCAAAATATTATCAAAGCAAAATAATTTGCCAGCCCATCCACAAGCATTCAGTAAGTGCCTACTATGGGACAGGCACTGGACTAAGATATGGTGATAAAAAAGGGCACAAAACCATTCCTGTTCTTGCTATAGTTGCAAACAACTGTATGCGAATAAGATACATACAGTACAATTAGAGATTATCAGTGGTGGAAGGCACTAACATTAAGGGGAGTCAGGAAAGTTTGGGGAATGATACTGACTAAAACCTCTATTAAAACCCAATTATGATGACTCGTTATGGGGCTGCTTAGACTTAGCATTCTTTAAGGTTATGCCAGTGGGGCTGCCGCATCCTAATAAGCAGGAAAGGTTTGGAGTATGAACCCGAAAACAGACTTAATATCTAAGGAGAAGTCAATCACCAAAATACCAATTAATAAGATAAAATTAAATTATTAAATGCTTGTTAGTTAACAGAAAGTTGACCACCAAGTTATGAATTTAGTAGCCATAGCAACTCATTAAACCATCTAGTGAAGAGCATATGATCTGTATTGGTAAAGTAGAATACCGATAAAGAGGCAAAGTGTTGTCTGGTGATGTGCAACTCATAATAACTTCCAGAGAAGAGTCTCAAGGATTCTAGATAGTAATTCTTAGAACCATAGTGACACTCAGTCCTACTGCTGCTGCACCATGAGATATGGGAGGGACATAGTTGATATTGACTATGCTTGCACAGAATGAAGATATTGCTAAAATTGACCTGTGAGCTTACTGTTGGTGAGATGTCTTCTTTAATTGCCCTATAAAGTAGGTGAGCATTGGTCAGTGAAATGAAGAACCTATGAGGAAAAGACCACAAGGATCTATAGAAGAAAACCACAGGGGAATCTTGCCTGCCTCAACCAGCCCCCATTGAGGCTTGAGGGGACATAAGGGAATGTACAAGTGTGACTGTCTCGATTGACCCATGGAGACGTGGGGGTAGTTGCCCCCTCCTTCTCAGCAGCCCCGGCAAGAAGTATGGCTAGGTAATATTTTAGGAACTGGTTTTTTCAACAACCATTTGAAAAGCCTAGACTAGAATAAAGTTGATCATTTACCCCTGCGAAGGACGGTCATCTGACCAGATCAAGAGTGAGCCTTTTAGAGGCTAGAGATTGAAAACTCCAGTGCCTCCTGTATGTTAGCAGTGAAACACACGTAAATGCATATACATGTGTGTGCACACATTCAAGTTTGTATGAAATATGTATGAGCATGTACATGCGCATGCGTACATGTATGCACATGCCTAGCATCCATACCCGCATCCCTATATGGTATATGTAATAATATATACATTATATATGTATATGTATACACACACATTTATATAGAACCAGTGAAAAGCAGCTGCAGCTCCCACCGTAGTGGTTGGGGAGAGTGGTTTCAAGTCTTTAAGAATTTGTTGAAGTACCTAAGAGCTGAGTTAATGCAAGGACACTTCAGAATGGTGCTGTAGCCATCAAAATATTACAGGGTGATTACTTCTGAGGTACGTCTGCTGAAAAAGCAAAACTGGCTATCTTTGAAGTGCTGTCTTCTTCTGCATTGCTATCTAATGTTTAATGCTGAACCCTGAATATCATAGGCAATGAAAGACTGAAGTTTTTTCCCTCAACAGGAATGACTTGTTTAAATTCAAGGTGAGAATGGTGATTGAACAACATACCTACATCTTTCAGAGAGCAAGAATGTTTTCAAGGTAACCATATCATCATCACTGTTTCTTCTCTTCTGTTATTATTTAATAATCAAAATGGATTTCAAGTTTCAATCATCATTTTTAAAAGGAAAACAAATTCTTTGGATAGCACTCAGCACATTAGAGACCAAGGCTCAACAAATACAAATGTAATAGAAGACCCGATATGTCAATGTTTGTAGGTGTGATATAATTGGATAATGTATTTTCTTTTTCTCAAGGGTAAGTTGAAAGTAGCTCCAGCAATTCACAATAACACAACTCAGTTTATCTTTTCTAACACACAGGATGCAATTTTATCCAGTCTACTTCATGAAGTTATTCTTGGGACAAAACGTGGGAGTATGTGAATGTTTTTTGAAGAATAGAAAAGCATGTATCTAAATAATTACAAACATGTTTATATGGCCCCCTTAAGGTTTATAAAGCATTTCACCCACAACAACCTAGTAAAGTTAATAGTTGGTATTTACTCTTATGGGCAGATAGGTAGCCCAGCTAGAGTGCTGGACCTGAAGTCAGAGAGATTCATCTTCCTAAGTTTGAATCTGGCTTCAAACACTTCGTAGCTGTGTGCTCCTGGACAAGTCACTTAATCCTTTCGCCTCAATTTCCTCACCCATAAAATGAGCTGGAGAAGGAAATGTCAAACCACTCCAATATCTTTGCCAAGAAAATCCCCAAAGGGGTCTCAAAGAGTCAGAAACAACTGAAAAGCAACTAAATAATAATTACTGTTATTCCATGTTACTCAGTCTCAAGGGTAATCTGCTTATCTATATGGCACTCACTGAATTAGAATGAAAACAAAAACTTCATCTGGTAGTTGGAAATAGGTCATTTGGTTCTCACTCTGTGACCACCATATTTTTAGAGACTGTTCTGTGAATCAGTTACAAATCCATCCAAAATGGTTTGGAAACACGCAGTTTCCTTCTCGGGACACGAATTCCATTTCAACATTTCCGCTGAGGTGTTTTAAGGTGCTGGTCATTAAAGTCTTTGCGAATAAACTTCATCTCTGAAAAAATCTGTCTTTTTAAAGCAAATGACTTTGTCTTTGTTTCCAAGTACCTTGCACAGCACTCTTTTCCTTCAACATTCAATATAGTTCCTTTGTAGCTGACAAGGTAAAATGTGAATACCAATTCAACCCTGAAATATACACAAAAATAAGATTTTGCAGTCAAGAGACTGGACTATTTCAGCTATTCTGAATGGTTTCTTTCACTGGCTCCTGACAATGAAAATAAAAATGAAATAGTCTGTTTTGTTTATTATTAAATTACTTCCTACTTCAAAAACTGCCAATTCATCCCTGACAAATCTCCTCTCTGCATGGATAGATAGATGGATGGATAGAAAAATATGTGTGTTCGTCCTTCATTGATAAAGAAGACCATGCCATCAGAGAAATAATGACATAACTTGCACTTGACTTTGTTTTGAGTGAGGGAGGGTTGTGCAGGTCACCAGCCTCACTTCTCCTCCAAAGCCATCTGAATCCAATGACCAGATATTCATCAGGATGACTGGATATGGAGATGACCCAGGATGAGGCAATTAGGGTTAAGTAACTTGCCCAAGGTCACACAGCTAGTGAGTGTCAAGTGTCTGAGGTGAGGTGTGAACTCAGGTCCTCCTGACTCCTGCGCTGGTGCTCTATCCACTGCACCATCTTGATAGATGGATGTATGTGTTTTTACATAATGTAAGATGGTAAAGGGACAAACGTATTGTCTTTATAAATAAGAGATCTGAGTGTGAGGTCCAGCTATAATACTTACTAGCTATGAGACTATGAATGAATGAATGAATGCAAAAGGATTTATTTAAGGGTTTTCTATGGGACAGACAGTATGCTAGGTGCCGGGAACACAGAGAGAAAAGTTAATCCCTGTCCTCAAGGAACTTATATTTGAATAGGGAAAAATAACACATGTAGGGGAATGACAGCCAATGGAAAGGAATTTTTGTCTAAGGAGTCACAGGAATACAGCCACAGGGCAAGCTATTCTCATGCCCTTTGCAAAAGGGCTATTTCTATTGATTTTAGTACTTCTCCCAGAGAAAAAATTGAAAAGGAAGTGGATTCTTACTTTACATATTACATGTCATGATAGAATAGATATCAAGATATCCTAAGATGTCTGGGGTGAGCTGAATGTGGTAGTTAGGGTGAACTGTCTGAAACAAAGTAGAGATTTAACAAATGCCTGTAAGTGACTGACTGATTCAGTGGCCCCAAGTCACTTTTTGTCTTTAAAATTTAGATCTCTCCTATGAGCAATGGGAATAATAATTCTTATGCTGCACTCTTCCTGGGTTTGTTGTATAAAAAGCACTTTGTAAATCAGCAAATGTTATATAAATGGGAGCCCTTGTTATTAGAGATAATTATTTACAAATATATTATCCATATCTAATTTCATTGGTGAGGAAATTCCCTCAACCAATACAGATAAGTCATTAATTATTTTGCAATTTAGAATATTAGACAGAGGCATGGGAGCACTGAGAGTATAAAGGACTTGCCCAAAGTCACAAAGCTGATGTATGCTGGAGACAGGATCTGAATCCAAATCTTCTTTACTCTGAAGCCAGCTTTCCATCTTCTACTTATGTCTACATAAGTAGACACTTATACTGCCAATAAATAATGATGCATATTTTTAAACTATAACATAAAAGGAAAATCTAGTTGGAACTCTTAAAATCCTTTTAAACTTCATTTTTGAAATGCTCTACAAATACTCATTTACATAAAAGCAGGTTAGTCTTCCTATTCTATCACGGGGATGAACACAAATTGAAGCTTTTTGAGGGTAAGGACTTTTAGGACCATGTGTAGATAATCTCACAGCTGGCACAGTGTGCCTGGCAAATAATATTTAAATTTGTTGAAGTGACTTGAAAAGTCCTTCCCAAATCCCCTAATTCACTAAGTAACATATTAAGACTTTAAGCCCATTTCTGGGCTCTATGTGATGGACAGTAGGTCAATGTCCCAACGTTTCAGACAACTCTTCTCCAGGAAGTCCATTTCCACTCCCCGCAAAAAAACACCAATTATCTAGGATTATACATATATATGCTCCTCAGATTTTATTTTTACATAGTATTTCACTGTATTAACCATTAAAACTTCAGAAATTTCCTTATTCATCAAAATGTAAGTTAATTTCTCGTGATATTAATGCATATTTTGTGACTTCAGTGATTTTATCATGTTCCTTTTTACTATTTTACAACAGATACATTCATTATTCAAGTCTATGTGTAACATTTTTACACATCTATTTTGTATGTATTCTGGACTGGGAAATGTTATTACTATCTTTTAGGCATAAGGCATCAAAGGATTTAAAAAAAAGTAAACACTGTGGCTCTTCTTTTGGCAAAGTTCTATGCTTTTTCTGTAGCTGTCAAATTTTTATACATCATCTTTCCTCTTTTCCCACACTGGTATGTTTCCAATCTTATGCTACCTAAACACAGTACAAACTTTTATAAGACCTTAATGCAAGGCTTCAAGGCCTACTAACTCCATCATTCTCTTACCATCGCCATGTTTAAAAAGCTAGCCTTTACTTAGTCCCTACTGAAACCTAAAGTTAAATACCAACCAATTTTTTAAATGCCTTCAGTTATAGTGCGACTAATAAAACTCCAGATCTCCAAATGATCTATTTTAAATTGAGGTTTTACCTTTTACTTAGCCATGAAGAAAATCAAGGGAGATTCACAAATGTGATATATCTTCACCTTGCCACTACAAACCAGTTTCCTGAAAACGCAAGTTATGAATACTAGATGACTAAAAAACATTCTCAAAATGTTAATGAGACAATTTTGCTATATTTTAAATCTCTCATTTTCTCATAGATAGTCAACATGTTCTGGAGGCATCTGCCTAAAAGCTTCAAAACTACCTTCTAATCAGCATTTTCTATGTGACTTGAGTTATTCTTTTGAAATATTACCTTTAGGAGTATAATTATTCATTCCATTGATTTTTCTGGATTTTCTTAATGAAGCCCCCTTTAGATCACTGGAGAGAGGGTCACATTGATTGAAAAAATACTGACCTTCCTTTTGAAGAGAGAATTAAAAATAGCAAAGGATAAAAGTAATATAGCTCCAGAGCCTATGAGGAGTCAGTTTCAGCGATTCCAGGGCCTGCTTATATCCTTACATGTTTTATTGGAGCACTTTGGTTAGCCTACAAAGTCGCACAGGTGAAAGTGTAAGTTTCTGGACCATTAAGTCCTACATCCTCCCAGTGTATCATAATTAGAGAAACACCTGGGCTAAACAGCAGAGTGCCTCCACTGTGAAAATTAAAGGTATGTTCAACTACCTTCAGAGAAGCCTCTTCCTCTAAGCAGTCTGAGCATGGGGGTCAACTGGAGGCTATTATCTGAAACAGGTGGACCCAGTAGTTTAGGACCCTGCAACGTGCAAATACCTTGCATTATGGTTTTGGATGGGTTGGGTAAGCTTCAAAGCAAAGTTATACATATTTAGTATGCAGAATCACAAGATTTCTATATTGGAAGGAAACTCACAGGCCTACTTCAAACCGCACCTGATAATAACAATAATTTCTATTGCTATTCTCTATACAACGCTCTAAGTTGGGAAAACAGACATCTCATTTTGTCCTCACAATAACTGTAGGAGGCACATACTATTATCCACATTTTAGAGAAAAGGAAACTGAGATAGACAAAGGTTAACAACTTGCCCAAGGTCACAGAGCTAGTAAGTATCTGAGACCAAATTTGAACTCATGTCTGACTCCAAGTTGAGTGCTCTATCTGCTGAACCGCTTAACAAGTACATCCGATGAGTAATGATCAAGTCTTTACTTGAAAACTCTCCAGTGAGTAGAGACCCAAATGTAAGAAACTCAATAATAATTTTCAACACAGTAATATGTTGATGAGAGGCAGCTCAGAAGAATGGGAAAAGTCTGGATTTGGAAGCAATGGACCTCAGTTCAAATCTCAGCTCCACTACCCATTGGTTATATGATTCTGACCTTGAACATTTCATCTAAGTTATTTGAATCTTTCTCACATGTAGAAATGGTGAAAGAATAGACTTTTTTTAGAAATATATTTAGTTTCAATATTTCTAGAAACATTTTGCATCATAAGAATTTGAAACAAAAAAATATCATTAATTGGGAAGGATTTTTGCACATCTCAGGCACTGCAGTAACTTGCCTGGGGGAAGGGGTAACTTTGTCATATCTATTGTATTGTATAATGAATAAAACAGACCCAGATATCTGGGTTTTCCCCTTTATTCTTCAAGGTAATTAAGCTCTAACTTCATTTCCCCTCCAATAAAATAAAAAGACAAATTCTAAAAAGTAAAAAAAAATACTTCTATAGAAGTATGCACACCAAGTAAGTTAATATTGACTGGTAACAAAGGGAAAAGGACAAGGGATTCACTACTCAGAGAAAAGCATTCGTTCTAAACTATGTCAAGATTTCTACCAGGAGGCTGGAAATCTCAGTTTTCTCTACTCAAAGCAAACCATTTTGTAAAGAGACACAGTCCCCGAAGTTCTTGACCAACAATAAGGCATTGCCATTCCAAGAAAAATATGAAGAAACAAAATGGCGTTAAGACCATGACTAAATGCCCCCGGTCAAATTGAACCAGATTAATGAATTCAGTCCATCCAATTCACCACAGTTTATCTCTACAGCTGAGCCCCATGGCATGCTGAGGATCAGGCAGCTTGCAGATTATTAAGACTACCCTCCAGTAATTAGAGTAGAAGAATATTCTGTATCCACAACAAATTCATCCACGCCATAGATATGCAGAGAGCCTAAGTGAAACAATGAGATGGCAAGAGGCATTGATTGTGTGCTTGGTCTAAGAGGTAGCTCTCAGAAGGTTAAACATCATAAGGCAAATTTGGAAAATGAGAGATTGAGAGCGTGAAAAGCCCAGCAACAAAACATTGGCTGCTGACTGGTTTTCCACTCCTACTCAAGGATGGATATGCCAGAGATTTTACAAATTTACCAAAAGAAGGGTTATCCAGAGAAAAATGCAAAAAAAAAAAAAAAAATTACAGCTCAAGAAACCAAGAAGAAAGGAATAAGGTCCTTTATTCAGTGTTAAAGTCTGAAAATAACTGAACATTTAGTCAGTCCTACTATGTACAGAACACTGTGTTAGATGCTGTACATTGCCACCCTTATGGGTCTATTTTCTTAGAGCACTAGAGAGAATCAACATTTGGACCCAGGTGTGTGAATCAGTAATGACAGAATGCTAGGCACTGAGATTTGCTAGAGGGAGAAAAAATAGGGGAGGGGATCAGGGTGGAGGGAGCATCCAGGGTTTCTGCTACCTCTCAAATCATACAGTTAGGTGACTGCCTAATCATCTAGGTGCATACAGTTTACCCTGCATGTGACTTTCTGCCCTGTGTTGCAGGAAAGCAATGCATCTGGTTTTCCTCCTCATTTAGTGTCTGATTTAGAAGGTATTCGTGGTTGTTACACATCTTGCTGAATTCCTGAAGAGCTGCTGATAAAATCCTTTTGCTTTCTGCAAGATACTATTTCTATCTGTAATTACTGTTCCATAATTGTTCCAAAGAAGAAACATCTGTTGTTGCTCATTACCATTTTCTTCTCGCTTCCTTATAGCTTTTATGTACTTTGAAAGTATCTGGGATTATATTATTACTTTTTTCCCCCAAACGTCTTCCATTGAAGTCAATTAACACTGTTCAAAAAACAATCCAAATGAAAACCTGAAGTATTCAGGGACCTAAGAAGTAGGATAGTGCTTTTGATTGGGGGTTAAAAAACATTTTTCTCTAGAATGTATCTATAGCTTAATGCAATCTCACAAATTCTTTACAGAAATGATGCCTCAGTTCAGGAGAACTGGAGCGAAGTTTCCTATCTCTAAGTCCAGTGGTCGTTGCTTACAGAACACTGGACAAGTGACTGACTTTCTTGTTATTTTTATTTTCATGCATCAGATAAATGTGAAATTCATACATTTCCACCAGGGAAGACCCTGATGCAATTTTACAAACCTATTTGAGGAGCAAGTATCCCTGATAAGAATCTAAAACTTGTATTATTTAAATTGGTGTCAAACCATGGTGAGTCAATAATTCCACAAAATGTACCACAAGCAATATGAAACAATTTCAGTTACTAACATCACTAGCTTTTTGGATGCTATTCATTTGTAGAATTTGTATTGGTTTATTTGTTGGATTCATGTATGTGTATATGTATATGCACTTATTTTTTGCTGTGCACTATTAACTATCCAATATTACCATCTAAACTGCTAGACTTTTGAGGGCAGACCACATTCAGAGGACAGCAGTCAAGGATAGTGGGAGAACAAAAGTCTGATTTTTAGTGGGTGACTATAGCTGCTCCTATTTTATTTAAAATATCAACATGTCATGAAAATTGTGACAGAGGATTTCCTTGATCTATAACTATTGTGCTATTTACATTTGTAGTAGGAGATATCATAATGGTGATCCTGATCACTCAGACATAATTGATATGTCTGTAATTGCAAATGACAAAAATGTGGATAGAGATGATCAAATTTCATTCATCCATTCAATTCAGTAGCAAAGAATATCCAAAATCTCTGATCATTTTCTTTAAGGAATGGGGGTATGGAAGGACTATTGACAATAAGAGAATTCACTGTAAGCGAAATTTAGATACTGAAAACCATCTAAAAGTCCCATGTTGTCCATGCCTGGGCCACTGTTGTCTACCAAAACACCACCTGCTAGCTAGTTTCCATGTGAATATTGTGGTTTAAAAGAGAGCAATTGTTAAAGAATTGCCAAGTCATATGTGGCTGTTGTTTGTCCTTTTTCAAAAAGGACCATAACATCAGGAAGGTGATGTCATGACTTGCAAGTGAATTGGATTTAAGTGAGGACAGCTGTGCAAAATCACCAGCCTCATTTCCTTCTCCAGAGCCCTCTGGGTCCAGTAGCAAGATATGGATCAAGATGACTGGAAATGGCCCCCAAATACTGTGGGACACTGTGACCATTTGAAGCTAAGGTCTTTTCCAGTTCTCAGTTTGTCTGAGGCAATGCCCATTCAGTGATTAAGCCTAGGTGAAAAATGAGGCAAAAAATGTCCTCTTCAAAAAAAAAATCAATCTGGGAGGGTAAGACCCTCAAGAATGACTGTTTTACCTAGTCAAAGAAAGTGATATAAGGATCCATTGAAAGAACTAAAGATATTTAATACCCTCTGCCATAGAGTCACACTATAATGAAAGGCTGTCATAATCTTGAAAAGTGGCATAAACTCAAAACCCGTCACCATTGGGTTTTCCCCCTCCAAACCCTCTCCTTCTTATAAATGGCTCCCTTAAACTATGGTGCCCGAAAGCAAATAAAAATTATAGATTTGGCCTGACCAGGACCTATCACATCATTGTTCTTAGAAGCTGTGCCTCTTGTAATACAGCCTAACTTTTTGCATTATTTTGCATTAACTTTTTCTTACCTAAAGCATGAGCAGGTATGTTACATGGTAGATAGAGTACCAGGCCTAGAGTTGGAAAGACCATAGTTGAAATCTTGCCTACAATTACTAGCTATGTGACCCTGAGCAAGTCATTTAACCTGTTGTCCTCATTTTCCTCAACTATAAAATAAGGATGATATCAGCTACCATACAGGGTGGATGTGAGGAACACATGAGATAATTTGTAAAATACTTAACACAAAGTCAGGCACACAGTAGGTTCCTAATAAATGTTTGTTCCTTCTCTTTCTCCATCTCCCTTGGTTATATTGGAGTGCTGACTCATATTGAGCTTGTGGCCCACTAAAACCCTCACTTTTTTGTAAACAAACTTCCATCTAACCATACCTACAACATCTTGTATTTGTGAAACTGATTTTTGAAAACAAGGATAAAACTATACATTTATCCCTATCAGATTCCTCCTATTAGAATGAGTTCAATGCTCTAACCCATCAAGCTTTTTGTGGATCCTGAATTTATCATCCAGTATTTTATCTTTGTGTCACCTGCAAATCTTATGGAAATGACTTTATCAAACTTACTGATAAAAAATATTGAAATTACAGTGCCAAGCACAGATCCCTGGGGCATTTTCCTGGAAATGTCCTGCCCAACTGATGTCAGGATATCTTAACAATATGTAAATGCACTCAGCAACTGCAAATGATTTTGCAGAGAGAGAGAGACAGAGAGACAGAGACAGAAACAGAGAGAGAGAGACAGACAGAGAGAGAGAGAGAGAGAGAGAGAGAGAGAGAGAGAGAGACTGGGGAACCTACAACCTCAAGACCACATGTGGCCTTCTAGGTCCTCAAGTGAAGCCTTTTGACTGAGATCAAGTTTCACAGAACAATCCTGTTATGAAGGGGATTTGTCCTGTGAAGTTTGGAATCAGTCAAAGGGCTACACTTGAGGACCTAGAGGGCTACATGTGGCTTTGAGGATATAAGTTCCCCATCCCTGGATAAGGACTTAAACTTGAAAATATTATATGTGAAAATATTCATCATAAAGTTAAAAGAATAAGCACGGTGTAGTAGATTAAGTTGTGACCCAAGTCATAAAGGCTTGATTTCAACTTTCACCCCTGATACATATTGGCTATGTGACCTTCTAAAACTACAAATTACAGAGAGCAGGAGCTACACTGCATTCATAGATGGAGTCTTCTCACTAAGATCTGGCTAAACCAATGAAATCATTGGTCTGGCAACAACAATAAAAACAACAACACAGCAGCTTCAATAGCAGAAATCAACCTTCAGCAAAATTCCCCAATTTTTTTTTTGCTATGAAAATACAATAAGCTAGAGATTATTTTTCAGGAAAAAAAATGACCAATTATTTAAAAGACAATGTAATGGATTATAATGTGATATTATGCATTCATCAAAAATAGATCATGTCAAACTAATCTCATTTTCTTTTTGTTTTTATGAAATGTTTTCAACAGAGAGTATATGGATTTCAGCAAGGCATTTGGAAACCCTCCCAGCGCTACCTTACCTTTCTCAAAATGATGCAACATTATGGGCTAGATAATACAGTTAGATGAATTCAGAACTCCCTAAACTGCTTAACCGAAAGGGCAGTCATTAATGGATCAGTGTCTACCTAGAGAGAGGTCTTTAGTAGGAAGTTATCCCATATTGATCTGTTTTGGGCCCTGTTCTGTTTGCATATTTTTAAGGCTTTGGATGAACATATAGATGTCATGATTATCAAATTTGAGGACCATAGCTAAGGCACTGAGATCCTGATAGGCTAGAAAAATGAGACAAATCTAAGAAGATGAAATTGAAAAGAGGTAAATGTTATATCCTAAATTTGCTCTTAAAAAATCAAGTATACAAGCTTGATGAGGGGAAATATGAATAAAAAAGAAGAAAACAAGTATTTATTAAGCATCTACTATGTGGCAGATACTGTGTTGTTTTACAAATATTACCTCATTTGATCCTTAAAATAACCCTATGAGTCGGTACTATTATTATCCCCATTTACAATTGAGAAAACTGAGGCTAAGAGACTTGCCCAGAGTCACACATCTGGTAAATGTCTGAGGTTGAATTTGAGCCTAGGTTTTCCTGGAATCCAGGCTCAGCACCATACCTACTGAGCCACCAAGCTGCCTACTTCCACATTTCCATGTGAAAAAGACCTGGGCTTCTTAATGGAGCAAGCTCACCATGAGTCCAGACAGTACTGTGGTGTCCAGAATTTGAGAATACATTAATAAAAGCATAAGGTCCATAGTAAAGGATGTAATAGTCCTGTTGTGTTCTGGAATGGTCAGATAATATCCGAAGCTATGTGTTCAATTCTGGGCATTGTGCTTTATGAAGGATATTAACGATCCTGAATATATTTAGAGCAAGACAAGAAGAATGGATTGGAGACTGTGACATTGATGATGACTAAAGAACCTAGGGATATATAGTCCAGGAAAAAGACTTAGGAGAAAAATGATAACTATATTTAAGAATACATAGACTGCCATGTTAAAAAAAAAAAGAGAGAGAGGGTGGGGACCATGGGAATTAAATTTGTTCTGCTTAGGCCCAGAGGGTTGAATTAGAAAAGATAGTGATAGAAGAAATGAGGAAAATTAGAAGGAAAACTTTCATAGACAATCTCTTAGAAAGGATGTGATTGTTTTGAAATATTTCTGTGATATAGGAAATGATGAGATTTTTGATTTTTTAAAATTTGGAAAGACTTTGATCTATGAAGGAAGATGCTATCTATTTTTAGAGAAAGAGATCCCAGGTAGAAATATGTATAATATGGTCTTATACATATATGTAGGAGTATATATATATATGGGTGTTTAGTCATATATTTAGATAGATAGATGATAGATAGATAGATAGATAGATAGATAGATAGATAGATAGATAGATAGGTAGATCCATGTTTAATTGTAAGAGGAGGGGAAAAATAAAAGTACACAGCAGAGACAAAGGAACAAGGAAGCAAAAAAAAATGGGTAACTTGAAAAACAATGAGTAGTAGTTATTATACAGGTTTTCTTGAAATGGAAATTTATTTTTTCTATTGAATCACCTCTTATGCTTTCCTGTGTACATGGCAACATTTTTTCTTTCTCTGCTTATTTTGTATTCAATTTTAAAATGAATAAAAATAAGTTTTTTTAAAGAAAAAATTGAAAAATGAGAGAATGAGATTTTGGCTAAATATAAAGAAAGTCATTCTATTAACTAGAACTATCCAAAAATGGAATGGACTGCCTCAGGAGGCAGTAACTTTCGCACATTGAGGATCTGCAACTATAGACTTGGTAAAGATGTTGCAATCAATTAGTCAAAGGCATTTATAAAATACCATTCTATGCCTAGAGGAATGCTAAGTGTTTAGAATGCCAAGATAAAAAAAAAATGTACTTCCCTGAGAGAAGTATTTTAGAATGGAAGACAAAATTTCCACATAGAAATATGTGTGATATGTACATGCCACCAATATATAAATTAAACACAAGAAATTTGGGGGTTGTAATGGGGGAGGGGGAGGGGGGCATTCAGGAAAGGTTACACATAAGAGGTAACATTTGACCTTACAGTAAGTCTAGAAAGATAGGTTGAAACCATATTGTGAAAGACTTTAACATACAAATTAGAAAACTGTATTTTATCCTAGAAATAATAGGGAGGCCATGGTGTTTGTTGAACAGAAAAATGAAGTTATCATTCAGGTGTTTTAGGAAAATCACTTTGGAGAAGGGAGAGACTTGAGGCAGTTAAAATCAGTTTAGAGACTATTGTAAGATAGAGCCAAGATGGCAGAGGAAAGGCAAGAACTCACCTGAACTCTCCCCCAAACCCCTTCAAATGCTTTAAAATAATGACTCTAAAGAAATTTTAGAATGGCAGAATCCCACAAAAAGAGAGTGAAACAATTTTCCAGTACAAAACAACTTTAAAAGTCTACAGAAAAGATCTATTTCACTGGGGTGGGAGAGGAGTACATCCATTGCTGGTCATGCCAGGGCAGACCAGCCTTCCACAAACCAGGAGCAGGCCTAAGGGAGACCGAAGCAGTGACAGGCAGTGGGAGTTTCCAGCCCTCTCAGCACAGACAATAAAGGGACCTGACAATGGGTCAGAAAGAGATTTATAGTAGTCCCTTCACTGGTACCAGGGGCATAACTCTGTTGCATTGCCTATACTTTGATCTAGATCACAGTCCTAGGTCTTAGTCTCAGTGTGAGGAGGGGCACTAGTACATCAGAGCTGTGGCTGTAGGGGAACAGATTCCCTGGTCACAGTTCCAGGGTTGAAAAGAGTGATTATGGTCACTCACAAACCAGTGCACAGTACAGGAGAATAGTAAACACACCTCTTCCTAGATTATACTACCTTGTAAAAGCGAAAAACTTACAGGTCCCCAGAATTACCTCTGAAAAAAGCTACACAAAAAAAAAAACCTGAAGCTTGGGACAGTGCCCCTTCCACTTGGGAAACAGAGCCCCACTTTAGAGTTAGAAGAAATAGATTGGAAAGTGAGCAAACAACAGAAAAAAAATCTGACCATACAAAGTTACTATGGTGATAGGAAAAATCAAAACATACACTCAGAGGAAAATAACCAAGTCAAAATTCCCACATCCAAAGTCTCCAGGAAAAATATGAAATGGTTTCGGGCTATGGAAGAGCTCAAAAAGGATTTTAAAAAACAAGTAATAGAAGTAGAGGAAAAATTACAAAGAGAAATTAGAGTGATGCAAGAAAATCATGAAAAAAAAAACCAACAAGGAGTAAAAGAGGCACAAAAATATGCTGAAGAAAATAACACCTTAAAAAACCAGAACTGGCCAAACAGTAAGAGAGGAAAAAAAAATCCAATGAAAAGAAGAATGCCTTGAAAAGCAGAATTGACCAAATGAAAAAAAGATACACAAAAAGTCACTGAAGAGAAAAGCTCCTTAAAACATAGAGTTAAACAAATGGAAAAGGAGGTACAAAAGTTCACTGAAGAAAATAATTCCTTAAAAGCTAGAAGTGAGCAAATGGAAGTTAATGACTTTATGAAACATCAAGAAAGAATCAAACAAAATAAAAAGAATGAAAAATAGAAGACCGCATGAAATATGTCATTGGAAGAACAACTGACCTGGAGAATAGATCCAGGAGAGATATTTTAAGAATCATTGAACTACCTAAAAGTCACAATTAAAAAAAAGAGCCTAGACACCATATTTCAATAAATTATCAATGAAAACTGCCCTAATATTCTAGAACCAGAGGGTAAAACAGAAATTGAAAGAATCTATTAATAACCTCCTAAAAGAGATACCAAAGTGAAAACTCCCAGGAATATTATAGCCAAATTCCAGAGCTCCCAAGTCAAGGAAAAAATACTGCAAGCAGCCACAAAGAAACAACTCAAATACTGTGGAGTTAATAGTCAGGATAAGACAAGATTTAGCAGTAAAGGGTCAGAGGGCTTGGGATATGATATTCTGGAGGGCAAAAGAACTAAGATTACAACCAAGATTCACCTGCGCAGCAAAACTGAGTATAGTCCTTCAAGGTAAGAATGGACATTCAGTAAAATAGAGAACATTCAAGCATTCCTGATCAAAAGAATCAGAGCTGAATGGAAAATTTGACTTTCAAATACAAGATTCAAAAGAAGCATAAAAAAGGAAAACAGGAAAGAAAAATCATAAGGGATTCAATAAGGTTAAACTATTTATCTTCCTACATGGGGAAAATGATATTTAAATCTCCTAAAAATTTTCTTATTATTAGGGAAGTTAGAAAGTATATATATATATATATATATGTGTGTGTGTGTGTGTGTGTGTGTGTGTGTGTGTGTGTAGAAAGCAGAAGTGTGAGTTGAATATGATGGTATAATTATCTAAAATAATAAAAATAATGGATGAGAAAGAAGAATACACTTGGAGAAAGGGAAAGGGAGAGGTAGAATGGAATAAATTATCTGAAATAAAAAGGTCTGAAAGAAATTTTACAGTGGAAGGGAAATCAGGGAAGTAGCAGAGGGGGAAGTACATGAACCTTACTCTCATCAGAATTGGCTGAAAGAAGGAATAATATACACATTCGTTTGGGTGTAGAAATCTGTCTTACCATGCAGGAAAGTAAGAAGGGAAAGGGATAAGAGAGAGGAGGAACTGATAGATGGGAGGACAGTCTGGGGGAGGTAAAAGTCAGAGAAGCAAAATACTTTTGAGAATGGACAGGGTAAAAGGAAAGAGACAATAGGATAAATGGGGAAATAGGTTGTAAGGAAATACATAGTTGGTAATCATGTGAAAAAATTTACAGTGAGTTTCTCTGATAAAGACTTCATTCATCAAGCATATAGAAAACAGTCAAATTTGTAGAAATAAGAGCTGTTTCTCAATTAATGAATCATCAAAGGATATGAACAGGCAGTTTGCAGACAAAGTAATCAAAACTATGTATAACTATATAAAAGTGTTCTAAATCACTATTATTGAAATAAATGTAAATTAAAATAACTCTAAGCTACTACCTCACACCTGTCAGATATGAGGAAAAGGAAAATGCCAAATGTTAGAGGGGACATGGAAAAATTAAAACACTAATGTACTATTGGTGCAGATTAATTGAGCCATTATGGAGAGCAATTTGGAACTATACCCAAAGAGCTATAAAACCATGCATACCCTTTGACTAAGCAACACCCCCACTATGTCTGCATTAAAAAACAAAAGGAAAAGGAGCTATGTGTACAAAAATATTTGTAGCAGCTCTTTAATGGTGGAAAAGAATTGGATATTGAGGGGATATCCATTAATTGAGGAACAGCTAGGCAAGTTGTTGTATATGACTGTGATGGAATACTATTGTGGTTTAAAAAATGATGAGCAGGATGCTCTCAGAAAAACATGGAAACACTTACATGAACTGATGGAAAATGAAATGAGCAGAACCAGGACAGTATGGTGCATAGTAACAGCAATATTGTATGATGATCTACTACAAATAATTTGTCTATTCTCAGGAATACAATGATCCAAGACAATTCTGTAGGACTTAGGATGAAAGGTGATGTCCATCTCCAGAGAAATAAGTGGTAGAGCCTGAAGGTAGATAAAAGATAATTTTTCTTTACTTCTTTTATTTTTGTTGGGGGAGGGTGGTTATTTTGTCTGTGTTTTCTTTCACAGAATGACTTACATGGACATGTGCTTTGCATAGCTACACATGTATAAACTATGTCAAATTGCTTGCCTTCTCAGTGGGAGAGGAGGGTAGAGGAGGAAGGGAGAGAATATGGAACTCAGTATTCGAAAAAAAAGTTAAAATTGTTTCTACATGTAATGGGAAAAAATAAAATATTAAATATGATTTTAAAAGGAGACTATTGCAATAGACTAGGTGAAAGGTAATAAGGGTTTTAAATAACTTTCTATAAGTAGACAGGATGGAATAGATGTGAAAAATGTTGTGGGGTTAGAATCAGAAAGACTTGGCAACCGATTGGACATGAGGGATGAGGGAGAGTAAGAAGTCAAGGAAGACTCTGACGTTCTTAACCTTTGTGACTAGAATGCTCTAGATAGAAAGAGGAAAGTGACAGAGGATAATTCCTCAAATATATGTCGGAGAAGGTGACCTCCAGTCTTCAATACCTTCCCATTTGTTAAAACTGTGGAATTTTGCTAAACAATCACCCTTACTGGTGGTCATATTATTGATGGTAAGAAAAGATTGAGTTTTCTCAGGATAAACACAACAAAATATTTGAAATGGGCATATGTTTTCCAAGTAAATGAGGAAGTACATCTGGACTTGCAAGGAATCATGTCGCATTTTATTTAATTTACCTCAACCTTATTTTGATATATCATCCAAATATTGCTCAGGTTTTTTTCAAGGAATCCTGAAATGAAAATTAACTTTAGCCATACCACAGCTTCCTCTCAATTCTGTAAATAGACCATGCATCACTTAGCTTTTACTCAAATTGGTTCAGATTAACTTAAAATTTAGCCCTGACCAAAAATTGCCTTTTTTTAAAAGGAAAATTCAAATCTTGGGAACATTTTAAACAAACTTACAGTAAGCTTTCATGGCATTAAGAACTCAAATCACATTTTCAGGCCCCTGCCAAAAACTCTATCTAGCTTAATAATACTTTTAGTAAATATTTTCTTAACCAGTGGCTCCCTAGGCCATTCTAATTTTCCAGTAGCATTTCATATTGTCATTTACTATGCCATTTATTTTTATGCCTAAATTTAAAGGGAAATACTGTAAACCCAAGGCAAACATTGTCTTGAGGGAATTTAGATCTCTTTTCCCCAAAGGGGAGATGACCACAGAATGCAAAAGCCAGTTCTTGAGATTTAAATTCCCCTTTTCCTTAAAAGAGAAGAAATTAAAGAAATGTTTTTATTAAGCAGAGAAGAAAAAAAATGACATATGCATGGGTACTATCCAGCCTGTGCTGAATAGGACACTAGGTAATGGATGGGAAGAGTTCATATACCTTTTAAACAAAGAAGGTAAGGAATTTGGGGAAAAGGTGGGCTTAGAAAGCAGTGAGTAAGTGGGCCCCATCCCCAAGGGACAGGGGAGTGAAAAATTCCAGGTGTCAAGGCTGTGGCCTTTGATACACAACTCAGAAGGCTTCATTGGTGATAAATCGTTCATAGTTCAAAGGCTTAATAAAGAGATGTCTCTAAAAGCAGAATAGTTTTGAGAGTCCCCTAACCAAAGTTACAGAAGTCTCTGGAGATAAGGTTGTCTTCAACACCCACAGAGTCTTTGAAGGTTAGGATGTCTCTTGAAGTCCACAAACCACCAAATGGCTCAAAGTCTGCTTCAAAGCTGATATGAGCTTAACTGATTTCAGAGTTGCTGATTTTCTGCATGTCCAGCTAAGTTTACTCCTGGTCACCTCAAAGGATTATTGGCATGTCAGCCAATATAGCTAGTCCTCATACAGTTCATCTGCTTAGGATAACAGGGGGAGCACAAGCAAATAAAAATATCCATTTTCACAATACATATTTTTTGGATGTTATCTCCTTCTTCTAAATATCCAAGTGCTAACAATCAAGGAATATTCTGAATGTTTTAAACTTTATATATGATTCTATTCTGTTAAAACATATTAGATCCATTTGGATACTAACTATTCATTTGAATTTTTCCTATTTATTTTTGCTAACTTCTGATTAGTTTGATTTTTTTGACTCATAAATGTTTAATTTATCAGCCCCAGTCATATATAATTCAAATTACATTGAATTATCTATAATTCAAAGGCTTATGATAGTATTCCAAAATATTAATAAACATCTCTAGCATGATGATTAGAGCAAAAAATAGATTGTTTACTTTGTGTTTTCTGTTCCTGAAAGAATATTTGACATTTGCAACCTTGACTTAAGTGAGAATTTTACACTTTAAAATTAATTTAAGCTTTGCTGATATTGTTATATATATGGTCAATTCAGTTGTGAAATAGTTTGAGGGCTGGTCTTAGAGTTATAAAGAATTAGATTCAAGTCCTGACTGACACAAACTAGACATATGACACATGATCAAGCATATTCTAAGTACTTCTGGGCATATCTCTAAGACATAAGGCATGGGTAAGTTGCCCAACTGTATATACGGAAGGATTTTACGCACTTGTAGGTCTCCACAAAGACAAAATGACATGTCCAAATCCAGAACCCCTCCAAAAATAATTTAGTTTAGGAATGTAAATGCTCACAAAAATTCGGTTTGGAAGTCTGAAGGGTTCTGAGGGAGCATCAAGTCCAAATGCTCGTATTACTGATGGAGAATCAAAGACCCAGAGAGGTCTTAACCATTAAATGCACTTCATAAGTTTCACACAATTTGTCAATGTCAAAGCCACTAGGACCCAAGGGTCCCAATTCCTAATTCAGTGTTTCTTCCATCATATTATGATAGCTTCTCCTTCTTAAAATTATCTTTACCATGACATGTCAAGAATGGAAAGGACTAGAAAAATGTTGTGGTCAGACAATTGTTTCTAAGTTGAATGTGGCATTTGTCTTTTTTTAAACTCTTCCACAATGCTGATCTAAATATATATATAGTTGATGCAATGATGACCCACAATTCCACAGGACCAATGATGGAGCATACTATTCTGCTACTCCTGGCTTCCCAACAGAAAAGCGATAGATTCAGTGAAATGTATTTTTTTTGTACATAACCTACATCGTGATTTATTTTGATTAATTATGCATACATATAAAACAAGGGGTTTAGTTTTTCTCCCCCCCCATAGGGATGGGGGGGGTGAAAGGGAGAGAAAATAAATGTTTTCAATTTAACAAATAAAATTAAATTTTAAAAATTATATACTTTATGTATATATATATTATTTGAGTAGTAGATTCATTAATTTATTCAACATTTATTTAGGAATATATGGGTTGTATAACTATAAATAATTAGATTTACATTGAAATTCTTCAAAAACATTCCAAATTTAAATGAATTTTGTCTAAAGTCTTTTGATATTTCATACATGAATAAATGTTCTCATTAACCATATTATATTATAACCAGTACTTCCATAAAACAAGACGCTATATCTTTTTAACTAGTCTGAGTCAGGTAATAAAACTGTCTAAAATTAACAAAATGCATTAAAGTTTCACTATGAGATGTCTCAACTCATAAATCTTTCATTAGGCATGGATCACCCATCAGTGAGAACACATACTAAATTACACGGAATGTACAACTTGACAAAGCACACATTTCTGTATTTTTAGTTCTGTAGTAAAGAAGAAAAGCAAGTATGCTTTAAATTATTCCTGTTCTACATTGATCAAGATATAATAATAATTTTCAGTATTTTGGCTGTGTGGGTCACTATGGTGGGGGTGGGAGGAGGCAGTCAGAGGAAGCCTTTGCATTACTTGCATTGAGCACCACCACTTAATACTATAGAAAACAAATCTCACTGATATTAACGAGACAGTACTACTTTGGTGGGAAACTGATGTAGTGGTGACTGCTTTCTGGTATCAGAGCTAGATAACTACACTTGGAATATTGTTCTAAACCATCTTTTATACTCAGAAAGAAGTATGGAAAAACAACTTCCTATGGCAGGAAGGAAGGAAGAAAAGAAGAAAGAAAGGAAGGAAGGAAGGAACTTTATAGAAAAGATTCAAATTTTTATGAAAGTTAATGTTACTAGACAAAAACATTTACCCCTAATTCTCATATGCTTCCTATCATATTAACTAGAGTTCTAGTTGAGCAGTCACTCCATTACAGTTCAGTGAGCACTGATTTAGTCTCAGAAAGCATAGAATTGGCTAATGGTTCTAAAACTTGCCACCTGATGTTGGGTGAGTCACTTAACCTCTCTGGACCTCAACTTCCTTCCATGTACAATGAAGGAGTTGGTTTAGATGGTCTCTAAGTCCTTTATTGGCTCTAAGTCTTTGATACTATGGTGTTAGTCTTTCATAGTGTAAACATTTTGAAAAAAAAAATCTCTTCTCACTTTGTTTTGAACCTTTAAAAGGAACCTAGTTACAGGGTCTTACTATGAGAATCAGAGACAGATATCATTTCTCAGCTATAATGCAGACTTCCTACATAATGTTCAGCAACTTACCTAACCCCCCTGCTTCATTATGATTTTTGGAAAAAGTAAGAATGGTAGTTCCTATTTGGGAAAAAAAAAATTGAAATCCAAGGGAATAAATAACTTAATTATCTATCAGTGCTTTGAAGGAGATGGGCATAGACTTAATAATGACAACCATAAATATATTATGGCTATTTAACTCATTTCAAAGCAGTACTCTTATGCTGACATACATGGTCACATAGCTCATATTTGTCATAGGCATAACTTTAACCTAAATCTAACCAACTCCAAGTTCAATCCTCAATCAACTATGCTACACTGATTCCAATCTTAATAATGATAATATATATATATACCAGTAAGCTAATCATCAGGAACAAGAAAATAATTCTTAAATATCATGTTTTACAATTTTATACCATGCCTAGTAAACACTGAGTACACTATAAAATTTTGAAAAAAGACCACTACTTATTATAATCTTGAATCTCAATAAATATAGGTTATTTCACTTATTTTCACAGTACATCAACTATACAGAACCTAAATTGCTAGGAAACTATTTGCATAAGTATGTAGCTGACTACTAAAAGCCCAGAATTAAAATTTCTCCATCAAAGTATATTCTCAAAAAATATGCTATTTTTTAAAATTTTGAAATCTCTCTCCAAGGATAAAAGAAATTATATAGGATAAAGTATTATAAGAGGATATACCTTAAATCTCAGTTAATTTTTTAAGAATAAATTAATGCATAAATAAGAAATTAAAAAATAAAAACAGCTCAAAGAAGCTCTTCTGGGAAACATTTCCTCTAAGGTTAATAAATTGTGAGCTGACAGGCTATTAAAGTAACAACTTATGAAAACTGCACATGCATGTAAAAAGTTCATTGTTTAATCAAATAAAAGTGACAACAAAGTCAGTCTGATAAAAACACGTATCTGATTTTTAAAAACACCATTTTATCATTCTGCATAGTAACTAGGCAAAAAAAAATCCAGTAGCCATTTCATATAAATGACTATAATTAGTATTGCTTTTACAAAGTGAACCAATCTTGTAGTTTTCCTCTTTTTATCTGTTAGTTTTCCAGGATCTATAATCAGCATCTTTGCCCAAAGTGTTCATTGCCATTATGTACCATTTAATAGCTCTGAAACTGGTTGTTGTGGCACCTGTGTAAAATTCAGCGAAATGGGAGGAAAGGGGTGATGGGAGAGGGAATGTTAAAAAAAGATTCTGCTGTTTCGTAAATATTTTTTTCTTCTCCAAATACCTGTGATTCAGAGTTGCAAGCTGTATAGTCAAAAACTCTCTTTGTGTGGTTCTCTGATCGCTTTTCACCTCACTCTAAACCTTCACAAATTCTTATTCTGTTCAGCCCTCCCCTACCACTGGTTCCTCTGGAATCTCCAGTCTACTGCTAATAATAGACCTCTTCCTTTTCTGGTCCTTCTATCTTCTTTTTCTCATAGAAATCTAATTCCTTCCAAGAGATTCTGCATTGCACAAGATACAACTCCTTTCAATCTCAGATGCTCTGGGCCAGTAGGAGATAGAAGAAGAGGTATATTCTTTGCACCTCCCTACTATGGACAGGCCCTCCTATCTCCATAGTTAACATTTTCCTGTGAGATTTAGAGCTGCTTTATAAATATCATCATGTCTAAATAATGTTATAATAACTGATATGTACATAATACTTTAAATTTTCCAGACATTCTGCATACATTATTGCATTTGATTCTCAAAACATTATGAGGTAAATGTTACACCGTATCCCTATTTTCCATATGAGGAAACTAGTGTGATAGAAAAATAGCCAGCTTATGTTCAAGCAGCTGACCACAAGTCTTTCTCCTTTCTTGTTTGATAATATTTTTTTTTTGTTTTAGACTCAAAGACCAGAACACACAGAATAGAGAAAAGAATCAAAAACATGTTATAAACTTAAATATAGGAACTTAAATATGTAGTAAGAAAGGGGAAAAAAGCATGTCATATGCATAGGAGAACATAAGAGAGCATTCAAAATATATAAGAATAAATTTTCATTTCAAAAAGTCTGTATGATAAATAATACACATTGCATTGAGAACTGTCCATCTTTGCTTCCTTGTAAGTTTTCTCTTGTTGTCTGCTGCGTACTTTTTTACTTTGTTCTTTTTCTATCCTCCCTCCCCACCCCCAGAAGGCCACAATTAAGTTCGTTAATGTTTCTCTACAGCTACTCATATACCTACATAGACATATACTTTCCCAAACAAATTCTACTCCTGGTCTTTGTTTTGATGTTTGTGCATATCTCATTTCCTATCCCTCCTGCCTCCTCCATTTTACTTCTACCGGCTACCTTGCCCTCCTACTACTTGCCTACCCCCCTCCAAGGATCCCTCCCCGATTCTTCCATTTCCATAAATCTAAACACCCTTCTTTACCTCCCTTTCATCTATTCCCTCATTTTTCCCTCTAAAGGTCCCACCCTTGTCCTCTGCTTATTCCCTATGCCCCTACTGTTTTGTTTCTTCTGAATTTAGACTTCAATATTCTTCTAAATATACATGTATTGTTCCCTCTTAAACCCATAATATACATGTATTGTTCCCTCTTAAACCCATTTCCAATGAAAGTGGGTTACCAGAACTGTCAGTCCTCCTCCTTTGTATTGATTCTGCCTCTTATACCTCATTTATATAAAATAATTACTCTTTTAAGTTGTTCCTAAATGGTTTTACTTTTAAAATTCATATCAAACTCAGGTTTACCACAGTCTTTCTTATGAGCTACCCAATTATTAATAAGAACCTTAGACATACATTTTACATATACAAAAAGTAGTCTATCCTTATGAATACCTTATAATCAGTCTTTGGTATGTACCTTATATTTCTCTTGGCTCTTTATATATATCAAATCTTCTATTAAGTTCAGGTTTTTTTTTTTTTAACAAAGTCTTGAAAGTCTGAGAGTTAATCAAATGTCCATTTTTTTCATTCTAGATAATGTTTAATTTTGCAGGATATGATATTTTTGACTGGAACCCCAGCTCTTTTGCTCTTTAATATATAGTGTTCCAAGAGCTGCAGTCCTTTAATGTGTCCACTGCTAGGTCTTGTGTGATTCTAATTGTGACACCATCATATTTAAATTGTTTTAATATTTTATCCTGGAGCTGAGAGTTTCAGAATTTGACTATGACATTCTTATGAGTTTTCCTTATAGGATCTCTTAAGTGGTGATTGATTTTTTTTTTTCTATTTCTACTTTCACCTCTTGTTTTAATGCATGAGGAAAATTTTCTTAATCATTTCTTGTGTTATTGTATCAAGATATTTTTTATCAGAACTCAGATTATTTTTATTTTCTCTTGTTGATCTATTCTTCAAATCTGTTGTTTTTCTTACAAAATATTTCACTTTCTCTTCTATTTTTTTCATTATTCATATTTTGTTTAATTATAATTTCCCTGCCTTCACTTGGCCCAATTCTAGGTGTCATTTTCTTCCTTAAGATTCTGCATCTCTTTTTCTAATTAGTTGACTTTCCTTTCAAAATCTTATTTATCTTGGATTTTTTTTTTAGTTTTTCCACTATCTCTGTCATTTGATTTTTAAAGTCTTTTTTAAAGATCTTCTATGAATTCTTTATGGGAAAGGGTCCATTTAATGTTTCTCTTTGGAGGTTTCTTTATTTCAATATCCTCCGCTGAAGATGAACCTTGGCCATCTCTGATTATGACTTTCTATGGTTGGGTTCTTTCTCCTTTGCCTGTGCATTTTTTTGGGGATAACTGCTTAATTTTTATAATCACCTCTAGCCCTGAGGTGTAGGAAATGGTGACTCTTGCCCCAGATCTTCAGTTCTCCCCTCTAATTTGGAAGCAAAGTCAAACATCAGCCTCCTGTAAGTGCTCAAAGCCAGGAGCTTTCTCTGCAAGGTTTCTGCATTCACCAGATGTGTGCTGGATCCTTCTCAACCAGGTGGTTCACAGCACAGCTGGGTATGGCATTCCTTATCAGCAGAGGTTACCTCAATCTTCCTGGGCTCAGAAGCCCAACCTTTCTCACTATCCCGGGGGTAAAAGTAAAAATTCCTGTGGCTGAGGACCAAGCAGCCTCTCAAACCAACTAACCCCAGGGCTTGCAGCTTATTATTTAAGAGGCTTGTGGCTTGTTGTAAAAGTGGAACCTAGCCTGGAGGTGTTTGCTCATCACCAGGATCAAATCTTGTCTTGGGATTTCTTCCGATGTTCTCAACTTGTCCCATAGGTTGTGCCCCTATTCTTATCTTACCCACATTTTGTTCATCCTAAGGGGTTATTTTAACTCTTGTGGAGGAACATATTAAGACCTTGGAATTTCCTGACCTACTCCTCCATGTTCCCAGAATCCTCTCCTCAATACTATTTTTTTTATATTAACACAGTCTTCCTCTTCACCCCAGACTCTATATACTTTACATATTTTTCCTGAACCCTTTCTGCAAGAGGATGTCTCTCCAAGCACTCTTTTAACCCCATCATCCTGCCCAGCCCAGGCATTGTTCTACAGGAAAGTCTGAGAAGTTTTGTAGGACAGAACTTTAAAGAAAAGAAAAAGTTTCCAGAAAGGAGGAAACAGAGAAATCAATCAATAACCATTTATTGAGCACTTACAATGTGCAGGCACTGTACTAGAGGGATATCAATATAAAGGTTGATTAAAAAAAATCTTTGTTCTCAAAGTGCTTATATTCCCATGGAAGACACAAGAAATGACCACTTAAAAATTCATAGAAATTCACTGAAAGACATGGGCAGAGTACATGCCCCTCTTCCACTGCCCAAAGTGGACCTAATATGCTCCATGGAGGCCCCCAAAGAAACAATTTTCATTGGTTGAAAAACAGTGGTGTTGATAGTGGGGTAGTGATAATCCCAGTGTTGCCTAGGAGCTATACTGCACCAACTTTCAGTCCAACTGGACAAGAAAAGTAATTTCCTCAGAAGACTAAACCTTTTCTTTTCTGGAGCTCTTGGGATGCTGAAGTGGCCCATCCCATCCTATCCAATCTCTTTTCCCTTCTCCCTTAAAAGCTGCTGAATATGACCACTCTCTCTCATCTTCTCCCTGGAGATAACTCCCCTTCTAAATTGTATGGGGAGAAGGAAAAGGGATAATGTAGTAATAGTGGAATGAACCTACCTCTTCCTCTCCTCTGAGATCAATAATCTCATTCCTTTGCCTTCTCCTAGTGTTGTCTTACATGTAAACTTTCAAAGGGGGACAAGTCAGCTTAACAATACAAAGCAAAAGGGCAACCTTCTTTGTGTTGCAACCACAAAAAAGAAGTGGCACCCCTTAGGTGTCTGTGCCAGGGTTAAAGGTATCAATGTCCCACCATAGATAACTATGCCATTTAATTTTCCAAATGAATATGACCTAACACATTGTGGAAGACCATGATCCTCTACTTCTCAATCGCTAGGGTTCCTTGCTCCCTACCTACCTAACCAGACCCCGTGACTGTTTCCCTTTATTTTGACTTTATGTTCCCATCCTTAATTCTCTCATCACAATATTTATATTGTGCACTCAAGTTTGCAAAGTGCTTTGCAACATTTTTTCTCATTTAAGTCTGGCAACAATTCTTTTAGAAGAGTGTTATCATATCACATCCATTTTGTAGATTAAAAAATTGGGAGTTGAAAAGTCAGTAGTTTGCTTATAGTCATACAGCTAAGAAGTGTCAGGAGTAAAACTCTGAACCGAGATCATTCAGACTTCTCATCCAGAATTCTACCCAATACATCCCACTCCCAGGAATTTTTTTCTCACTTCATTAGCTGAGGCTATTTAATAGACTCCCAATGATTCTCTCAGTTCTTCATCTAAGTATGTTTATTTCTAAACTGGATTAAAAATCAAGAAACTTTATATATCTCAGGAGATTTTTGCTCTTTTTACTTTGAAAGTAGGAGGCCAAGAGTAAAGTTTTAGGAAATAAAACATTAAAAAATGAAGGAGGAATAAGAGAAAAATACAGAAATTCATTCATCAAAAATTCATACTTAAGTAAAGAATGTTAACAAAATCAAGGAAAGATGTAACTAATGGTATGCAGCTCTAACTAAATGGGAAAAATATCTTGGGATTAATTTTCTAAAAAATACATGTATTGCTTTGAAAAAATCAGAGAGATCAAAGAAAGGAAAGGAAGAAAAAGTAAAATTACAGAATGGAAAAAAAGAGGTGAAATTAAAATATAAAAATAAACTGTATGAGTACAAATAATATGTGTTTATACATATATAATATTCTCCCTTAATTTGTGAAATGATCAGAAAAAAATTAGATTTTTTTTCCATTTATTCCACTTCAAAGTAATTTGCTCATACTAAAGACAGAAAAGTCCCAAAGCCTTTTACCAGAGGCAGTGAAGTTGTGGGAAGATGGCTGGTCTTGGAATCAAAAGCCCTGGAGTCAAATCCCAGACCAGACATTTTCCATCTGTGTGAATTTGAGCCAAGTTTTTAACTTCTCCGGGGCCTCTGTAAAATAAAGAGGTAGGACTAGATGAATTCTGAGAACCTTTCAGTTCTTATACTGGTTATATATTCCTGATTCAAAACTACAGTGTATATATACTGAGGTCATTTAGTAGCATTATTTTCCAATTTACGGGCAGCCAGGTGGTTCAGTGGATAGAGTGCCAGGCCTAAAGTCAGGAAGACATCTTTCTGATTTCATATCTGTGTTACCCTAGCAAAGTCATTTAACTCTATTTGCCTCGGTTTCCTCCTCTGTAAAATGAGATGGAGGAGGAAATGGAAAACCACTACATTGTCTTTGCCAAGAAAACCCCAATGGGGTCACAAAGAGTTGTGCACAACCGAAATACTGAACAAAAACAACGTTCCTGTTAGAAGGACCTGGGTATGGGCTTCTTCACTGGCTTTCTTCAGTAACTGCTATGATCTACTCTTACGTCTCATAGAGTGATCTTTGGACAGTTCTATCCTATCCTGTCCTAAATGCCCTGAGTTGGAGTCTAGCCAAAGGAGATTTGAGGGAGGAAAAATGGATGTTGAAAGATAGGCATGTGGACAATCCAGACTTGGATTCACTTTCTTGCCTATGGATATTTAATTTTTGATTATTCTCATAAGGTAGGGAATATACATTATCTGGCACAAAATAAGTACTTTTAAGACTGCATGTTGAATTAAACCAAACATGTTTACAAATATGTATTATGGCTGTTGTGTATAGATTTTGTATCAGCTGCTTCCAAGTGATATTGTGAACAAACTTGATAAGCTAACATTAAGACTCATATCTATTTTATATATCCCATCTTTATGGGCAAAGTTGAATACAATTACAGAGTATTATATTATTTTATTGCAAGCATTTATAATTAAGAACTGTCAAACATTTAAAATTTTTTAATCTGTAACATATTATTACATTGTTAAGATGTAATTAAAATTACATATATTTGTAAAACACTTGTAAAAAATTGAAGTGCTTTATAAATGTTGCTATTTTTAGCAAAATTAGTAGAGCCCTTATATTGCTACAAGAAGAACATAGCATTGCCTTAACACTAACTTCCACGAGGTGCTGATATGCTATAAAAGCCACCCTTGATACATATATACATATGGAGAGAGAGAGAGACAAAGAGAGAGAGAGAGAGAGACAGAGAGAGACAGAGAGAGAGAGAGAGTAAGGTTATATGTAGCTCATTAATACTGGCTCAATTGTGCATCTTTTCCTTGTGCATTTCAAATGGACTGAGTCTATTAAGCTGTGATTGTCTTGCTCTGTTCATTAAGGGCATGTGTGTGTGTGTGTGTGTGTGTGTGTGTGTGTGTGTGTGTTTGTGTGTGTGTGTGTTGGTTATGATTCCTAAACTATAAATTTTCTGAGGTCTGCATCCTCCATTTCCCTTGTATGTTTTCCCTTCTTCCACTCCCTGACACTAAGTTACAAGACTCTGAGCATAACTTAGTGATGACAACTGACTTAATGACATCTGACCCATTACGGCTGCCGACAAGGATTGAGCTTTCAGATATCTCCAGGATTTTTCAATGCTCTACTTTCCAAAGTGCCATGGTGGAGTTTTTGAAACACCAATCTCCCACTAAAATCTTCCATCTAATGGGGAAATAAGCTTTCTGTGGGTTAAAAATCTCTTTCTGCCATAGAGCATTTGCTCTCAAATGCAAGAATGGTACCCTGTTTAATCCCGATTCAAGGAAGACATTTTGGAAACACAATACACGAGGGTCCAACTGCCTACTTTACTAAATATAATTTTTGCTCATGCCTCTTTGGATTCTACCCAGTCAGTGGGCCTTGGCTTTCAACCATTCTTTTCTTTGAGATAAAAAGCCATTCCATTGTTCACACAGATGTAACCCCATGTAAAGAGTGAAAAATAATGATGGGAGACATAGTGCTACAATGTTGTGCCTTATCAAAATACAAAGAAAAAGGTTTGAATATAATTTTCTTTTTCTCATTGCTAGGCCCAGGACTACCAGATTGGTGGCAAGAGAAGCAGTCATATCCAATGGTTCTCCTCAAAGGACCCAATGATATCTGTCTCCAGGAAATAGAAGTCAGGTGTGCATGCTGTCAAACGTTTGATGTCTGGCTTTCACAGAAACCATATGCCATTTCTGTAACTTTTTTTGACCATTTAAATATGACCTCGGTGATTGATGATGATCTTCCTAACTTAGTTATCACAAAAGAAAGCACTGGAAACTATCAAGCTTTATGAACAGTTTGCCAGCCGAAATAACTGACCCAATTCTGATTGGAAGCTCATGCTGAAAGATATATCACTATAATGCTATAATTGAGGAGGCAGAATGGTATATGCAAAAAGAGCATGTGACCTCTTAAGTCAGAAGACCGGGACTAATATCAATAATAGACTAATGCCTACTCCCTATGTGGTCTTAGGCAAATCACTTAACGTCCCTGGGCCTCAGTTTCCTCATCTGTAATGTGAAGGGGTAAAATGTAATGGCCTAATGAGGTCTCTTCCACTGTGAGGCCTATGATCCTATATTAAATTACTATAAGCCTGATCCCCAAACAGTCCCACATAGACAATCCGAGGCTTTAATGTCCATAGAATCAGCACAGCCCTAGAACCAGCAGGGATCTCCCAGATCTTCCAATCCAACTCCATCATTTTACAGGCTCAGAGAGATTAAGTCTGCATGGGTAGTAAATGGCAGTAGTAAATACTGACCCCCAATCCAACACTCTCTGTATTGCACCACCTGAAGGCATCGATATTCTGCAGGCAGGTCCAAAATGGACCAGTACCAGTAATGAGCTACTTTTCCTGCAAAGAAAACCTACTAAAATGATTCCTTTTAACTTGCACACACTGAAACCTGCAGGTTTATGCTAGAAATATGCTTTTCCTCTAGGCTACATGCTACTGATCAGCCACATAGGTTAGCAATTGTGGGTGACAAACTACATATGGCACTTTTGTGGAATCACTCACAAGAAAGAGTAAATATAGGCACAAATGTTGCCTGTGGTAACCCCTACTCTGGAGCAGCTAGGTGGTGCAGTGGCTAGACTGCCAGGCCTGGAGTCAGCAAAACTCATCTTCTTGAATTCAAATCTGGCCTCAGGCACTTAAATAGCTGTGTGACCCTGGGCAAGTCACTTAATTCAGTTTGCTTCAGCTTTCTCATCTATAAAATAAGCTGGAGAGGGAAATGGTAAACCATTCCAGTATCTTTGCCAAGAAAACCCCAAATGGGGTCACAGAGAGTTGAAAACAACTTAGCAACAACAGCTTTGGGGCTGGGGTTGGAAAGCCAGGAAAAGAATCTTGACTGCTTATTTTGAAATTATAGGCAGCATGGTATAGTGGATAGGGCACTGGAAAACCTCAATATAAATCCCAACTCAGACACTAGTTTTGTGATCCAAGGCAAGTCATTTAACCTCTCATGCCATAATTTCCTCATCTTTAAAATAGGGAGCAGGACTCAAAGGCACCTACAATCCCTTCCAGGTCCAAGTCTATGATTATGTGATACTATGAAAGGTTAAGAAGGTCCTTTGTGAAACTGAGCTGAGATTTATAAAAGTTGTTAAAGGTCAGTAAACGGGAGAAAGGAAAGAAAGAATCTCAATGGAAGAAATATTCAGTTGTAATAATGAAGTATTCTTCCTGCAAGGAAAACCCAATCAAATTCTTCTTCTTGACCTACACACAATGAAATCTGTAGGTTTGCTCTTGAAGTATTCTGTTCCTTCAGTCTAAGTGTCACTAGTCAGCCCCATCGGTTAGCAATGGTAGCTGACAGATGGCTCAGTCAATTTGGTATTTAAAATGACCAAGCACACCACTGATAGTGTATAATCACAAAATGCAGTCAAGAACCAAATACAGCCGCAATAATTCTCTAGTTCCCTAAGAATCAAGCTGCAAGCAAAGTTTTATCATTTTTCCATTGTTAACACAGGACTTTTTCCTTTCTGGTCCAGTGCACAGCGAATCATCTGAACAACTGCAACATTCCTGAAATTTATTCAGAATTTCTTATAATAGCTTGACTCTGAATCAGCTCTTGTCTCTATATTGCTGTTGGCATTTACTTGCTTGGCTGCTGGATTAAATGATTTCTCACAGAGGAAGACATAATCCTCCTTTCAAGCCCCATTCACACTCTCCAGGAAACACAGTTAACAACAGTATCAGCAAATGCCTGAACCACGTTTCCATGCAAAGATAGCTATCTTTATAAGATAATATGTGCAAAGCCCTTTGCAAACCTTAAAGCACTATGTAAACTTGAGTGATAATTTCTACCAGAGCCATGGATCTTTGAATATTGAAAAAGTCAAAGCATTCATCTCAAAGCTCTCTCTGTCCTAGTCTTTATCCCCATCCTCTCTTAACTGACCACTGCTACTGTAGAATGGAGCAGTCTAATGTCAACAACATTAACAGCCAAAATAGCAATAACTTCTCTTTAGACATTGCTTTAGATTTGGAAAAAAATTTTTAACTTAATTTTTCTCAAAATTATCCCGTGAGGTAGGTCGTGAATTTATTATTAACTCTGTTTTATAGTTGAAGAAACAGGATTATAGAGTGAATTGACAGGGTCACATGGCAAGAATGCATCAAAGTCCAGACGTGAGCCCAGGTCACATCCTCATTTGAACAGCACACATCTATTGAGAGACAGAGAGAGACAGAAAGACAGAGAAACAGAGACAGAGAAAAGAGATGGGTTAGATAAAAATAGAAATAAATTTACCCAGGATTCATTCAATAACTTATCTTCCTGACTAGCAAACACTGATCTTTTACACTTGTTTAGATGGGGATATAGATTGGACCTGTGCTTTCATTGATATAAGGAACTCCCGGCTGAAGAAAATATTGACTCTTTCTCTATAATTTATAGTGTAGTGCAGAGCTGCCTAGAGGACTGAGAGATTAGTTGACATAGAGGTAAGATGTGAACCAAATCCAAACTCAGCATTGTGTGTGTATGTATGTGTGTGCATGTGTGCATACATATGTGTATAAATATGAATCCAAAAGTAGGCTTGAACCAAAGAGCAGTCTATGACATTACATAGACACAAGATATAAAACAAGTCTACATCCAAGATATGTGTACATACATATACACATAGATCTATGCTGACATGAAGTTATATGCATATGTGTATATACTTATGTAGAGAAGTATATAGTATAGCTATACATATATATATATATATACATGCATGAATTTGTATACACTTCTGTATTGTATATCTGTATATGGACAACTAGAGTGTGTATATGTATGTGTGTGTGTGTGTGTGTGTGTGTGTGTGTGTGTGTGTGATGTGTGTTTGTATAACTGGCCAATCCATTCTTGGATTCAGGGGCATGAGACTCAGCCAAGAGATTAATCACTCAACAAGCCTTTATTAAGCAAGGTAACATCCTCTTACAATAATGAGCTCATCTTAAATCTAGGGGTCAATTTCATATTCCCTAAGTCCCACTTTGTTCCATTATCTTTAGCTTTAGGGAGCTGGTTTTAGATGAAAAGTTCTGAATTCAAGCATAACCCTTCTGAACCCCCCTCGCTAGGAAAATTCCTAACACCCATGCGGAAGATGTCTAACCTTATAGCGGTAGTATGATGGATCCATGAATGATTCAGTCTCTGGAATCCAGAGTCTCCCAGTCTCTTTCCCCAGGATCTAATAGTTTCTTCCTTTTATTCAAATTGCTTAGGGCATGACCCAGGAGATTACACAAAGGCTTTGATCAAAGGTTCAAGGAGACACTCACTTCCAATTGTTTGATTCAACAAAAAATATTCTCACCTAATGGAGCCATCAGAGAAAATAGGGCAGAATCAACCTCATCCCTACTCCAAGTTCTGTTCTGGGTGCTGAAAATACAAATATGTGTGCTAATCCCAGTTTTCAAGGAGTTTATATTATACTGTTGGGAGTTAGGGGTTCTGGAACCCCAAAAATAGCTACATGCAGGTCCTGCCTGAATGAATTGATCCAAGCCTTCTTTCAGTCAAAGAAAAATAAGGTATTAAAGATCTGACATATTGGCCAGACTGCTAAGGAAACTGAACATTTGTTTCACTAACGCAAGTAGGCCAGATTGAATCTTAGCACCTTAATGGAAATAAGATGGGTCATATATACAGAAAGACTGTGGGAGGGATATAGGAGTGGCCAAGTAGTTTGAGGTGACTAGAGGTCTAACACCAGGACCAAGAGAATGGGGTCTAGATAGGATAAAGGGTGGAATGTAGGAAGTAGGGAAACAGACAATGAAGGGCTGGGCTAGGTTAGAGATAACAGAGAATGAGGAGATTGGGCCATAGAGAAAGACCAGTTGAGAGGATTATAGCCTCAGGCCAATCCCAGAGACTTCATCAAGTGGGAAAATTCAAGGAGAGTTCAAGCTGGGGTTTTCCTAGGGCCAAATTCTTTTTGGGGTACAGGGCAAAGGTCTTGATGTACCCTGTCATTACCAGGGGACAGTCTGATAATAGGGATGGAATTTAAAGCTTGTCAGCTTTGAGGATTAAAAAACAGAGGCAAAGAGACATCTAGATCACTATATAACCTATCTTTGACATTTCAGGGAATATCTCTTGACCAACATGCCTAATGGAGTACTTTTATCCCAGTTATATAAGCTCTCTCTTGTCTTTTTTTTTTTACCCAAAGTTTTTTTTAATCAAAATTTCACTTTTCCACAGTCTCATCAGAAATATAATGTGATTGCTTGAATTAAATAGAGAAATATTTCTGTGAAAGAACTGAAACATCTACCGAAAATACCTTATCAGACTGCAGGTATCACGGGATTTACTTTTCCCTATTTTCCCCTGGAAAAGTGATTCTCTATGTTTAATATCCTAAGTGAGCTCCAAATGGCTTCTCTAGAGAGCAAGCCCCAGACATTAGCTTCCTGCTGGGACTTTCTGTTCATGCTGACTCTCCCTCTCTCTGGGACATGCTCTTTTTAAACCTCCGTATCCTTTCAGAAAACTTTACTACTCATGGTCAGAGTTCTACAACCAGTACTGCAAATTCAGTAAAAGAACTTTTAGAACCAACCCTTTGGACAAAAACAATAAGCTGTCATCAAGTTAAACTCTGACTAGTATTAAGTTCATAGATCTCAGCATAGAAAAGCAGTAGAGACCTCACAAGCCATGTAGCCTAAACATTTTATTTTTAAAAATGAAGATAACTGAGACCCAGAGAAGATGTAACTTACCCAAGGTCACACAGGTAAGTATCTTAGGAGAGGAAAGCCATCACTCTACTGTACTACCTCCCTTCTGTGTATCTATTATTTAATGCTACCCTGTACTGTGACCACATCCAATGAGAAAGATATGGGAATATTTCTGCAAATTTCCTGCAAAACAGATTAATACTGATTTCTTTCCTAAGGGAACTTTTCAATGAAATACAGTTATAATACAACATAATATCTTAATGTTTTCATGAGCTGTCATTTAGTACTTAGCCTTGTCCTTGCTACTACTCTAACCTTCAAACTAAATCTCAGGAAAGCACCACCAGAATTAGTTCTGAAGTGCCTGGTCATTTTTCACCCTCCTTACGCCACTCCCCAACACTTCTTGCTTGAAAAACTGTAGTGAAATCAATACTAGTATTGCTTCCAGAAAGGCCTTATGAACCAACTGTCCTGTTGTTTTGTTCACCATTCCTGTGACTTCCCAGACCATAGCATTGTCTCTGGCCACCAGTTCCCAAATAGGTTGCTCTCTCTTGGATATTAACCCCTTGTGGGAAGTGACTATCTCATTTTTGTATTTGTTTCCTGGCTACTTTACTCAGTCCTTAACATATAGCAAATATTTAATTTTTATTAAGTTTAATTTTTTTTCATTCATTGAGTTGGCTAAGTATAAGTGTTTTGGTATGGTGCAGCAGAAAGAACTCTGACCTTTTTAAGAGACACGGATCTTGGTCCCAGATCTGGCCCTACTTAGCCATTTGATAATGGGCAAGTCACTTTGCTGTTCTGAATTTCACTTTCCATATTTGTGAAGCCTTGTCTTACCTACATCAGGGTTGTTTTCACAAAAGTCGGTCAACAGGTCAATGAGCATTTATTATGCACTTACTATATGCCAGGCACCATACTAAAGGCTAGAGACACAAATACAAGCAAGAAGAAAGACAATTCCTGCTTTCAAGGAACTTAAATTCTAAGAAGGGAAGTGGGGTGGAAATGGATCAAAGTCCAGGAAAGGAAGGATGGGTGTGTGGTCTCTGCCCTTCCTCAAAATTGAAGTTCAGGGAAGGTCTTCCTAATGGGAAAAGGACATCTTCAGAGAGAATAGAAAAGACAATCAAGTTGTGATGGTAAAGTCCAAAGAAAATACTTTAGTTCAATAAAAGACATAAATGTGAAGTCAACAAAGGTGAAACTATGGAGCTCAAAACAAGTCGGCTTCAATGCAGCATTCTGTAACACCGGGCAGGAAGTTGTAATTTATTTATTATCAGCGCACTCTACTAATGGACACTGATTATAATACCATTGGTGCTGTTTTGGCTTTATGCCCCTAATGTTTTGTAACCTTGCACAAAGTAGGTCCTTAATAAATACTTAGTGATTTGAATGGAAAAGAAATGCCTACACTTAACCTGATTCAGTTACACACAGTGACAGGTAATCATAACAGTAGTAACAGCAAAATTTCCCCTTCCTAAAGAGGCTGGATAGCATTGGATGTATCACATGGTTCTAAAGAAATAAGTTTCAATATACCACTTCAAATAATTATGGAAATAGATATCAAATCACCAAAGCAACTCTTTCTTTCAAATTTTTAATTTCATTATATTCTTTTGTAATTTTACTACATTCACTCATTGTCCCCCAAATAAGCTACTCCCAGATTCGAGAATCCTAAAGAGATCGATCAGTCAGAGTTATGAAATTCTAACAAGAACCAGCAATTTCCTTTTTTGGCTATGAGATAGAGTTGGCATATAGGAAAAGGGAAGTAAGGAAAAGTATAAAGTGAATCTCATCTAAAAAAAGAGATCCAAAAGATCCCAATACCTGCACCTAAACATTAGCTAGTCATATTAAGCAAGGATAAAAGAGAGATTATGGAAAAGGTTAGTAGGCAAGAAGATTCCTGACATGAGGCCGTCTGTGGTAGGGAAAAAGCACTTAGAAACAAAGACACTTCCTCATTGCCTAAATGTAGTTCTTCACATTTAAAATATACTCACTACCACTCAGAAAGGAATTGTAAAAGTTGCATGCATTCCCATGAGAAAATTTATTTAAAAAGGTATGTAGGGAAATCTCAACCTATAGGGAAGTATAGAGAAATCTTAAGTCTTTTCCATACACTTTAGGATCAGAATTTAAGATTATGATGCAAGATATAACTAGCAAATATATTTTAAAATGCCAACTCATATTTCAATAATTCTTTGAGATTAAGAAAGGATTTACCTCTATTGCCTCATTTTACCCTCATTGTCTCATGCTTTTTAAAAATTTAATTTATTTTCATTATATTTTAAGTTCTGAACTGCCTCCCTCCTTCCCCACATAAATATACACACACATACAAGCACATATGTACATATATACTCATAAATACACATATACATATGTATGCATATATGTATACATAGTGGGCATGCATGTTTGTGTGTGTGTATACACACATACAAAAGTTGGACTTTCTAAAATGTCATATAGTAAGTCTGGTCTCCTAGACCAAGGAGACAATAAAAGAGCAGAGCTAGACTAGATGTCTCTCCTCCATATATATGACCAGCAGTCTGAGAGGAGGTAGGAGATAAAGAATATACAAGTTAGACAAGTGAACTGAAACAGCGTTGGGAGTCAGACTTTTGGAGGATACTTGGACATTTCTTCCTCTGTAGCTGCTTAAGCATTGCTAACAATGGTAGAGGATTATGGTTGGGGGTGATGCAAGAGCCAACATATGCTTGAAAAGACCAGTGGATGCCCCCTCCTTGCTTAGCCATTTATCCTGAGACGTTAGACCTTGGGTTCCAAAACCGTGTATGGGGTACCTGAGCAAACTCACAGTAGCTCCAAGGGATATTTCCAATTTCTGAGAGAAATATAGTGATACCCAGCATCTGTCAACCTTTGTTGAACACCATAGGTACTTCTAGCTCAAGTTAGTTGAGTTTTAACATTAAATTGAGCTTCATTTCTTTTTATGATGATCTGGGAAAGTTTGAGATATTTTTATTTACTCACATTTTCAGGTACACCAATAACTTCTCTTTTAACATGCCATATCTTAGCAAAACTAGGTTTTCAGTGGTTGTAAGAACTGTGTGAAAATCAAACATAATTTTGATGGAATATGAAATGAGCATGGTGATGTCCAATGTGATTCATAGTTTGAGAATCCGTTCTATATCTAACAGGAGTACATATACATCCCATTAGAAAGTAATTATGCTTATTTTAAAATAATACATTTAAAAATTTAATTCATGCATATTTTTTTTTCAAATAGCAACTAAGCTGTTGGGCATATTAAGCTATTTGGGCCTATTACTTAATAGCACTATTATTTCTTGTGACCTAGAGGTGCCATGAAAAAATTAATGAGATGCTAAGGCCACCATGAATCCAAAAATATGCAGGAACTCTGAATTGGATCAAACGCTACCACTTTATCCCATTCTTCCTTTTCCCCAGAAAAGGTCAATTTCAACAGCCTGACTGAAAGAGTGAGAATTGGGATTTGAACAAGGTGTTCTGTGAGGTTCCTACTATTCTGATATTCAGTAAATCTATGGAATCTGGATTCCATTTGACTCCACCTCAGCTCAACCTCAGTGCCAATGAGAGTTGAGTGAGGTTTCCTCTATGACCCCAGACAAGTCATTTCTCTAATCTGGGGCTTCATTTTTCTATTCTATAAAATAACAGAGTTGGATTCTGAGGTTCCCTCTTGCTCTAAAATGATCCTCTGAGGGTTGCTGGGGATTTTAAGGGATGTGGGAGGGAATTGGCTTCAAGTCCCTTTCAGCCACTTGCACAAAAGTATTTATCTATTCTCTGTAAAGGTTAACATTCTACCTTCATCAAACCCTAGGGAATCAGACTTCTTAGATGAAAAGCACAAAGAAATAACTAGTTATTCATCATAACTAGGTATTAAGGTCAGTTTAAATAGGAAACTCCCAAATAGGTCTCTTCTCAGATGCCCTTAACCTTTTTTGTGTCACGAATGCCTTTGGCAGTCTGGTGACACCTATAGACCCCTTCTTAGAATAATGATTCTAAATATATAAAATAAAACACACGAGATTTTAAAGATAACCAATTATATATGAGAATAGACTTATCAAAACATTAAAAAAAATAAGCTCGCATTCCCCAGTCTAAAAACCCATTTTAGAAAGAGGGGTACAGGTTGGATAACATGCTCGAGCAACTTCTGGGTCTCTGTGTTACCCTGCACCATGGATTTCATCCCACCACCCAACTGAAAGTGCCTTTTTTGCCCTCTTGCCTTGAGTCCTTGCTCCAGGTGAAAAAAAAAAGTTATAGCTTTTGTAGTTAAAAATAAATCATGTTATTTTATAACAGCTTTAATGTCTACTGTAAACCCTTTGTTCTCCATTCAATAGAGTCCTGAACAAATCTCTGAGCAACTTCTAGAGGAGAAAATCATCTATAAAAAGTTAGGAGAGAGAGATAGAATCTTACAGACTCAAAATGTGTCCTCTGGTTCCATGTTAAAAAACACTAGAGCATGAACTTTGACTGAATATCTGTAAGGAAATCAAACATATAGAAGATATGTGCCCATAGGTATCTTAAAAACTTTTAACTGCATTACATCTGTTGAGCACTACAAAATACTTTTCTTAAGAGTCAAAATACACAGTCCACAGAAGAAAGGAAATCAAAATATGCCATGAGGCTTTAAAAGAGATTTAAAGACTTTTGTGATTTGATTTAAACAGGATAAACATTCAAACCATTAACTCCAATCCTGAGAATCTTTAAGAGTCTTTATACTTGCTAGTATTACTAAATGACATTTCCTATTTTTATGGAGTTATTTTTTAGTTGAAGGCACCATTTACCAAAATAAGTTTTTGACTACAATCCTGGAGTGTCTTTGGGATATGAATGTACTTGGAAAAATTTGTTATTTTAAATTACAAGTTGCAAAGTCCAGTTTGGGGTATAGTCCTAAGAACTTTTTCCTATGTTATGCTTAACAGTTTCAACATAAAGGAGGAGAGCTAATTCTCCAAGAGAGTGCAGACCCTAAGTGGAATATAATGGTAATAATATTGCACCAAGAAGTTATTAAAAGGCTGATTATATCAAAACACTGTGCCAGGCATTATGGGAAAAATGAGATGTAGGATATGGTTCATTTCCTTAAGATACTTAAAGTTTCCTTGAGCAAAGTTAAAAATATATAACAAATAGCTATAGCTGAAGAATAATTAGGACCTACAATTGCTGTAAGAGCAAGCATGGTATAGAAGATAGAGATATAGCATTGAAATGAAGGAGACCTGAGTTTTCCCTGAATTAGAACCTAGATACTTCTGTGTCTTTAGAAGTATATTCTCTTATACCATATTCCATAACATATTCTCTATGGTAAATAACCTTAGTATTAAAGAAAATACTATTTAAATATTAAAAAAGAAGCAGAGCATATTCCTCTAATAGTTGTGGGTAGTTGTATTCTTAAACAAAAAAAAAAAGATGGGGGTAGTTATAAAAGATGAGATAGATAACATTATATGAAATTGAAAACTTCTACATAGATAAAAATTAATGTACTTAGGATAAGAAGGGAAGTAGGGGAATGGGAAAATTTCTTTATACCAGTCTTTGGGGGACATAGTGAATGGAGCACACCAGCCCTAGAATTAGTGGGACCTGAGTTCAAATCTGGTCTTAGACACTTGACACTTAGCTATGTGACCCTGGACAAGTCACTTAACCCTGATTGTCTCACCTCCCCCCCAAAAATATTTAGAAAGAAAGGAAAAAAGAAGGAAGGAAAGAAAGAAAGAAAGAAGGAAAGAAAGAGAAAGGGACATAGTCTTTCCCTAAAAGATAAGTGGTTAAAGGATATGAACAAACAATTCTCAAAAGAATTGCAAAGTATTTACATGAAAGAATGCTTCAAATTAATAAGAGAAATACAAATCAAAATAACTGAGATTTTTACCTGATAATATTTAATATCATTTTTGGATTTTAATAAGGATCAAAGCCTGAACTAATCAATCAGACTGCTTTGTTTTGCTCTAAGAATACCCTTTCCTGTGTCAGCAACTTCAAAGACTTGTTTATGACTGGATGCCTGTAACCAAAGTAGTGGGATTCTTCTTATTTTGATATGCAAAGATAGAGAGAAACAGACATCTTGAATTCTTAATTTCCAACTGACTCTACCTTGTCAATTGTCTTGTGTCACCGTGTTTACAAATTATTCAACTAAGAAAATTCCTTTCTCTTGGTAAAGTGTATTTAAATCTTGTAATTTAAAGATTTCTTGTATCATTCAGTCAGAAGTTTCCTTCTGGCTCCATGATCTTGTGTCTGATAGCTTTATCGGAATAAACAATATATATTTAGCCTGTTTGCGTCTTTTAACCAAACTTTCAGGTTGACATACCACACATCCTGCAAACTGGCAAAGATGGCAAAAAATGGTAATAATTAATGTGAGAGTAGGCTTATAAGCACATTAATACATCATTAGTGAAGATGTGAGATGAGCAAAAGCAATTTGGCATCATGTGAATGAAGTGACAAAAAAATCCATACTCTTTAACCCAGAGGTTTTTTTTTTTACTGGGTTTATAAGTCAAGGAATTCATTGAAAAGAAGAAAGTCTTAATATATACTAAAATATTTATAACAGTATTTTTTGTAATAGCAAAGAATTGGAAGGAAATTAGATTCCCATTGATTGGGGAATGGCTAAACAAATTGTCCTCTGTGAAAGTAATGAAACAAATTATGTATGTGAGAAATACAAAAAAGCACAGAAAGATCTACATGAATGGATGCGAAGTAAAGTAAAAGAAAACAAGACAGATAGTTATCACTTTATTTAAGTGGACCTTTCATCAGACCTCTACACAAAGCCATTTTTATATAATACAAATTTGTTCCTACCCACTCACTTCTTTTAGCGTATATAAAAAAAGCTTACATAAAACAATACTTTTATACACGTCATAAAATGTACTAAAATACAGACATATTAAATACTGTAATAAACAGAATTATGAAGCAAAAGTTAAAGCTAATGATAAAGTATGAACAGTACTGTAAAGTTAAAACGAAATGTGCAGTAGTTATCCCCCTTTCCCATCCACTGCACCCAGCCTTTATTATTTGTGGTTGACTGCACGACTTTTTCTTTTAATGAAGCTATTAAGAGATGTTTGAATAGTGGGCTCTATTTTTCCCTATCAAACTGATGACGGCAAGCAACATTATCCTGAACTAGTCTTTTAACTTTGAAGTTAATATTATCCTGAAGTTAATATCATCCTGAAACTAGTCTTTTTCTCTGGATTCATCTTTCCAATAAAAGAAAATATGCACTTAAATGACGAAATGGCTTCTGCCTACTGTTTTGTTGTGAACATTTTTGGTGTGACCTTGAGTTCCTAAACTTCCCTTCTTTTGTAAGCTCTGCAGCTAGCAGCTCAGTCAGATCCTTATTCTACATTTCTTCTCTATGAGAATCAGCTCCTCCACATCATTCTCATCCACTTCTAGCTCCAATTCTTTTGCTAATTTTATAATCTTTTTACCCACTTCTTCAAATGTTTCATCTTTGACAAATCCACAAAAATCAGAACAAACTGCAAACATGCTTTTCCCCCCAAAACTCTCTTTATACATGTTTCTGTTAAATCTTCCTGTGCCTTTGCAATATTCTGGATTGCATGGTAAATATTATAAGACTTCCAGAAATCTCTCAATGTCAAGTCCTTATCTGCATCCAAAGCTGCAATTGCCTGAGCAAATGTAATGCATAAATAATACACCCTAAAATATTCAATCATTCCCTGATCCAGAGGTTGTAATAATGAAGTAGTGTTAGCGGGAAGGTAGACCATTTTGACATTTTCATTCAAATCAGCCAGATGGGGAGGGTGACCTAGGGCATTTTCCAAATTATGTAGAATCTTGAGAAGAATTCTATTATCATTACAAAATGTCTACACTTCAGGAATGAGGCAGTGCATAAACCATTGTTCAAAGATGGAGGGTTATCCTTGCCTTAGGGTTAGTGAAATAATGTATGGTAGTGTTGCCTGGTTGATCCCGTTCAATGCTCTGGGATTTTCTAAGTGGTGCATAACAGCAAATTTTAATTCACCGGCCCAGATGCTTTCCCTCCAAGCAGAAGAGTAACTATTTTTCAAAGTTTTATGCCTCAGCTAGTTTTTTCTCCCACTAAGATATAGGTTTGAGATGGCATTCTTTGATAAAATAAGCCAGTTTAGTCCATATTAAAGATTTGCTCTGGCAAGTAGAGACTTTCATCTATTATTTTCTTGCAGAAAACTCTGGGAACTTCTTGCTGCCTCAATATCTGCACTAGCAGATTTCCTGACACTTGCACATTATGCAATCCTGCATGGTTTTTAAATTGGGCAAACCAACCACAGTGTGATGGAAATACCTGTATTCCTTCAGGATTCTTTACCTTTAAATCTTCAAAGTAGGCTTAGATCTTTGACTTGAATGGTCCTGAAACTTAAAAGACTATTCTTCTGAGTCACTTTTCTTTCCATGTAGTTAATAGTTTCTCCATCTCTAGAGCAACACCTTCTCTTTGTTTCTACAGATAAGTGGCCTTCAGGTAAGCATTGCTTTTTGCATGCTCCTTTATAAGGGGAGTATCCTTCCCTATGGTGTTCACAGTTGATCCTGAAAGACTAAGTTCATGTGCTATCAATGACAATTTTTGCCTTCTCTTGTTGTTTCTATTTTCCTTTCTAAATCTATTAGCTTATGCTAACAAGACAGTTCACTTTTCCTGTCAAGAGCACATTTGCCACCAGCCATGGTGAAAACAGAAGGATCACTACTTAACACAGGAAAAGACACAGTATCTCTCACTGTCTTCAGACATACAGGAACTAACTGATAGATGCTTATCAACTTCCCACTGTTGAGGTTTAGGGTTACTGGGACCCTGAAATAGCAACACATGGATCCTGCCCAAATAAATTCTACCCAGGTCTTCTTTCAGGCAAAGAAAAACAAAGTTTCTTTAAAATCCACCATATTGGCCAGACACTTAAGGAATCTCAGCATTGGGGAGATCTCAAGAAATCTGACCATTTGTGCCACTTGTGATATAAGCAGCACAAACTGAATCTGAGCACTTTCATAGAAACAAGATGGATCTTATGTTCAGAAAGACTGTGGAAGGAATCTAGGGTTGGCCAAATAGTCTGGGATGACTGGAGGAGGGAACTAGAGAGGGTCTTGATGGGAGTGGCCAGTAAGTTAGGGGGAATAGAAGTTGGCCAGAAACCAAGAGAATGGGGTTTTAGGATCAAGGAGCGGAAGTCCAGGATGGGGCCAGTGGCAAGATTCAAGCAGAGTTCAAGGGTGTTTCCAGAGACTGAAACCCATCACCACCACTGTGGTATCACAAAGCATTTGCTCTGTGTAAGGAATTTTTCCAGTCGATATTTTAATAAACCTTATATCTGACAGAAAGAAGGCTTCAGTTGAATTCTTTAGAGGCAGACTTGTACCTTTTGCCCTTGGATTTCATGGTTCCCAGAACTCCTGGAACCCAACAGAAAGAGCAATTGCAAACAAAAGTCAAAAGTTGATATAATAAAATTATAATGATCAATGAAAACCCTCCCCCCCGCCCCAAACCTATTCATTTGTGGAGGTAGAAGGTCTATGAGTGTTACACGTTGCACATGTTTTTGGACTTTTCCAATGTATTATTTGGTTGTATCATTTTTTTTATCCTTTTCCCCCCTTTTTTTTTGTCTTTAAATACACTACTTGTTATATGGCATGGCTTTCTGGGAAGGGGAAGAGGAAGGATACTGGGGAAAACTATGATGATGCAAATAACAGAAGACATCAATACAAATTTATCTGTAGAAAGAGGTACATATTACCTACATGACTGAGTTCTTATTACTTAACCTCTCAGATTCTGGCAATTGTCTAAGGCATTAAGTTACAAAAAATGTTGCTGATTTGGTTCCGGGGTTGGGAGGAAGTTGACAAGCAGTTTTTATAAGGAAAGCAAAAAAAGAGAGATATACAGAAAGGTCCAGAAATGAGAGGGATTTCTAAAAAAAGAATCATAGGTACTAATGATGAGGTGTATGTGATGGGTGGACCCCAAAATACGGATAGTCCGGGTCGTGCTCGAATGAATTTGACCCAAGCCTTCTTAAAGCCAAAGAAAACAAAGTTTATTAGAGATTGGCCTAATTGGGTTGCCTCTTAAGGAGCCTAAGCATTTGTAACGCTTGTAATGACAAGCGGGCCAGGTAGAATCCCAGCTAGACAGAGTCTGAGCTGGATTGTATCTGAGCGCCTTCATGGAGGCAAGATGGGACTTAAACACAGGAAAGAGTATAGGAGGGATCTGTGGTGGAGGGTGGGGTGGTCTGGTAGTCCAGGGTGATGGGAGGAGGGGTTTAGGAAGGGTCTGGAGGAAAAGTCCAAGGAGGGAATCCAAGGAGGGTCAAAGGCTGGAAACAGCTGGAGGCTATCAGGAGATATCAGACAATGGAGGGTTTGGGTGGGAAGAAGGTGGGGCAATCCAGATATCTTGATAGGGGCAGAATGGGAATGGATACAGATCTTGATGGCAGCCTGGGGAATGGGGTTTTGATGGGATCAAGGGTAGGGAGTGCAACAGAGACCTGAAATGATAATGAAAAGCCCATGGGCTTCCTAAAAGTGCCAGAACAGATGGGAAGATTAGATTTGAGTAAGAAAGGCCAGATTAAGTGGGAAGATTCAAGGGGAACTCAAGGAGGCTCACAGAGTCTGAACCCCATCACTAAGATAAAGAATTTGAGTAGGAGGAGACCTCAGCAGCCATCTTACTCCAAGCTATGCCTGAAAGGATTGTTGTTTAGTTGTGTCCAACTTTTTGTGATCCCATTTGGGGTTTTCTTCACAAAGATGCTGGAGTGGTTTGCCTTTTCCTTCTCCAGCTCATTTTCCAAACAAGGAAACATGGTTAAGCAAACTTGTGCAAAGTCACACAGCTAGTGTCTGAAGCTGGATTTGAACTCAGGAAAATGAGTCTTCCTGTCCAGGCTAGTGCTCTATCTATTGTGCCAGATGCACTAGATGATCCTACATACTATGTTGCTGTTACCTCATTATCCCTGGAAGCTCTGCCTCTTTCACTGCCGGCAAAGATGAGGAGTTTTTATTGCTCTCATGTTATCACACTATTGACTCATATGGAGTTTCTACTTCACTAAAACCATTAGGACATTTTAGAAGGAAATGCTGTCAAGCCATCATATATGAATTTTTTTTTTGGGGGGGGGGGTTGGTAATTGGTTTTGGTTTTAGATTTTTTTTTCAAAACTAAATTTTAAGGCTTAAAAAGTATCCCCTATTACAATCAACTGAGGATTATGAGATTAAGAGTTAGAGGGGACCTCAGAGGGTACCTTCAATCCCTCATTTTGTAGATAAGGAAACTAAGATGCAGAGAAGACAAGTGACTTGCCCAAGGTCACATAGGGATTAAGTGACATAGTTGAATTTCAAATTCAGATTTTCTTACACCAAGTTAAGAACTCTTTCCACTTCATTAATTGATGGTCAAGAATTGGCCTTAAAGGATGATTCTGTCATCTAGGATGTTAGTTCTTTCTCCCTATTTCAAGTTATCTGGAAATTTGATAAGTTTCATCTATGTCTTTATTCAAAACACTGATTGAAAAAGGTTTTACACAGCACAGGACCAAGCACCTAGGGCCACACTACTGGAGAGCCCTTCTGCTAAGTGCATACCATTGATGACCACCCTTTGAGTCCTGCCAACCAAATCATTCTTAATTCATCCATCTAACACTTATAATGAAGCTTGCACACAACTCTCTATATTTTCCATAAAAATAGCATAAGATAATTTTTTTCAAATATTTTGTTAAAAACCTAAGCAAACCACATGTACAGTCATCCTATGATGTATCAGTTTAGTCATTCTGTCCAAAATGGAAATCAGGTCAAACATCACCTAGTTTTCATTAATCAATGCTGGTTCTTGGCATCCATTGCTCCCTTTCTAGATGTTGACTAGCTATGTCTTCATTGTCTCATTCTAGAATTTTCCCAAGAATTGAAGTCAAATTCATGAAATCTATTAGCTTCCCTTTTTGGAAAATCAAGATTATTGCAATTCATCAATCACTATGGCACCTCATATCTCCATAGTACTTCAGATATTTACAGTGGCTTTAGAATTGTATCTGACAGTTGTCAGATGTAGCTCATGAGAAGTGGGTGCATTAAATCCACCAACGTGGGTGTTCTATTATTTCCTTCCTTATCTTAGATATCAACTTTCTGTTAGCCATTTCTGAGTTTTCATTTCCAGTGGTAAGGTCATTCTCCTTGGCATGGAAAAGAGAAATAAAATTAGAGGCACTCTTTCTTCTCTCTGTTGTCAATTATCATTGTCCTATCCATCCCAAACATAGCCCTAGTCCTCTTAGCTCCTCCTCTTTATCCTATTAGAGGAATAAGAACTTGACTTAGGATTTTACTAAGGAAACTGCCTAGTGAAAATAATTCCTCCACCAATGCAGATCAGTACCTTGCATAGGTAACATATAGTTTTGGAGCATTGCTGAGACTGCAATGTTTCTTAAACTGTGAGTCATGACCCTATGTGTCTAGTAAAAAATTTGGCGACCAAAAATTAATTAAAAATCAAACATGTAATGAATCCAAGGTGTTTCTGGCAGCCCCTGAACAATTTCACTGCAGCCTTGGTTCTGAGCACAAAGCATGTGCACTTTAGCACTGTTCATGCACTCAGGCCACACAATGCCCCTGAAACTGCTGGGAGAAAAAGGGTCAAGAGTAGAAAATATTTAAGAAGCCCTGGCCTGGAGTAAAGGTGTCAATTTCAGGGCCCACTGGCTATAAGCTGTAATTAGGAAATATTTAACAAAATAAATAAAAATACAACACCATATTTGTGGTTTTCCAATTCAATCATTCTATTTGAATTTGACACCAGTGGCCTAAAGCCCTGAGAGAATAAAATTTATTACGCATATACTATGTGTAGTCATTGTGCTAAGCATTTTACAAACATTATCTCATTTGAATCTTACAACAATTGTGGGAGGTAGGTGTCACTATAATGATCCTAATTTTATAGTTGAAGAAACTGAAGGGGATGATGGTTAGATGACTTGCCCAGGGTCACACAACTAGTCAGTGAGGAAGTCCAGATTTGAACTCAGGTTCTAGGCCCAGCAATCTATCCAGTGGGCTACCTACAGCCTAAGCAATTTTCCCTCATGGTTACATAGAAGCTGAACTTGAACTCAGTTCTTAAAACTAACTTTTTTATTGTCCTTGGATTTCCTTTCCAGCATTAACTCATTCTGAGTTTTAGCACTCTTGACAACATCATTATGGGACAATTCTATTATCTTACATTCATCTTTGGTTAATTACTCTATCTTCTATCTTCCATGCATATTTTTTAATCTAAGTTGATTATTAAGTCTCCTATGCATAACATTAGTCTCTTCAGTCAGCTCTTATTTTACTTTGTCATGAGAATTGTTTCCCTTTGTGTATTCATTTCTGGACTTACTTCCGCTACTGAATTTTGGTTCATGAATCTTTTCTCTCTTCTGACCCTTTTGAAAACATTTTCTGAAAATCTAGGTTACCTGTCAGATTATGCCTATTTTTTTTCCCTTTCTCTATTGCTAATTCCAGGATGGAGTGATCACTTCCTCCCAAGGTTCTTCACATTTCCATCCCACCTAGCAGTCCATTCTTCCTATTTGTGATAATGCGAAACTGAAGAGCCAACTAGAGAGACTATTCCCTGGAGAAAAAGGTTGAGAAATTCCTCCAGAGAATGAGGAGACACCAGAACAACAAAGGAAGAAGACAGAGTAGAGCAAGAAACAAGCTCTGGGCCAAACTTTCTCAACACAGCAGAGGAGCTCCTGGATCATGATGGAACTAGAACTACAGTAACAAGGGAGATAATAACAGTGAACCTCTTATAGCACCTGCTGTGTGCCAGACACTGTACTAAGTGCTTTATAAATATTGCCTCATTTAATCTCTCCAATAACCCTGGCAGGCAGGTGCTATTATTTTATTATTATACTACATATTGCTTATTATATAATGTATTACTATATATATTACTATGTTATATTACCATTAGGTAATTATGTATATATAAATATAAATATATATTACCATATATTATTTACTATTATACTATATATTACTATATAACTATTTTACAGCTGGGGAAACTGAGGCAAACAGAGGTTAAGTGACTTGCCCAGGGTCATACAACTAGTAAGTATCTGTAAGACGGATAAAACACAGCACACTTGAGGGCTGCTAGCACAGGTTCACTCTTGATTTGGTCAGACAGGGAAGACACTAAAAAGAGGTTAATTACCTTATTTTATTCTAGTCGAGTTCCCTCAGAAGAGGTTGCTGATAGTGAGAGCACAAACTCCTACAGTATTCCCTAATCATCCTTCTCACAGGGGCCAGTGGGAAGCGGGGTGGGGCAACTACCCCTACATCTTGATGGGGTCAATTGAGACAGGCACAACTTGTGCTTTCCCTAAATCCTCAAGTCTCAATGGGGACCAGGTTGAGGCAGATTCCCCTCAAGTCTTGATGGGGGCCGATCAACGCACACACAGCATTCCAGTCTTTGCATTCAACCCTAAGGTTCACCCCCAAGCCTCAATGGGGGTCCACTGAGGCACTGTGCATTTATGCATTCAACCCTAAGGATTCCCCATGCACTGTCTAGTGACCATCTGTTTTATAGATCAACAGACAAAGAAGGCATATTGCCAGCAATAGCCTCACAAGTTTACTTCACCCCATCCCTGCATCTCACTGTGCATGTAGCCCCAGTGGATGTTTATGTTATTTACCATTATGAAACTATGCACAAGTGTAGTGGAGATGTTTTGATGTGGATATGTGGGAACTCATATCTAGTACCTGGGAACTAAAGATTGTTATGGCTGTGGATCCTGGGAAACTGAACTCTGAGAAATTATAACAAAAATTTACTTTACACACACTAAAATCCACCTTACTTACACTAAAATTCACCTTACATACAGTATCTAAAGTCAAATTTGAATCAGGTCTTCATGACTCCACATCCAGTGCTCTATCCGCTGCACCACACAGACATACAACATGGAGGAGCAAATCTAAGTGTTTCCCTTCACTTGGTGATGTAAGAAATGTAGCAAGTGTAAGTCCGGGGAAAGTTGCAATTTTCTAGCAACCAAGCGTACTTTACCCCAGCTGGAAAGAACAAATAATCCAGGATGATACAATAAGTCTGGAGGACTTTTGAGGTGTCTAGTGGAAATGCAGTTTACAAGACAAGAAGGTTCCTCAGCTCTCTAGCAATTGCTGTTGTTTGGGGAGAATTACACAGGCCTTGGGAAATAGGGCTCAAGTGTTCATGAACATTTACAGCTTCAGTTGTGAGTTCTTTATGCTTTATTAGTCAGGTTAAAATTCAAAGACTGGCTTAATGCTGACATAGTGTTAGATTCAGCACTTGCACAAATAAAGGCCCTTTTCCCTCTTTGTAGAGACCTAGACATGAGCCAAATTCTAAGGTTTTCCAGGGGAAATTCTGGGTGGCGACATGAACCAAAAAGATAATTAGAAAGAGGATATCAGAATTAAGTCGGATATCTACAAAACCAGAGCTCTAGTTCTGGACCTCAGGATAAATGTTTTGCTTTCAGATAAGGGCCAAATCCATGTTATTAACTAATATTTTTTTTAAATTTACTGAAAATGAATATTGCTATAAATCCCATTTCTAAAATATAAAAACCAGCTCCTTCTAATCATTTTATTTATTGTGTTTATTAATCTGTGTAATGAAATGCAACCAGCAAGAGGGACTTAACGCTGGAAGTGCTTATGGGTAGGAAGGTTTTGTTGGTTATGGGGGCCTGTAGCAGTCCAGTTAATCCTATTTTTAATATTCTATGGCATATAGCCATGCTAAGAATTCAATTCAACATTTATTAAGTGCTTACTACATGCCAGACATTGTGCTAAGTGCTGGCGATAAAAAAAGAGGCAAAAGACAGTCCCTGCCCTTAAGGAGCTTATAATCTAATGGGGAACACAACATACAAACAAATACTTATATAAGAAAACCCTAAATTTGTCTAGTTGCAAATCTCAAAAGCAAAGTACATGAATGAAGCTTAATTTAGGGATTTAAGAAATATAATTGACTCTGTTCCTTTCTTACTATTGTTAGCTAGAAGTAAAACATACAGAATTTGAATTTAAGAGTTTTCAACTTGAGATGATAACTGAAAAAAATAATTTAAAAGATATAACCAGAATAGAAACATTGTCATAGTGTTCAGCCCAGTGCCTAGCACATATTAGGCACTTACTAAATGTTTACTTGATTGATAGTTTAAAAAAAAGTTTAAATTTCCTAAAAATTAAATATCAAAAAATTTCAAAATGCCTGGAAAACCTAATTATGCATTCATCACTTTTTTCAACCAGTACTTATCCCTATAAATATTAGGAAACAATGGGTGGACACTAGCAAATCTGTCAAAAGTTTTACATCTGCTGGTCTTTTATTTATTTTGAACCATAAATAATTTGGTTTGAAGGGACAGGTAGACTAGACCTATGAATTCAATAGAATAGGAAACTCCCAGATTGAAGAAATTCCTTCTACCAAAGCAGGTCAGCACCTGAAAGTGACTTGTCCAAAGCCATTATATGTCAGAGGCAGGATCTGAGCGCAGGTCTTCCTGGTCAGCAATTTATGTACTTTGCCACACTACCTCTATATATAGCAAGAAGAATTGTACATCTAAACAAACTCATACTCTCATTCTTCTCCCCTCGACCTTGCTATAAAATGTCTCTTTTTGCATTTTCCTTGAACACAGATTCCTTTTGGTGGTGACCTGTTGAAAATCAATATTGTGAAGCAGCAGGAAAGACATAGACTTAAATCCTGACTTTGACATATGCAAGCTGAGTGGTCATGGACAGGTCATATAACCTTTCTAAGCTTTGGGTTCCTCACCTGTAAAATGAGGATAATAACATCTATAGTACATATTTCACAGTAATTTTATGAGAATCATAAGACATGACATATGAAAAACACTTTGCAACCTTTAAAGTACTATATTTACTAACGCAAACGCTCAAATCAGGGATGTGACTATGTACCATGGGTTTGAAGTTTAATTCAAGTTCACATTTTCTAAGCTGTGTAGTTAGGTCCAATGGGCTATAAAAAATGTTTTTCTGATCTTCCTTGAATTCCAAAGAAACTTTAATAAGTTGGAACACTTGCCACTTCATATCTATGGGATCTTGAGCAAGTCACTTGGCCCCTGTGAGCTCAGTATCCTGATGAACCCTTCCTAAGGAGGAAAGGTTGGAGTACATCATCTATCTAGCACAAAATCCTATGATGTCCTGACTTATAGCAACTACACTAATGCTGATTTCCAGCTGCATCGTATAGAACTCAATTCTTTCTCTCTACAAGTTTAAGTTTGTATCTCTGTTCCCTGAAAGATTCAGGTGCAATTTCAAATTTACTTGCACTTAAAGGAATATCCAGTTTCTGTAAGACCCTTTAGTCCATAATGAGAGGTTTTAAGCCAATTAAGTATGTCTGAGATCTTGTCCAAGAGAAAATATACAAGGCAAACAAGTTGCCGTATCTCTACATAAAATTGCTACTACACCTTGCCTTTCTGCATGATTACCATCTCATTAACTTTTAAACCAATTTGGAAATAATTTTTTCAAACTTTAGGCTTAATTAAAGTTTAGTTAGAGTCACCATAGTACCAAAATTTTATCTTATTTAAACCTTGATTTTTAAACAACATGGATACAAGACCAGCATCATTTATTTTGCAGAAGGGAAGAACATGACCCTTTTATACAACAGTAATTAAGATGAATATGAATGAACTAAAAAAAACCTTTTTATAACACTCATTGGAACCTTACCATTATTCTAGATGAAGGTCTGTATCTTAGTGAAGCAATTAACATGTTTACTAATATAAAGAAAGGACGTTTTGTCTTCCCCCCATCTTCCCCATTGCAGTACTAGGTTGTAGGTGAGTGTAGTTCTTTGGCTAGGGCAAGGAGGCAACTAGGTACAGAGGAAAGAATGAGAGATTTGAGGTCAAAGGCCCTAGATTAAAATCAATTTGTGTGACCTTAGGCAAATTATGTAAATACCCTGGGTCTCTGTTCCCTCATATGAAATTGAGAGGTTTTTCTATATGACCTCTAAGATCCATTCACCTCTAAACTCATGATCTCATGACCATGAAAGTTAGATGAGAAGCAGATTGAGGACTAGGAGGAGAACTCTCAGGTGATTTTAATAGTTGACATCAGGTGTTATAGCAGGTCAAAGAGTCAGGTAAAGAGAGAGGAAATTTGACTAACACAGGTGTTAGAAGTCATGCCAGGAATCAGCAACAGTACAGGCAAGCCCTTAGCAGAGCAAGAGATCAGAAAGGCAAGGCAAACAAAGAGTCAGCAGGGTAATGTGGATATCCAGGAGTCGGATGAGGCAGGGCTTCAGAAAATCACTGTGTGGAGGAGGAGAGACAGAGAGAGAGTGGGTGTGTTCTGGGGATAGATGTGAAAGCAAACAAGAAATGAACAAGGCAGTTCGGCGGTTCTGGTCCTCAAGTAACTTATTCTGGGACAACTAGGTAGTGTAGTGGATAGAGCATCAAACCTGGAATTAGAAGACCTGTCTTCATGACTTTAAATCTGACCTAAGACACTTGCTAGCTGTGTGACCCTGGGCAAGTCACTTAACCCTCAGTTCCCTCATTTGTGAAAATGAACTAGAGAAGAAAATGGCAAACCACTCCAGCAACTTTGCTAAAGAAACCCCAAATGGGGCCATGAAGAATCAGACATGACTAAACAGCAACATGTGAAAGGGAGTGGTATGCATGCAATAGAATACCATGGAAATTGTCAAGAAATGTGGCTAGTTTTGGGCAAACTAGGGCAAAAGCTCACCCATAAGAGGCCAGGGAAGTCTCAGTGCTGGACTCTAAATTTTCTATGGAGAGAAAATAGAGAAAATGGCAAAAGCGGCATTAGGACGGTATAAAGGTAGAGATCCAGACAGGGGATGCCCACAGTTCACGGGCCAAGTTTAAGAACTTGCAGAATTTACAGAAGTTAAACAGGTGAGAAAGCAAAGTAAAACATAGGCTATGCAGGGCAACAAAAAGCCTGAGTACTGTTCTGCTATACCACTTTGAGAAAGTCACTAGATCTCTCTGGTTATTGTGTCTAAAAAAGAGTCATAAAATACCTTACTTGGAAGTATAAATCTACCACTAACAAGGTCACAGAGTATCAAGGTTGGAAGATACCTTAGAAGTCATCCTGTCCATCTCCTTCCCACACACAATAAACATCAGAGAATTCAGGCCTAGGCCTTCTGATTCCAATAGTATCCAGGACTCCAATCAGTCAGGAGGAGGAGGAGGAAGAGATATGGTGAATAAGACTCTAAGGTTTTGCAGTGTTTAGACACATTAGCTCGCTTGATACAATGCTCTTTCTACTGCATCCCTGTCATGCTATCACAGGCAAATTTGTGAAAATTCTACAGGAGCAGGGACTTATTCTCGAGTCTAGCCCTCAGATTAAACGTGTGATGTTCTTCCAACTGAGCAATCCAGGACCTGAGCACTTTGGCCACCTTAGCCCACATAAAGCTAGGTGATACTTTATTCCTTACAGGGTCTATGATTCTAAGTAACAACCAGCAAAGTAACAGAAGCACCAGTGCCAAGAGTATTTGCTCCCAGTTTACCAACCCTGCTGTCAAGCTTTTGTGTGATTTCTTTAATCTACATTGGGCCTTACAGGTGGGTCCAGATGACTGGAAGCCTATGATTATGTTGGGGAGGGAGTACGTAAATAAAGGAATATTAGTAGTTTCTAGTAAGCAAAAATTGATACTTCATATAATATTCCAAACAGGTATAATCCTGTATTTGTAGTTAAGAGAGGTGTAAATACTAAAACTTGTTACCATACACACATATACACACACATACATGCACACATATAAAGGGGGTATAGTGGATATAGGGCCAGTCTGGGAGCAGGGAGACTCATCTTCTTGAGTTCTATTCTGGTCTCAAACACTTATTAGTTGTGTGACCCTGGGCAAGTCACTTAACCTTGTTTGCCTCAGTTTCTTCATCTGTAAAAGGAGCTCAAAAAGGAAATGGCAAACCACTCCAGTATTTTTGCCAAGAAAACCTCAGATGGGGTCAAGAAGAGTTGGACGCAACTAAAAATGACTGAACATATACATATATATGTGTACAAACACATTCATAATTATATGATATGTGCTATATATAAATATGTATATGTATGTATGTATGTGTGTGCATAAACACACACACACATACACACACACACGCACAATTGGCTAACAGAGCCTGATAAGCTCTGATTGATCCACTGATATACCAGAAAGTTCTTACATACCCAACAACTTGCTTGCTCAACTACATTTAGGTTTAAGAATGTAAAGTTAGCAAACAATCAACTTAAAAAATTTCATATAATCAGGTGTGAAAGGTTAGCGAACTGTACTAATCACAATAACCTTGTAGCTGGTGAGGGAAGTTGTAGTCCAGACCACCCTATTGATTGACTGTTCCTAAAGCTCCCCCTTCCACTTAGCTTTATCAATCTGCCTAGCAAAAATAATCAAAGTGCAGACTTGCAAGAGATGTGGGCTTCTGATCAGGTTACAAGTCCACTGTATGCCAGAACCACGGTCAGTGCCCATCAGTCTGAAAGGTAAAAGGAGTCATGTATATATTCACAGCCCTGTGAGTAATAAATTGCTTGATGTGATCTTTTTCACGCTTATGTGCCTTCTCAGTATCTTACTCAATCTCTCTCTCTGATTCGTGTGTATATGTATATATACATCACACTGTGAATTTATGATCAGATTTAATATTCAATTTTTAAAAAACAAATGAAAACCATACATTTTAGTTTCTCTTAAAAAGGATGTTTTAATTTTGGAATTGTTTAATTACTAGATACAAGCACTGTAATAAAATAAAGGCTCAGCCTTGGAATCACGACCTGATTTCAAGTCTTGTCTCTGATTCTTACTAGCTATATGACCACAGGAAAGTTCCTTATCCTCTCAATTTCCCCAGACAACTTTCCCTGACAATGATTTGCTAATGTGCACTGGCGGTAAGAATTTCCACACCAGTAATTCTACACCCTGATGAAATTACAGGTTGAGGTTGGGGGTGGAAATCACTAGTCACTTTCTTAATGAGGTAGCAGATGTTACTGTTCTTAGTTATCAGTTATAGCTTTTACCCCCACAGTTCTGGGGTGAAGCTTCATTATTGTCACTGTAATTACTAAAGCAGCCACTGGTAATGCACCTGTGCTAAGTGTTATACAAAGTTAAGTAGACACTGTCCACATACTTTTTAAGATTATGCACACAGGAATAAATCCGAAAAAGTAATGGTTAAATTATTTCCAATTAACTTGTCATTTAGGTAGACAAAAAATCTTTTAAAAGGGTATTTAGAAATATGAAGGCTGACTTTTAAGAGCATATCAAATCATAACCTCAAGGACGTATCAAATCACTTTCTAGAGTTGACAAGTCTATTTAGTATACGTAATCTGCCTTGTAAAGAGGTTCCAGACTAGGAGCTACCTAAAATTTTTCAGCATTTGTCTCTTTACTCAGGATAGAGATTTTAATGGGATCATAGACTTAGAACAAGAAGGTGCCTTAGAGGCCATCAAGGAAAGGGTACACACATTCAGTTGGCATCTGCTATGCGACTTGCTTTGTGCAAAACATGTTACAAATATCATCTCATTTGAGCTTTACCACAACAAAGAGAGGTAGATGCTATTATTATCCCCATTTTACAGATGAGAAAACTGAAGCAAACAAAGGTTAGGTGACTTGCCCAGGGCTACACACACAATAAGTATCTGAGATCAATTCAAAATCAGATCTTATTGACTCCAGGGTCAGCACCTTCTCTACAACACCACCTAACTGCCTTTAATAGATTATAACCTCTGTATTTTACAGATGAGGAAAGTGAGGCCCAGAAAGACTATATAATTTTCTCAAGGTCACCCAAGTAAAGCAAACAAAGACTCTGACTCTAAATCCAAAATTCCGTTTGTTTCACCAACCTGCATCTTTCCAAGAAATTTCAGTAATAATTATTACTGGTATTTATCTGGGACATTTTAAGTTAGCAAAGCACTTCACATGCATGATCTTAGCAGAGTCATACAACAATCTTCTTATTACCATTTTATAACCAGCATGGGTTCTAGACAAGGCCACTGCCTAACTTGGGAAATGAAGTTGTTAATGAGAAAAAGGAAAATATTAAATGGGTGGAGAGTGGCAACTGATCATAGAAGTCGCCCAAATGTTCCTCTATCACATGTCCTTGGATCCTTCAGACTCATCTGGGATAAAATGGGACTGAAGGAAGGATATATGAGCCCATGCCAAGTTTACAACTTTATCATAAAAAATTAACCCCAAATATTTTTAATATTTCTTTTATAACCATGCAAGTTTGTTGCATATTTACTATAATCAATATAAGCATATACGGAAATATGAATGCAATCTACACTCAATTATTTATTTCTAGATATTGTTTAATATCTAGATATTAGTCTTCTAATAGATACATAGTACAACAACAAAATATCCATCTATATCTGTTTCTGTCCGGCTATCATATCTAAATTCTCTATCATCTTTCATCTATTTTATCATATACATTATCTCTCATATATCTATATAATCAGTCATCTCTATCATATGTCTCTAATCTCTCTCATCTCTATCATCCAGTTATCATCTATATGTCTATTATCTATCTGCCATCTCTCTGTGTCTCTGTCTCTATTTCTGTTTCTGTTTCTTCTCTATTTTTAAGACATAGTCTTTGTTCATCCTAGAAAGTGAGTCACAAATTTTCAATATTCCTTTTAATAACCATGCAAGTCTGTTATATATTTACTGTAATTAACCTTAACCAATACAAATGAATTCAATACATAGCCAACAGCAACAAGTCCTGCACATTCTCAGATTTAGCTCCAGACAAAATGGCAGCCTGGACAGCTGTACCATAAGCAACAGCTTCATCAGGATTGATACTTTTGTTGAGTTCTTTTCCATTGAAGCAGAAGCTTCTGGATTTGGGGGATTCAAGTGGAACTACCCACCAGGATAATGTCATGAATCTGTGATTTATCTAGCTTGGCACCTCCTAAGGCCTTTTCACAGGGTCTAGTGTGCCACGGAAGAGATCAGCATTCAGTTCTTCAAAACAGGCTCAGGTGATTGATGTATAAAAGTTGATACCTTCATAGAGGGAGTCGATCTCAATACTGGCCAGGGTACTAGAAGAAAGGATGCATTTTGCATGTTCACAAGCAGTGTGGAAACAGCAAACAGCCCTCTTGTTCTCACTCATGTCCTTCTTATGCTTTTGCTTGAACTCAACAATGAAATGGTTGACCATTTGGTTGCTAAAGTCCTCTCCACTCAAGTGGGTGTCCTCAGCTGTGGTCTTGATCTCAAAGATGTCATCTTCAGTGGTAAGAATGGAGACATCAAAAGTACCACCTCCAAGGTCAAAGTTCAACACATTTCTCTCAGCACCAACGTTTTTGTCCAAGTCATAAGCAATAGCAGCAACAGTTGTCTCATTGATGATTCAGAGCACATTGAGACCAGCGATGGTTCCAGAATCTTTAGTGGCATGATGCTGGGAATTGTTGAAATGGGCTGATACTGTTACTATGGCATTTCTGACAGTCTTCTCAAGGTAAGCTTCAGCAATTTCTTTCATCTTGGTCAAGACCATAGAGGGTACTTCTGGATAGAAACTTCTCATCTCCCTTTTGTACTCCACTCGGACTTTAGGCCTGCCTCCATCATTCACCACCATAAAAGGCCAGTGCTTCATGTCCAACTGTACATCATCAAATCTGCAACCAATCAGACGTTTGGCATCAAAAACTGTGTTGGTGGGGTTCATTGCAACTTGATTCTTTGCAGCATCACTGATTAAACATTCTGTGTTGGTGAAGGTGACGTAGCTGGGAGTGGTTCTGTTTCCTTGGTCATTAGCAATGATCTCCACTTTCCCATGTGGGAAGACTCCCACACAGGAGTAAGTGGTGCCAAGATCAATGCCACCTGCGGACCCTTCGACATGATTGCTGGGGAGTCAGGGGTCGTAGCTGACCGTTGTGGAGAAAGAAGGGCTGCTGCTGCGCTGAGTAGTCAGTTGAGATATTATTGCCTCTATTTTGCATGTAAGGAAATTCGGATTCATGGAAGCTAATGACATTGTGGTCATTAACACACAGTCAGTAAACAATAGAGTTTAATGCTTTTTCTACTATAACAGGATGACTACCAGAGTGGCAGTAGTGTAACATGTATCAGGCTAGCCCTAGAAATAGGAGGACCTGGTTTTAAGTCCTGCCTCTGACACATACTAACTTTGTGACCAAGGACAAGTCATTTGAACTCTAAATGCCTTAGGGACCTCTCTAAAATGATGATATACACAGGTCCCCTAGCTATACCAATGGATGGAATTTCCCTAACAAGAGTTATATGCAGCAAGGAAACTAAAATAAAATGGAGATTGCTAACTATTTTTGTAGCAATTTCCCTTCTACCCATGGCAGTCATATTTTCCATACAAAAAAAATGAAAACAGAATCTATCAATGGGATGATTTTTATGGACATAATGGGGAAAATATTTCTAACTGACCTCCCAGGTAGGGTTTATATTTGAAATAATACAGACAGATACAAGGTACAGAGATCAGCAGAAACACCCTAATGTTGGAGAAAGATGAAGAAATAATTATCATAAATGAAATAATTTGTGGAAAGTGCTTACTTGTAAGCATTAAAGTCTACATAAATGTCAACCATAGTATGTTAAATAGGGGCTATCTAAGAATTAAAATTTTAAAAATATACTATTTTTTTGTGTGCAAGACAATTGGGGAAGTGAGAAATAAAATGGAAAACAAGCTTACCAAAGCATTTTTTGGCAGAAACAAAGAAAAGGAGAAAAGTAAAAAAAGAAAATATTCTACAATTAATTTCAAACATAAAAATAATAAACTAAATGAAAAAGTCAACTTAGAGAGTCTGACAATTATCTTAGAATCATTATTTAAAAATGAATACCAAATAAAGTTCATCAACACACAAATCCAATTTGTTGAAACTCAAAGATTCAACCAGGGGTTTGATAAAGCTAGTTTGAATGGTGCTCCAGAGAGTCAATTGTTAAATTTTCAGTGTGAACATTTACACCTCAGAAATTGGTAATTGCTACAAATCAAGGCTTTATGTGTTGTTTGGGTGATTATCTAGGTTTTTTTTAGAGTGTTAATTCATATTAAACTTATATGTGTGCATACACTTTTTCCCCCTGGGGAAGTTCAGTGTTAAAAATTTACCAGCAGGACTTTTGGGAACCAAGAAGGCAGAGTAAAAACTAAATTGCTCTCCCTCTCCATTACTGGCCTTTAAAAAAAAATAGCACCCCAGGAAAAATCCTGGAATAGCAAAGACAGCAGAAAGACAGAGAGGGATGATCTTTTAGCTGGGGAAATTTGAATAATCAACAAGAAAGGTCCATTCCACTTGGGTAAAAAGGGCAGAGCAGTTCAGAATGGGAGGCAGCCCAGGAAGACAACAGCAAGCCTCATCTCAGCAAACTAGCAGGAGATCCTGAGCTCCAAGGTAGCCAAGCAGGCAAATTCCAACACCAGGATCCCCAACATGACTTAGCTTAGCCAGAGGAAATGGCAGACTCCAACTTGGAGAACCACCACGTATGCTGTGCTGCCCCAGGCAGGCTTCCTGAGAGGCCAACCTCCCATTGGCTAAGCACAGCCCCAAGCACACAGGCATCCTCCAGTAGCAATACCTCCCACCCTGTGCCTCAGTACAGCTGGGGAAGAAGGGACTGGGGTAGCGGGGTTGGTGAGTATATGATTTAGACATAAAGGGTGAGACTATAAGCAAATTAGGATAGCAAGGAATAGTTTACCTGTCAGATCTATAGAGAATGGAAGAATTTACAACCAAGCAAAAGATAGAGAACATTATGAAATACAGAATGGATAATTTTGATCACACTAAATTTAAAAGGATTTGCACAAAGTCAGTTTAATCAATATTAGAAGGGAAGAAGAAAGTTGGGGAACAATTTTTATAGTCAGTGACTCTGATAAGGACCTCATTTGTAAAATATTTTGAGAACTGAGTCAATTTTATAAGAATACAAGTCTTTCTCCATTTGAGAAGCAGTAAAAGGCAGTTCTCAGATGAAGAAATTAAAGTTATATATAGTCATATAAAAAAATGTTCTAAGTCACTATTGATTAGAGAAATGCAAATTAAAACAACTCTGAGGTACCACATCCCACCTACCAGATTGGCTAACATAACAAAACAGGAAAATGATAAATGTTGGAGAAGATGTGGGAAATGTAATGTAATGCATTATTGGTAGAGTTGTGAACTGATCCAACCATTCTGGAGAGCAATTTGGAACTATGCCAAAAAGACTATAAAACTGCATGCCTTTTGATCCAACAATACCAGTTCTAGTTCTGTATCCCAAAAAGATCATAAAAATGGGGAAAGGACCTATGTGTACAAAAATATTTATAGCAGCTTTTTCTGTGATGGCCAAAAATTGGACATTTGAGGGGATGCTCATCAATTGGGGAATGGCTGACCAAGTTGTGGTATATGCATGTAATGGAATATTATTCTTCCATAATAAATGATGAGAAGGCAGACTTCAGAAAAACCTGGAAAGACCTGCATGAACTGATGCTGAGTGAAGTAAGTAGAACCAAAAGAACATTGTACTTAGTCACAGCAACATTGTGTGAAGACCAATTTCAGTAGACTTAGCTCTTCTCGGCTAAGACAATTATATAAGACAATTCCAAAAAACTCATAATGGAAAATGCTATCCACATCCATAAAGAGAACTATGCTTCGATCTGCATTCAAACTCTATATTATTTCTCTCCTTTTTTTTTTTGGTTTTTTCTTTCTCGTGGTTTTTTTTACTAATGTGGAAATATGAAAACAATTTACCAGCCTTGTTTTGTTCTATAAGCATTGTCTGAGTTCAACAAGAATGCAATAGAAAGCTCAGGGAATGAAATCATCACCAGACTGAAGGCATAGGGACTGTAGGCTACTACTAATAATAGTAATAATAATATCTAGTATTTCTACAGCTCTTGAAGTTTTGCAATACACTTTACATCTTATTTGAGTCACATAACACCCTTTTAAATTCAACTGAATTATAAAATGTTAACTCAATCAAGAGTAACATATGTAATATGATAGATAATAATATAATATGTAGATAATCTCTTAGATGGCATATATTATTTTAGCTAGTCCTTTTTTTTGTAATACCTTATACAGAGACAGCTATAACCAAGATATTACAGAGGATATATATGTATGTGTGTGTATTACAATAAATATTATCCTGAGATTCATGGAAACTTAGGTCTTTAAAGACCTCAGATACATCTAATCTATTCCCTTCTTTATGTAATGCTAACCAAGCCCCAGAGAAGCTAGTTGCCTAAAAGTCACATAAGTTTAAGAACCTACACCAGAAATGAGGTGTCCTTTTACTCTCAGGACAATGATTTTCCTGTTCTCTAATGTGATACAGATACACTGAAGGAACACACTACTACTGTTATTTGTTACTACAGTGTATTTTCTTATTACTATATATTTGTTGCTTAGTCATTTTTAGTTTTATCTGCCTCTTTGTGACCCCATTTGGGGGTTTTCTTGGCAAAGATAACTAGAGTGGTTTGCCATTTCCTTTTCTAGCTCATTTTAAAGATAAGGAAATTGAGGCAAACAGGGTTAAGTGATTTGCCCAGAGTCAGACAGCTAGTAGGTGTCTGAGGCCACATTTGAACTCAGATCCTCCTGACTCCAGACCTGGTGCTTTAACAACTGTACCACCTAGCTGTCCTACTACTGTGATACACTTTTATATTATTACTATGTGCATTAGTATTATATATTTATCATAATTATGATGAATTATTATGCAATTTACTCCATAGGTCAACAAATTATCATCCATTCATGGGGACAGTGTTCAGCTAGTCTATGTTCAGTTATACTATGCCCCCACCCCAGAAAATAAGTTCTACCATAATAATGTTGTTTGAATTATCCCAGTGAGCTTGGTCTCTAAAGATATATAAGACTCCAAGTCATAGAAAAGCTAAAGGAGAATTAATCAGAAAACCAATATTTCAGAGGCTGGAAATAATAGGTAATTAATCCATACCACAAGTTAACTGCAGGAATTATCAATTCTGACTAAGTCACCTCAAAAACTAAAGAGTTCTTCTCCATCTGCATGCCTTTTCCCCTCTCTCTCATTTCCTCTCACCCTCTGTGCTGTATTGTCTCTGCTTCCTGTTGTGTTTTTCCCATTCATCACCTGTTTTACTGTACCTGTCTATTTCTGTCTTTTCAATCTCTTTTTTTCTGATTCTTTTCTTTCCTCCCATTTCCTCCCAAATTAACTAATCATAATATTAAAGTTATATTTTATTTATGCTTTAGTATTTCTCTAATAAAGCCTCATATCCTCTATTCCTAATTTTAAAAGTAGGTGACTTTCATTTTTTATATTTCTCCAAGGAAAGCAAAAACTAAACTAATTTGCTTTTTTTAATGAGTCATGATTGTTTTTCCTGTGGGCCTTCAACAGAGAAAGGGTTTCCACCTCCAATATTAAATGGAAAACCACATTGCTACCATTCCCAAATCTAGAGTATAAAATATCAACTTCATCATAAAGAATACTTTTTCTATCCTTTCTCCTCTGTGGTCTTCATCTAGTGGTAAATGAATCTTTAATTCCTAGACCTGAGCTAGTGTAAATTTCCCCCTGATTTAAGCAAATTCTTATTTTAATATCTACACCTTGGCTTTCAGATATAAAATCAAACAAATAAACACATTATATCAAACTCAAATACACCTTAATTGGAAAATTACTTTTATTCCTTGTTTTGACGAGTCTCTTAATAATTGAGTATTAGCAAATCATGTTGTATTTGTGTATGGTCAGCTGGATATGCTATCAAGTGCAGCAAGTACACTGTGGCCTTCCTCTCCCAAGGCCAGGCAGACCATATCTGATCTTTGGGTTTCTAGGGTAGCCTCAGGTATGTGGGTGAGTTTCTTTTCTGCTATCATCAGCTTAAGCCCCTACTATTGGTCTTCCTGTGAGAAATAATTCTTTTGGACACCACTCTGTTCCAATTAGCATGAAACAGTTTGATACTGTAGATAAATCATATAGGGATAGAAAGGTTTTTATAGTGGGTCTCAAACTTTCATGTAATATTCGCTACTTGTTTACCAAGTGATAAGGCTCACTTGCACAATCACAAGAATGCTGACAAAGATATCTCCATTCCATTTTACTCAAATTCCAAGTCCAAACCCAGCATCGGTAGGATGCCTTGATGCTTTTGAAAGTCCCTCAGATTATTTTTGTACCTCTGTAACATTCAACATGAGCAGGTGACCATCTTATGATCATTTAGTGCAGATGCCCCATGCTTCACCCAACCTATTACCACCACCTACTGATCCATCATTTTTGGTCTTCATGAGCAATGAGATTCTGTATTTTATCATGCCTCTTTTGAATATTTGGATATCAAATTCTATTAAAAACAAGGTTCCAGAAGAAGGGAGCTTCTTTGATGATGAGAAAGATCTGGGGTCCATTTCATTGGAAGGGGGCCATGGACTTTTTAATAAAGTACCATTGACTCAGAGCTCTGCCTCAGTCTCTTTTATTGCACAATTTTCATCCTCACATTATTGGCCCCCAGATGGGGCTGCAACGCATGGACCTCAGCCTCTTTAGACAGGCCCCTACAAGGGACCCAAAAAGGAAATGCACACCAGGTCAAATTTTTGTCAAAGGCTCCCCCATGGACACTGACCCTAGGAAGTAGGACTCCCTTTGCTCTATGCCCAAATTCTCTGAGCCTAAGGTAAGTGTCTCTAAGCTGAACATTGGTGAGTCTGCCTTGATTTTCTCCAAATTCATTATCTTTAAGAAGGGTCCCTAATTGAACAAAGAAGGATTGTTGGAATTTGACTAATCTGTCTAAATTTATAAGCTCTGGAGCACTCCAATTCTATTTTTATAAAATTTATATGGTTGTAATTTTAACTTTTTATATACAGGCTCCTTTTTTTCTTCCATTTTCTTTACTTTAATGTTGTTAAGATTAGGGACATTCAACAATAGGCAGAAAATGAAGAACTAGCCACCTAGCTAACTTTAAAACCTCCTGTTGACAAGGTTAAAATGGATTTTTTTACCTTTAAATTCTTTAAACAAGGAATAATCAGTAGTGAAATCTCTCAAACTAATTGAAGGGGAACTCATTTCAGTGGCTCACCGTGGGGTGAGGAACCCTTTCTAGAGAGCCCTATGACCATTCCCTGGATGGATAGGGTTTGGAGAAGTGATTCCCCATTTGATTTCTCTGACCTCTTGAGGGAGCAATAATTCACACCAGTCCTAACAGCCTTAGGGGACAGACTCTCTACTTCAACAGTAAACTATCAAGATGTGACCATCCTGGGAGCAATCCCACACTCTTCTGACCTGAGAAGAAGGCTCATTTTGCTTTTACAGAGATGAAGAAAGTAAAAGATTATTTTCACTTCTATTTGCTTAGAATTAATTAGAGTTATTTAGGAAGTTTTCAAGGAAAGTAGGTATAAGTTTTACTGAATATTCACATTTATAAAGGAACTTTAGGCCCTAGTGGACCAGTCTTAGGACTCAGAGGTTAAGTCCAGAGATTAAAAATTGAAAGTATTGGAAAATTTGCTGAAACAAATCCCTGAAGGTTAGTGTTAGCTGTAGGAAAAGCACTTCCAAGTATGTGGAACTCAGACAGATAGAAGAGTTTGCCTCCCTTGATTCATAATTTAAGGAGGACCATCTCTAGCATCTTCAGTGGGGAGCTTCTCAGATGAAATAAGCCAAAAGGCAAGTACCTCAGGAATCTACTCCAGTTCTCTCAGAAGTTCCTCCAAGGAGAGCCACTTCTGGTTGGGGATACCCCCAGAATAGATGAGATCAGGCATCAGAGGATAAAAGCATCCTACAGGATCCCCATTGGGACAAGGGTGGACTCTACATTTGGGAATGACTAAAGAAAGAGCTATTAAACTGATTCAAATTAAAATTAAATTAAAATAAAAAGAATACAAAGAGTTTAGAGAATTGTTTTGGCCAAAGCATGGAACTTTTGATTACTTAGAAAGTTACAGAATTTTATTGAATAATCTCCCCAAATCAGCTTAGAACAAATCAACTATTGATATTATTAAATTCTTCATCATTCTCAGTGTTTCCTCCTGTGATTATACTTTGGCCAAAAGTCTAGAGGAATGGAACTCTTAATCAGCTTTTCCATCTTTTAGGGACTTGTTCTGAATACAAAGTGTACTTTAAATGGGTGAACCCAACTGACAAATTAGACTAAAGCAATTTTGTATTGTTACTAATTACATTTTTATTGATAAGATTATAAAAGCATTAACATAATTAGGAAACATAAGAATTATCGGAGACTGAGAGCAGGACCCCAGCTATGAGATGGTCATAAGTTCTACACTTAATAGAGGTGACAAGTAAGATCTTGACTTCAAAATTTCCTAGAGAAAAAACAGGAGTTCGGGCCTGTCTTAAGCCTGCTTCTAATTATATGTTTTTTGTGTGTCCATTTTGTAAATGACAAAACTAAATTTAGGAATAGTGGGTTCTTCATTTCAGATGGAAAGGAAACTTAAACACTTAGGAAAATCTTTAAGAGAATGGGAAATGTGTCTTTTTGTTATGTTTTTCATGATTTGTGCTAAATCATAGCTAATAGGTTTTTAACCTATGCTTTTTCTTTCAGCATAATTAGTCAAAAGAAACAGATTCTAAAAAAAAAATTAATTAATTTTCACAAAAAAAGTCATAAAAAAAGGACAAATCATTTTCTCCCTTTATTTCCAATGCTGACCATGTTGGAGACTGCTGAGATGGAAGACAGATATAGAAACTAACTGAAAACTAGGATTTAAAAAATGATTGGAAACCAAATTTTTTTTTGAAAAAAATAAGGAATAACCAAATTTCTTTCATTTCTAAATTATAATGTGGATGTCTTTATGAAATATTTTGATAACCTTGTGAGGTACTAGCAAATTCTGTACAGTTTAATGTACAGGCAACAAAATTCACAAATCAGTTATTCCTTAATGGGACCTTTAAAATGACTAGGGATGATTGTAGTTTGAATTTTAAGAACTGTCTTATTAGTTATGAGATATATTCAAGAGAGATTCAGTGACATTCAGGAAGTTCAGGGAAGTGTTAAAATAAGAAAAAAAAATTAGGAAATAGTGTAGGAGAAATTAGATGAAAAATCTAGTGAGCTTAATTAATTACACAACTTAGAATTTTAAAAGGAAACACGTTTGCTAAGCCTGAAGAAGTTTCAGCTAGTTAATCTCTAAGTTTTAGGGTATCAATCTGTGAAATTGGTTTTAATTTTAGTGTAAAATAAAGGTATGCATAAACTGTTCTTAAAGTTGGGACACGTTTGTTGGAGGGAGGAATTTTTATTACTAGAAGACAGAATAAGGAAATTTTAGACCATCTTAAGAAAAGGAGAAAAGTTCATTTAACCTGTTGTTTATTGCTTTTAAACAACCGACCTGAGGTTACCAAGCCTGATTTGAACCCCCAGATCAAAGGGGAATCCCAAAGTGCTCCCAGAAAAAGAAAACTTGTTTGGAAATCAGAAAGCAGCTGAAGGTAGGTAAAATTTAATGTACTACAGAAGTTTAAATGAATTGCTTAGGTAAATTAGAAACATAGTAACACTTGTGTTGAAATCAATTGTTTAGTGAAAATGAGTTCAAATTGTACGGAAATAATCATTGAGGATAGAGTCAAACAAGAATATGTATAAACAACGACTTATATAGAAATAAATTAAGCACATGCACACCCAGTCAAGGGTGATCAGATTAAAAAAGATCACATTAAAATGAACATATAGCTCATAAAGGTATAAAATACTGAAATTTCGAGAGGGAAAAAGCAGAACTTGCAAATTATTTAAAAACAAAATAAATTGACTTAATTTTGACTGATTTGAAAGGAAACAGAGAAAAAGTCACACCCTGGGCCCTTCAGAAAAGTCCAGTCTTTATCAGATTGTTTTCTAGTAGTTCAACTCCTATTACATCCCTGTGGCATCCTTTGACTTTGGCCAGTCCCCTTGGGCATTGCCAAAACAGCTGGAAGAATGCCTGTCCAGTATAAAAGAAGTTAACATTGAGGAGACAGATAATTTCTTCTCCAAGGTCATCCTGCTTATTGAAATCTGTGACACCCTACACTGTAGAATTTCCTGGGAAAAATGAGTTGTTTTGGAGAATCTATTTGCCTATCACTTATAAAAAACTGTGACTGCAATTAATTCTATCTGCCCTTAAAGAAACTGGTATTAACTGTGCCTTTGTAACTACTAAAGAACCAAAAGGAGGTTTACTAGAGGAATTAAGCAAGTAAAATAAAGAGAGCAGTGTTGCATAAGGAAATTATTAAAGTTAAGCCAGTTGAAGGGTAAAGAAAGTTAGAGCCTGTTTGCACTGAAAGCATAAATTCAGGATTTCAAAGTGAAGGGGTCTGGAGTTTTGAACAGGTGATTTCAGAGAAGGTCTTAATCCCGCTGAAACAGAAAAGATTTAGGAATATTTTTAAGCAATGCCCCTTTGAAGTTGCTGCATATTGCTGCTTCCCCAATCAATATAAGACTACAAAATAAGATTTATAAAATGCGTGCTAATTAATTGAATGATGGAGAAAGGATTATCTCTGTGCTCTGGTTTCAACAGTTATGCCACAGGATTAGTAATTTAGAAAATCTAAAGAACTGGTCTGGCCTTTTAGGTAAGTCAGAGAGATTAGGAAGTAGTAACGGGAACTTGGGAGTGTCACCATGAATTTTTTTGAATATAAGCAACCTAAAAATAATGGAACCTTGTGAAAAAATGAAGTTTAATTATTGCCACTAGTCATTATACATCAAAATTGATTGGCTTGAAAATATTGTAATGGTGATAAATTAGTCAATCCAATCAGTCTTGGTACATACAAAGGTGATAATAAATATTTACACCTATCTCCCAGGGGTGTTGGGAGAAACACATAGTTATGAAGTGCTTAACACAGAGCCTGCTTTGTGTAAACGATAAGCACTGTGGTGTTCAGCCCTTGTAAATAAATTATTTACTGTTGGGAGAAAAGCATAGTAAAACGGTCTTAGGAGTTCTATGTCTATGGGGCTCCTTGGGATGAACCCTGAGATAGAGTATTGTGAAACTCTGTGCACTGCCCTCTGAGGAACTAGTGCCTTTCCCTCCCACAGTGGAGAAATGAACCTTTTGAATGATAAATGAGTGTCATTTGAGATCATTTGGAAACTCATCTAATTGTATCTTTTGATGCTTGTAATAAAGAAATGGAAACAGCAATATAAGGCAAAACAGGTTTCTTGGGTCTGGGTGACTGAGAAAGGTAAGCTACTCCTCAAAACTTCTATCATGACCTCATTAAAGGGGCCATGCCCTGGCTACTTCTTAAACAGGTCTATTCAATGAATGGGTGTTGCCTCACCCTAAGTAAGTACGTGCAAAGACCTTGGCCAAAAGGGTGCAAGGCCTCCCACTGCATCCTAGGTCATCTCCAGACATCCTGAGGAATATCAGGTCACTGGACTCAGATGACTCTGGAGGAGAAGTGAGGCTGGTGACCTGCACAGCCCTCCCTCACTCAGAACAGTCAAGTGCAAATCATGTCATCATTTCTCTGATGGCAAAGTCTTCTTCGGCAGCAAAGGACAGACACAATCACAAGGAATACTTTTTCTTTTTAATTAATAAGGGGATCAGTGTGGCACACAATGGATAATAGACTTCATTAAGCAAGAGTGGGTTACTCCAGATACCACCCCAATAGTAACTTAGATGACAGTTACTTGTTCAACTTGTGTTGAATCAGCTTGCCTTTCAAGTCACATAAATTAATGGCCATCTGCTAGCTTGCACCCTTCTTTGAAGACTTACAGAAACAGGTTTCTATTGTGGCCAAGTCAGTCCTTGCCCAAGGTTGAACTATTTTCTAGTTCTAAAGCTACAACTCCCTCTGATATTCTATCTTTCACCAAGGAAATTGTGCCCAGGTATGACCCACTTGCCCTACATGGACTCTGCTCAGGGATTCCATCTCATTCTCACCTCATTGTATTCCAGAAATGTTCTGATATTCTCCCTTTGGCTTTATTTGCAGACCAAGTGAGGGGATGAAGGAAATGATGGTTGTAAATAGATGAAATTTGTGAATGATAGTTGTAAACAGATAGAATTTATGAATAGAGGAAACTTAAGATGAGATTTTGAGGCTAATATATGAGAAAAATAACAATTACCTAGCCCTAAGTTGTAATTAATGTAACTAATGAAATTTTATTTTTTGAGGAAATCTCTTGGTACTTTAACTTGATGCTATTTTAAGTCTTGAATCCAGGTATAAGTGTCAGATCCCTCGTAAGTCTGCTCATTCATCATTCAAGGGAAATGCCATGTGACCCTGCAGACTGAGGACTGCCACAGACAAGTGGTTGTCTGTTCCTGTGAAAGCCAAGAGAATGATCTTGCAAAGGTGAAGGTAGGATCTTGACCTATCCTCATTTTGGTAAAGAATACATTTTGCCACCTGGTTAATTCTGAGCCTGACTATGACGCCTGTCACATGATTGACTGCCTATGACTCATACCTGAAATCAAACAGAACTAATGCTACTATGTTCTTGCCTCTGTCATCACATGGCAAATTCCATTGATAAATGCAAGTGTAAAAGACGATGAAACCTATTGGTGATTTTTGATTAATTTATACACACTAGTATAGTGAGGGATCATTTTGAATTGTCATTTGAATCATAAATAATAGAGACCATGAAGCCTTACAACTGATGGGTTAGTTTATAAGAAATCACCCTATAACATTCTTTCATTGTAATAATATGATTAGTGGGAGATGTCACTTAGTGAAAAATGTGACACAATTTTCAAAACTGAATGAAGAATTTTATTGATAACAATTGCTTGAATAATCTAATAATATTAAGAGAGACAAAGATTCATTTTCCAATTTAGGCCTTCATGATGTAATAATTGAACTTCTCAGGTGAATTATGTGTTCTTAATATCTATAGTTTATGTTGAGCTTGTATTATGAACTAAATCTAAAGGAAAGAAGCCCCTTCAAAACTGACCTTAGAAGGTGGTTTGTTCTAGAAATATAAAATTATAGACCTTGGACTTTTTTCATCTGCATCAAAAAGATGTGACTTAATAACTGAATCTTCCTAAAGTTATAAAACTATGATTATTGGAGCTTGCTATTGGGCCTCACAGGACTCTAATTGATATTATTCTGAGTCTCATTTCAGATATAATCATCAAGGAATCCTTTTAGACCAGTAACCCTATGGGATTGACATTCAGGAATTACAGGTGGAGTTCTTTTGGGGAAAACTGGGAGAATGACTCTTGGCATGGGCTGAGGTAGACTTAATCTGACTTGATTTACCCAGTATAACATTTCCTCTTAAATGGAAAATATCCCACCTATTAAGCCAGGCTCAATTAAATTAGCTATCTATTTCACTCTAGCCTATAAATGACATGAAATTAGGAAAGCATTTTTCCTTTGATATCCCTATTTTCTTTCTATGGCAAATTTATATAATCATTGTAGATTATCAGTATAAATACAATATTAAATCTTTATTTCATAGATTAATACTAGAGCACATCTGAGCTATTATTATAAGATAAAGGCATAAGATTTGTGCTATTTAGTCTAAACGTTTAGTCCTTCCTAATATTAATGTGCAGATAATTAAGTATTGATAATACAGTTTATGGGACCAAACTGTTGCTCTATTAATTATTAAGTCTAAAACAAAAATCTTCCATTTTGGTTTTAAGAAAAGAATATTAGACTATCTAGTGTCACCCAAATGGGAAAAGCCAATTTTATTTAGGCTTACTATTACCACCTGGATACTGAGTATGTCTTGAAAGGAAAACATGTTTTATTACAAATAATTTATTCGATCTGTACTATCTTGAAATTGACTGTTCAGTGTATTTATACATCCCATCCCAGAACTATTTCTGACCATTGCAATTATTTTGGCAACTTTTAAATGAATTCAGTTGTGTACCAGGGATCATCATCTTATATTTTTAAAGTATTCTGTTAATAGTTCCCTACCAGAATCTCATCCTCCTAAGAGAGGAAATAAGGGGAGGAATGAATAGTTAGAAAGGAATATAGTTAGAGTGAAAAATTTTCAGTTGGTTTTCACAAATAGTTGTAATAATATTAGGTAATAATATATGCCAAAGGTAAAATTTAGGATCAGAATTTTTTTAAATTTTTCAGTTATTTGAATTTGACAACCTAAAAGTATAAATTCTCTGGTCTAGTGATGTTCATATTCAGAATATGAAGATTTGAGCTGACTTTCACTACTTGACCTGGTTATTGTAATAGCAAACTAGAATTACATTAAGATCTGTTTTATCAGACATATTTAACAAAGAAGGAGATCTCTGCAAGATACCAGAACTGGAGAAGCAAATCCACTAAAAGCTTCTCTGAAGTCCCACTCATTCCAATATTCTAAGAGGAGAGATCTCAGAGGACTCCACAGACTGGACAACTGTATGAAATACAATAAGTAAGCACAACACCTACATCATCATCATCATACTCTCCACAAAAATTTCCTAATCCACCTGTTCCTGAGCCTCCAGTGACTACAGCCTCTGTTTCAGTCTGCTACTGTGACTTTTGCTTCACCACCAAAAGCAATGATTGATCATTCAGTTGTTCACAGAACTCAACTTATGCCTTATTTTCCTCCACTTCCTATACTACATCTTTCTAGATCTGTTTGTGTTGTTTGCATGGATGCTGCCTCTCAATGCCAGAGTGGGGTGGCTCTTTGTTAAAACTGCTTGAATTGTTCTCACAATCTCAAAAGGGCAAGCAATGCTTGCACTACTGCGCTTGAACAAACGTCCTATTGTCACAGTTTCATGGTTTTATGGGGGGACATCTCGAAAGAATTTAGACTCAGACCATCTCCAACCCAAGCAAAGGTATTTATTAAGGATTATGTCCTCTGGCAAGCTTAGAGGAACCTGCAGCTTCATTAAGACAAGACAGGCAATTTTATATTGTAATGATGCTGATTACAAAATGGAAATTATGAATATTAAAAATGTAGGAAGGGTTTGTCAAGCAATTAGATAATGAGAAGGGGTCCTGGTCTCAGTGGAATTGTGCATGTGATTACCCATGGTGCATATAGAAAAGCCCAAATGGAGGGGAGCTTTAACATATGATAATGATATTATAATAAGCCTCTCTATATCATAAGTTCCCACAAAGGACAGCCTTTACTATAATTGCACAAGTGCCTACTTAAGGAAAGTCCCTTCTATTGTTCTGGGGTCCACATACTTCTTGGGTACCTTGGTGCTACTTTCTGATTGACTGGCAACTGTGGTCCAGCTATGGTTGAGTGCATGGACACAACTGTTGTTGCTGTGAGAAATATGATGAATGGGTCTGGGGGTAGTGGCTAGCTGGAGGAAGTGGCTGGGATTCCATCACATGGATATGCCTATTATTCTAGTGGGGCATGAGTTCATGGACACACCTGTTGTTTTAGTGAGGCATTGAGGTATATATGCAGAAGTTAGGATATTGAGTCAGGGGGCGGGGGCAGTGGCTATATTAAGTCTGGGGACAGTATTGTAGTTAAACTCAGATTGTGTGGTTAAATCAGAATATTGCACAATCAAAATAATACTGATAAAGATATCGCTATCCTGTTTCACTCAAATTTCATATCCAAACCCAGCATGGATGGGATGCCTTGATGCTTTGGAAAGTCTGCCAACATATTTTTTTGTGCTTCTGGACCATTTTCTCTTGTCTAACATGAGCAAGTGACCATTATATGGCCACTTAAGTCTGTGAAAATGCCCCATGCTTCACCCACCCTATTGCCACCCCACTCCATCATCACCCCCAGTTGATCTGTCATTTTTGGCCCTCAAGGGCAAAGTCTATTAAACAATAAGATTCTGTATTTACCATGTCACCTTTGCATATTTGGGTATCAAATCCTATTAAAACAGGGTCCCAGAAGAAAGGGATATCTCAAATCATGAGAAAGATCTGGTATCCACTTCATTGGAGGGGACCATGGACTCTTTAATAAAGTACTATTGGCTTAGAGCTCTGCCTTAGTCTCTTTTATTGTAGGTTGGACAATTTTAAAGCACACACCCCCTACACCACAATGTCTGCTGCTCTGATTCCAGTTAACCACTTAATATCAATTAGCTTTTACAAAGTGATACTTACTTCAAAGTTATAGCAAGAACAAGCATACAAACATTTCTCCCCAACACCTAAGGCACACACACTCAATACCTACATAACATTGGTTCCAACAGATTCATGTGCGAATGCAGCATGACTGCCAGATGAATTCTCATTGCAGCTACCACTGGGCTGGATCCTGAAGTTCGCTGCTAAAGGTTACTCTGCTCCTCTGGGCACTGGTGTTTGAAATAATTGCAAAACCCAGGTCCTGAACCCATTGTTCAGCTGATCAGAGACTTGAATCCTTTCATCTAGAGACCAGAGACCAAGGTCTGCTCAGGGCTACACAGCCCAAAGGAAAGTCCCAAGTCCTCTTACCTTATAGCATGGTTTCTAACCAGAAACTGTGAGCAAAACAGTCTGACCAGAAACAGAACAGTTGAAGTGCTTAGGCCAAATCTGTCTCAGGCACTCAAGGCTTGAGTACTTCTACAGTCATCAAAGAGCTTTCCCCTTCTCCATGGTTAGGTGACTAGAACCAGTTATAGACCACCTATGTATGCTCCATAGTCCTTTAAAGGCATTTCTATTATACATCATGATGTCTCCCCTAGAACCAGACTCTCCATATGGGGAGACAATATCTAAGATGCTCAGCATATGCTGCCCTGTTACACAAATAACAAAAGTAATGACATTTTAGCAAGAACACATTACTATGACTGACAGCTACTGTGTCCTATAGCTCAGATTTTTAAATAATATTGAGAACATTTTGACATTAGCAGAGAAGGATTTTGCAAGGCACTAAAGGCTGCTTTCTCAAGGAAATGCATTTTTCAAAGAGTAAAATGGTTAATGAAAAATAATACAATTTATGTAGAATCAGAAAAGGAAAATACATTATAGAGCTTTAACTAAAGTGGAGTGAGAGGGACTTTGGTCCAAAGTATAGAAATTCAGAAGTCTCTTCTGGAGGCAAAAATAAAAAGATTCCATATGATACTTTCTTATTCTTGACTGCCTCCCCAAGGTGGCCAGTGGCTACATTCCTTATGAACTCCCCCTTGTCTTCCCCACTCTTCTCTCTTCACCTCTCTTAGAAGGTGCTTCTCCAAAATGACTTTGTAATAGACCACTGACACCTATTTACTAAAAGGAAATGTGTCCCGAGGTCTTCTTCTCCCCCTACCCATCATGTTTCTTTCTATGGAGCCTTGTCTTCTGAGGTCGCTCACTGTCTCCCTCACCCCATTAGCCTTAGAAACATTTGGTAGTATTGCTCCAGGTATCAGAATTACTCGCTATACCTCTGCTATTGAGTCTTAGACTACCAAAAAAATAGTAGTTAACTTTTTCAGACAGATTTTCATAAAGCTGAAAATCAGATAAAATTTTAAAATTTCTCTTCCAAATCCTTTTATTTTCTTCCTATATTAATTTACATTTGACTGTTACTTCCCTTCTCAAAAACCTTCACTAGTTCCCTATTTTCGCTAAGATAAAATTGAAACTCAGTATGGCATTTTTAGAGCTCTTCATAGACAATCTCAAGATACTTTTGTGGTCTCATTTCATTTTACTCCCCTTCACACACTGTATATTCAAGCCAGCATGGATTCCTGACATTTTCTGATCTAATCCACCATTTTCTGTACATGTAGATACTAGTTAAGGACAGAAGTTGTATCATTTTCACAGCTATGTATTACCGGTGTAGCTTAGGTATATAATAGGTGCTTAATAAGTGTTTATTGAACTAATATTGACTCATTCAATGATTTTGTGCTATGGTAAAGTAACTCACTCAATACTTGTGAAGAATTCTAGTGTACAAGCCAACAAAAATAGTTAAAAATCGAGCTATTAAATTCTTAAATGAATAAAAAGGACTAGCATGTTAAGAAAACATATCCATACTTTAAAGAACAAAAGAATCACTTGACCATATTGGATCCATCAGGGAAGATCACTGTGATAATGCAGTTCTAGCACTGGTGAATATAAATCTACTTTCTATAATTCTCTTATTAGAGATCCAGTCCACATGGAAACTGAATGCCACCTAATGGAATCAAGTATGAAATTTACACTATTTTCTCTCTCAGCAACTAAATGAAATTACAACAGAATTATTACCATTTCTAGAATAATCTACTCATTATTAATAACAATGGAATCATAAAATTTGGATGGTAACGCCTCAGTCTTCAGTGGCTTAGGAAGACAAATATGAGAAGAATGGCTAATCCAGACCAATAAATAAAGAGAAAATACATGCTGGAGATTACACAATCTTGAAAACACTAAGAAATAGTTAAGCAAGATACTCAGGGAAGAGAAGATATAAAAATAATGGAAAATAATCAAAGAACTTTGCTCCTCAAAAAAAAAAAAGCAATCAGGAAGGCACCAGTAACTGCTGACTGATATCTACTTTCTCATCTCTAAAATTTTCTGATAATGATCTCCAGATATGCTAAGGAATATTTCTCAAATATATGACTCAACTTGTAATTTTATTAATGTAGATATTGCCTCTAGGGGCAGCTAGGTGGTTCAGTGGATAGAGTACCAGTGCAGGAGTCAGAGGGACCTGAGTTCAAATCTCACCTCACACACTTGACACTCATTAGCTGTGTGACCTTGGGTAAGTCACTTAACCCCAATTGTCTCATTCTGGGTCATCTCCAGTCATCCTGATGAATATCTGGTCACTGGATTCAGATGGCTTTGGAGGAGAAGTGAAGCTGGTGACCTGCACAGCCCTCCCTCACTCCAAACAAAGTCAAGTGCAAGTCATGTGCTATTTGCCTGATGGCATAGTTTTTGGCAATGAAGGACGAACACATACACATTTATTACCTCTAATAATGAAGATCATAATCTATCCATGCTTGCCTCTTTTCCACATCTTCCTACAAGTTTTCCACAAGGAATCCATACAACAAGCAGTTGAGGAGAGAGATCATGAAGGGGGAAGTGGGGAATTATTCCTTGATTTCTCTTGGTATTAAAAGAACCCCAAAGAAGCACATGAGCCATCCATTGGTTCACCTCATTCTTGCCAAGAAGGCAAAAGTCCTTTTTTTTTTCATTCCTATGTTGCTTTGATGACATCCTTTATACTATTCTCTTTGTCTAATTCCTTATTTGGTACATATTGCAACCTGATCTAAACTATGTTATATCCCATCATTACTCTTTAGATGATCCTTAATTTCAGTTCTTCAGAGATAATAGTGTTTCTTGCATTCATAGAATAATACTGAGGATATTTTTGATAAATATGAAAATGAAACAAACAAATTTTCACAGTTTTATAGTTGATTATATCTTTAAAAACCTCATAATTTCCTGAAATATATACCAAAAAGAAAGTTTTCTTTAAAAATTGTTGGTTTTTAAAAACACATTTGACTCAATAAAGAAAAAATCTTGAAATCTCTTCTCTAACAATAAGTCTTTCATGAATATATTAAAATTACATAATGTTCCTTGATAAATAAAACCTCAGAAACTCTGATTTGCCCTCTTTCCAATAATATCAGGCAACACATCGAATATCATATGCTTCTCAAAACTATTTGATATATATTATATCTATCATGGAAAATGTCATACCACAGAGCCTCTATTGTTCCATAAGGTCCCAGGTTATTATAGGGCTCCTCAAGGAGATCCACAACTCCTCAAAAGAGCGAGGCTGTACAATTCAGAGTCAAAAACAGAAATGGTTCACACCATGAAATGAAGTTGGATAGTCAAGACATTGAATTAATAGATTAGCACATTTTTCTAGAACAGCTAGCATAAATGGACACTGAACTGGGTCCAGAATTGGGTATGAGGAGGATAGAGTAATAAAAACTTTTGGTCAAATTGTGAAATATTTTAGTGCTTCTAAGATGACCCCTGACACTAAAATGCATTTTAATAGCAGTGACATCTTAATTATATGATGTAGATAATTATACAGGCTACAAAATCTGTTTTATCATAATCTCTGAAGAATCAAAATTACAGGTGACTCAAAAGGCAATGGAAACACAGAAGGTAAGCATGGTTGTAGTATATTTCTGATGATTTTTTTATGCCAGATCATCTAGGAAAAACATTATTTTGGAAAAGAGGAAGTCATGTAGTATAAGTGATGGATAATATGTGTACAGCGTGAGTACTGCACTGATATCCACAAAATGTTTAGAGGCCAACCTCCAGTATGTTCAGCTTTTTCTCTTAGAGGATATATGTAAGATATGGACAAGAATTACACAGGAAGAAGCATAGATAGGTTGTCATCTGCAATTAAGGAAGGACTTTCCCTCCCCCTGTTCAGTCTTCCATTGGCTCCCTATTACTGCTAAAATTCTTTGGAAAACGTTTTGGCTTAAAGCCCTCACCAGGTAACCGTCATTTTGTTAGAAATAATATGCCATCTTAATTTTAGATGGTCAACTGAGAACAAAATCATTTTTTCTTTCTTTTTTTTTTTTACTTAATGCCCCATCTTCTTTCTCTGTATTCTCTATTCCCATCACTGCCAAGGATTCCCCTAACATTGTGATATAAGATAGTTCATGATTATGACATTAGTTTAATAGGGACTGACCTATTAAAACCCACCAACCTTCCTAGCTATGTCAGAAGAAAGTCAATAGCTTTCAGATTTGGGGTCAAAAAGTAAATAAGTTAAGTGAAGGAAATTCAAAGAAAGAAAAGTACACCAGCAGAGAGAATTTTAAAAATTTAAGACAAAGATAAGAAGGCAAAGATGTGTTTCCCTGACTTCACTGATTCTGTAATCTAAGCCTTCTATTCTTCTCTCTCTCCTTTTCTTCCGAAATTTATTTCTTTTTGTAACTGTACACTGGTTACATTTCTCTATGACTTCTCAATTACATTAATATTTTTATTCAGTGTTCTGTGTACTCAATTTCTCTTTTTTCTGGGCCATATTACTTCACTGTTTACTAAACTTACTCTTGAGATGGTCTCTGCAGGAGGTACAATTTTGTATTTTCTCAAATGTTGTATTTATTTCTTACCTTTGAAATATCTATTAAGAAACTGGCTGGAAACTCGCAATATCTTTCCTTGAAGCCTCCTTCTTTCTACTCATACAACTCCATCCTAGTTCAGGTCCTAATTACCTCTTGCCTATACTAATACAAGTAATATGTACTTCAGAGTACCTTGGACAGCAAGGAGATCAAATCAGTTAATAGTTAAAAAAAAATAATTCGAAGTATTCATTTGAAGCTGAATATTGAAATATGAAAGCTGAAATTTAAATACTTTGCTCATATAATAAGAAAACAGGATTCACTGGAAAAGACACTGATGTTGGAGAGATTGAGGGCAAAAGGAGAAAGGGACAACAGAGAATGAGATGGATAGATAGGTCATGGAAGCAATGAACGTGAGCTTGAACAGTCTTCTGGAGTGGACGACAAAAGAGCTTGGCATGTTATGTTCCATGGAGTCACAAAGAATGTCACACAACTGAATGGTAAACAATAACAACACATACTAGTACAAAAGTGCTCTAACAAGTCTCTCCTAACTCCAATCTATCCTTCCTCCACCGGCAAGGTGATTTTTCTAAAGTGTAGGTCTGACCACGTCAGCCCCCTATCCCTGCTCAGTCTTTCATTGGCTCTCTATGGTCTCCAGGACTAACTATCAACTTCTTTACTTAGCATTTAAAGCACTTCCTACCTTCCAGGTCTTCTTGTACTTCACTCTCCTCCACTTGTCCATTCTGTTCCAACAATATTAGTCTATTTTCAGGTTCTTGAACATAACACTCCATCGCCTCTCTCTGCCTTTGTAGTCATTGTCCCTGTCTACCTAGAATGCTTGCTCTCCTCGTCTCTTAGCCTCCCTGACTTCCTTCTTCCAGGTATCCTCAACTACTTATTCCTTCCTCTCTAACCATCTACTCTTGTCCTCTGTCCCATTAAAATGTAAGCTCCTTGAGAGCTGGAATTATGCTTTTGTCTGTCTTTATACCCCCAATGCTTAACACAGTGCCTAACTCATAATAAATGCTTAATAGGTGTTTGCTGACTGACTAATGGTAACTAACTTGGCCCTTATTACTTGTATGCTAGTTATAAATGATTTCAAGAAAATGACATCCTGTGAGGAGAGTCCAAAGAAATAAGAATAAAATGCCATATTTTTCTAGATAAATATTTCACACAAATCTTTGATGTTACTTATCTTTTGAAGGCCTTGAGGTAATTCTTAACCAGAATTTGTGATGCTAAGTACAAATTTTTTTTTCTTTTTGTTTTTGACTCTAGTTCTCTGGTTTTCCTGATACCAAATAAAACCATACCCTCACTATTTACTAAATGGTGTGGCAACCTCAGGAATATATAAGCTATTTTCTGAGATCAAAGAAATGAGAATTCTGGCATTAGAGTGTTCAAAATAGATAACCATTTTGTCCATAAATACACAATAAAATAATAATTATTTAAATTAAAAGGCATAAATTCCATTAAACAATTTACCAATTTAGCAAAAAACAAAATAATGAGCAACCAATTTTGAGATGATTTCTTAGAAGACAATATGCTAAATTGCTGATTTCACTTCCAGCTGTCATTCATAATCAAATCTGACAGGTTGCTCAATGTTCATTGTTGCCATCAATCCTCCTTTTTACCTAAGGGCTAGGCTCTCATTAGTCTAGCCCAGCTCAGAGGTGTCTCTTGCTAACTGTCTGAGGTTTAAAAAAAAACAAAACTTCACTTAGCCAGCTCAGAGATATTTTCTCACCAGGTAACAGTCAATTCTGCCAAGTGTGACTTATTTGAAATAATGTGCCCTTTTTACTTTTGATGGTCAACCCAGAAAATAGTTACTCTTTTCTTATTAACCAACTGAGATAAAAAACTCAGTTTAGGTTAGCCAGCTCCAGTCAGGGTGGTCATTTGTAGTCATAGCCTCAATGAGAGTATTAGTTATTCTCATTAGCAATCTGCATTTGTGGCTCCAAGGCAAATTCATTAGTGAAACTAGTTGAAGCAGCGTTCTATAATGGAATGAACACACACATAAAACCAAGGACCTCAGTACCAGTCTTAGCCCTCCCACTTAGTACCAATATGATGCAAAGACAGCTTACGATCCCTGGGGGCTCAGTTTCTTCACCTGTATAATAAGGGGATTAGATGAAATGATCTCAACTCTGTGGTCCTGTAATATCTATTCTCCAACTAAAAACATGCTATAAAGCGTAGGGTTGATATTTCTTTCTTCTGAACTGCTAATGATTCTTAGATTTACTTATCTTGCACAAACTCCCTGCTGACCTCTAATCTTTCATCTCCAGCTGCCTTTCAGAAACTTCAAACTGTATGACCAAGTAGACGTCTTAAACCGAGTATGTCTGAAACAGAACTCTTACTTCTAGTGCCTTCCCTCTGTTAATTATTTCTCATGCAGCCTGTATACAGCTTGCTTTGTATGTGTTTGTTAACATGTTGTCTCCACCACTGGATGGCAATTTCCTTGAAGGCAGGGATGGTCTTTTGCCTCTTTTTGTAGTCTCCATGCTTAGTACGGTGTCCTGCACGTGGCTGGTACTTAATTTTCATTGATTTTGGAATGAACTAGGATTCCTTACGCACTGACAGAACTGCTTCCCACAGTATCGGAACCATGACCCAGACTTTCTAAATCTTCCAGAACATTATTCTTGCAGTTTTATCCTACTGTGTCACACATTTTCCCCAGTATAAATATTATTATTTTGATCAGATAAGGTAGGGAGGGTGAGGTCTTAGAGAAATCATAGGGCAGTATATGTTTATAGTTAGGCATACAATCAGTGAGATGCTGGTAAGTGGTCAACAATTGTTTCTTTGGGACAAAAAAATATGTACAACACACTGCATTAGAATGAGCCTTCTTTTCCCTTTTATTTTCTGGTTTTTTTGTAACATGCCTAATATGAAAATACATTTTACGTAATTTCACGTGTATAATGGGCATCATATCACTTGCCTTCCCAATGCATATGGGAAGGGGTGGAGAGAAGGAAAGAATTTGGAACTCAAAATAAAAAATGAATGCTAAAAATATGATTTTTAAATAGACAAAAAGTTTAATCTGCATTACTAACATTTGTCCCATCACTTTCTTAAGCCAAGATAATAAACAAAACAATAAATCAAGCCCTGATTTGTAATGTTTTCCAATTTCTGAAGCATAAATGCTACATGGAAAATTTAGTAAATGAGCTAGTTGTAGCCGGCACATCCCTGAACATATTTACCATGGATGTCTTCAGCTAAATTAGAAAGGAAAATTCAATTTAAGGGTCATGATAGTAATAGTATCCCACTCCAAAATGAACAAAGAAAGAGGGGAAGTACCATTTGTAAAAAAAATTCTTTACAGTAACTCTTTGTATGGTGGCAAGAACTGGAAAATAAAAGGGTGCCCATCAATTAGGGGATGGCATTCAATGGGATACTCCTATGCTATAAGAAATGACAAATAAAATGGGTTCAGAGAACCTTGGGAAGAATCGTTTGAACTGATACTGAGTAGTAAGAAGAACCAGGAGAATCATTCATACAATAATAACAGCATCGTAAAATATCTTTGAAAGACTGACTAACCATGAGTCCAGGGGACTGATACTGAAGTATGATTCCCACTTCCTGACAGAGAGATAATGAACTCAGGTTGGAAAATGAGACATATATTTTCTGGACAAGACCAATTCAGAAATATGTTTAATTCGACTATGCATATTTCATATAAGGGTTTTGTTTTTCCTTTTTTTCTCAAATGGAAGGAAAAGGGAGAAAGAGAAAATAGGGTTCTGTGAATTGAAAAAGTTAAAAGAATTTTAATTTTTTAAATAAATTTATTTATTTAACTTTTTACATTCATTTTCACAAAATTTTGGGTTCAAAATTTTCTCCCCATTTATCCCCTCCCTCTATCCCAATAAACTAAGGATTCTAATTTCCCCTATCACCAGTCTGCCCTCTCTTCTATCCTCCTTCCCTTCCCTTGTCCCCTTCTTCTCTTATGTCCTGTAGGGCCAGATAACTTTCTATTCCCCATTACCTGTATTTCTTATTTCCTAGTAGCAAGAATGATACTCAACAGTTGTTCCTAAAACTTTGAGTTCCAATTTCTCCCCATCCCTCCCTCCCCATCCATTTCCTTTGGGAAGGCAGGCAATTCAATATAGGCCATACCTGTGTAGTTTTGCAAATGACTTCCACAACAGTCGTGTTGTATAAGACTAACTATATTTCCCTCCATCCTATCCTGCCCCCATTGCTTCTATTCTCTCTTTTGATCCTGTCCCTCCCCAAGAGTGTTGATTTCAAATTGCTCCCTCCTCCCATTGCCCTCCCTTCCATTATCCCCCCACCCTGCTTATCCCCTTCTCCCCCACTTTCCTGTATTGTAAGATAAGTTTTCATACCAAAATGAGTGTGCATTTTATTCCTTCCTTTAGTCAAATGTGATGAGAGTAAACTTCATGTTTTTCTCTCAGCTCCCCTCTGTTTCCCTCCACTAAAAAGTCTCCTACCTGCCTCTTCTATGAGAGATAATTTGCCCCATTTCATTCTCCCTCTCTCCTCCCAATACATTTCTCTCTCACTGCTTAACTTCATTTTTTTAAGATAAGATCCCATCCTATTCAATTCACTCTGTGCTCTCTGTCTCTATGTGTATGTGCGTGCGTGTGTGTGTGTGTGTGTGTGTGTGTGTGTGTAATCCCACCAACTACCCAGATACTGAAAAGTTTCAAGAGTTACAAATATTGTCTTTCCATGTAGGAATGTAAACAGTTCAACTTTAGTAAGTCCCTTATGACTTCTCTTTGCTGTTTATTTTTTCATGCTTCTTTTCATTCTTGTGTTTGAAAGTCAAATTTTCGTTTCAGCTCTGGTCTTTTCATCAAGAATGCTTGAAAGTCTTCTATTTCATTGAAAGACCATTTTTTCCCCTGAAGTATTATACTCAGTTTTGCTGGGTAGGTGATTCTTGGTTTGAGTCCTAGTTCCTTTGACTTCTGGAATATCCTATTCCACACCCTTTGATCCTTTAATGCAGAAGCTGCTAGATCTTCTGTTATCCTGATTGTATTTCCCCAATACTGGAATTGTTTCTTTCTAGCTGCTTGCAATATTTTCTCCTTGACCTGGGAATTCTGGAATTTGGCCACAGTGTTCCTAGGAGTTTCTCTTTTTGGATCTCTTTCTGGTAGTGATCAGTGGATTCCTTGAATACTTATTTTGCCCTCTGGTTCTAGAATATCAGGGCAGTTGTTCTTGATAATTTCATGAAAGATGATGTCTAGGCTCTTTTTTTGATCAAGACTTTCAGGTAGTCCCATAATTTTTAAATTGTCTCTCCTGGATCTATTTTCCAGATCAGTTGTTTTTCCAATGAGATATTTCACATTATCTTCCATTTTTTCATGCTTTTGGTTTTGTTTTGTGATTTCCTGGTTTCTCACAAAGTCATTAGCCTCCATCTGTTCCATTCTAATTTTGAAAGAACTTTTCCTTCAGTGAGCTTTTGAACCTCCTTTTCTATTTGGCTAACTCTGCTTTTGAAAGCATTCTTCTCCTCATTGGCTTTTTGAACCTCTTTTACCAATTGAGATAGCCTATTTTTCAAGGTGTTATTTTCTTCAGCATTTTTTTGGGTCTCCTTCAGCAAGGTGTTGACCTGATTTTCATGCTTTTCTTGCATCTCTCTCATTTTTCTTCCCAGTTTTTCCTCCACCTGTCTAACTTGATTTTCAAAATCCTTTTTGAGCTCTTCCATGGCCTGAGCCCACTGAATATTTATTTTGGATGTTTGGAATACAAAAGCCTTGACTTCTATGTCTTTCCCTGATGGTAAGCATTGTTCTTCCTCATCTGAAAGGAAGAGAGGAGCTATCTGTTCCCCAAGAAAGTAACCTTCTATGGTCTTATTTTTTTTTCCCTTTTCTGGGCATTTTCCCAGCCAGTTACTTGACTTCTGAGATTCCTCTCTACCCCTGCCTTGCCTCCAGATCTGCCCAGCTAGTGCTTGGGGTCTGAGATTCAAATGCTGCTTCCCAGCCTCAGGGCTTTCAGAGGGGGCAGGGCTGCTATTCAGTGTAAGATTAAATTCAGGTGCTCAGGTTGGGGCAGGGCTTCTATTCAGTGTGAGATTAAGTTCAGCTGCTTGTGTGGGGGCATGGCCACCTCACAGGACTCAGTTCCCTCAGGGGGTTTATGCAGAGATCTTCAACAATGGATCCGTGCTCCTGTCTGCTTTGGGAGTCCCTGTCCACTGCTGCCTCTGCTGCTGCCTCCTGAGGGGGCCTGAGTTATGGGGACCCTTGCTCCCTTTTTGGCCAGCCAAACAGGCTCTCTCACTAACCTTTGGCATCTATGGGTGGGTGGACCTGAGTGGCCACTGGCGATTCTGTCCCTGAACCCTGCTCGGATCTGCTCCTCTCAGTGCCATGTGGCCAAGGTAGGACTGGGCTCTGCTCCGGTCCGGTGTGTGACAAACTTTTGGTGTCGGTTTTTCAGGGTTCTCTAGAACAGAAATCTCCTCCACTCTGTTGTTCTGGTGGCTCTGCTGCTCCAGAATTGTTGGGAGTTCTTTTTTACAGGTATTTTATGGGCTATGTGTTAGGAGCTAGCGTATGTGTGTCTTTCTACTCCGCCATCTTGGCTCCTCCCTCATGAATTTTAAAAATTAATAATTTACAATGCTACTACCTAAATTAGTTATTTTTGTAGGAAGGAAATAGGGGGTTATTCTCAGACATGTCTGCTGGATGATTCTGCTACATAAACCTTTCATCTTGGCTTATCTAGATACTCTAAACTCACCAAAATGTCTCACACCACAAACTATGTAGTAAATTTTAATTATGACATCAGCTGATTCCAGGCCATCAGGCTACACTCAGGGACAAGATTGTAAACCTTTAAAAAGATCCATACATGGGCTTCCCTCAGCTGCCTCGCTGAGAAGCAGGTTGCTTCTTCTTAGGCCTGAGAAAGGCTGGGGAAAGTGCATATCAGCCAACTGCTGAGAGGCTCTCTTGAATAATTCCATACAAATATCCTGGCTTTAATGAGATATTTTGGCTTAAATAAACTTAGCAGCATTAAACAGAAGCTACATATGTCTCATTTCGGTATTTTTAAAAGAGCCCAGCAAAATATTTGTGGTATTGTTCTTGCCAGAGAGCATAAGAAAGGGCCAAAGTTTTCTACTGGGCTTATTCTACCTCTCTGAGCTTCTAACAAGTATGGTCTAATAAAGATCATTGTCTTGGTGAGGCAAATCTCAGGGAATCTTAACCATGACACTGAACAGGACCTGCTTAAGGTGGCGGAAGCCACAGTAGAAGGATTAAACATGAGCACCAAGATTATAATGAAATCAAGGGCAAAGAAGGAGCCATGTATTGCCCAGTGAGTAAAATTTATGAGGATAGTCTTGGAATAAAACTTCTATGCTTATTCCCAAGTTATGGCTCAATAGTGAAGCACTGAATTTGTCAACAGTCAGGACCTTCTGAGTATCACCTACTCTTAGAAAGGGATTACTGCTGAAAACAAGGTTAGTATTTACCAAGAGGCCTGCCTGATTTATAGAAACTGTGCCTTTATTAGATAAGGCTTTTCCTGGAAACATTTGCCCCTCTTTCTTTATATAAGATCTTTCACACTGGGATCCAGGAAAGGTGATGGTACAGTATACACCCTGCTCCTCTCCCTCTCTTCCCAGATTTCTCCAAAAATCTGGATAAGTGAATTGTCACATTCAAATAACTTTATTTCTGAAGAAAAATATGCTACATCTTCCAAAATCCCATTTCTCCATAGTTTCCTTTTTTTAAAAATGCATTTCCTTTAACATTGACTAGGTTCTATAATTTTTTTCATTCTTTAAAATTTTGTTGTCACATGCCTATCAGCCAAATGATTTCTTTCTACTTCTGTACTGTTGAATCATAAAAAGTCCAAAAAGCTTAGTTATATGATTTACAGAAATATTAACCAAGGATTTTGCATCTGAACATGTAGAAATGGCATAAGAAGTCAAACCAACATTCCAGAATGTGTCAGTTTGTCAGGCTTCATAACAAAAATTAAAATTGAAATTCAACTCTGAAGATAATCAATGCATTCACACAGAAAATAAAGATTTAAACAAAATATATAAACTGAATAAGAAAGTGTGAATTGGAGTGCACTAAAAGGAAGTCTGTCTGCTTTCATATGATAATGGAAACATTTGTCAAGGTGATTACATTAAAATCCTTGTTAAAGTGTCACCAAAAATATAGCAAGAATTATAGACCCTAAGGTGACAGGGTATAATTCTTTCATATTAATTATGTTGTAAAACCTGACTGATGTTCTAACCTATTTAAATGATCTGCATTATAGGAATGAATCTTAATTTCACTTTCATATTTGAAGAGTGATCAAAATTCATTTTCAATGCTTGAGTCAATCTTGCTTTTGGAGTCATAAATGATATGCTGCTGATATAGAAGTTTTAATTCAATGGAACCACATTATGTAACAAGTCATTCTATGTTGTCCAGTGCACAGTTTCTTCACAGGAACATAGGCTCCCAGATTTAGAAGTGGAAAGGAATTCAGAAGTTTCAGCCAAGCAAACAGGCCTAAAGAAATTTAAGGCCTTCCTCAAGATGACAAAGGCCTTAAGCAGCACAGCCAGATACTCTGACTTTGGCATTCTTTCCGCTACAACACATGGAACCAGTGGAATAACCTTTAGCAGAAAAGTCAACGTTTCTATTGATTGTTTTCATCTAATTTTGATGAAGCTTTTCAGTCATTTTTGTATCATACCTTTATCAAAGTCTTTTCTCTTACGCTTTATTATAGCAGGAAGATGACTGTAAATTCTTAAAAGCTATACTAGTAGAGTGAAGTTCTTATGAAATCCTATAATAAGGTGGAATAAACAAATTATGAATTCAGGAATAGATTGTATTTTGATCATCTGACAACTGGCTTAAATATATTTGAACCAATGGTTCATCACCTAAAGACTTGCCATTATTTAAGGAGCACAGTGATGAAATCATGAATCTTTTCCCACCAACATGAAAGTAAAAATTAATTATAGAGAACAATAATATAAAATGAATGGTATATCAGAAATGCACACTTAAAAAAAAACTTTTTAATCAAGACATTTAGTATCATGACAACAAAGAGCATTTGTCTAATTCTTTTACTTGGGTGAGATAGCTTCTCCAAATGCATCATAGCTCCAAAAAAGGACAGAGGCGGAATTGGAAGGGACCTTAGACATCATCTAGTCCACCTGCCTCATTTTACAAATGAGAAAACCAAGGCCAAAGAAATAAAAAACTTGACCAAGATCACACATGTGTTTAGTGACAAAGGTAGAAATTGAACTTGGGTTGTCTGACTCTAAAGCTTGTGCTCTTTACACTGTATTATGTATCGTGTCCTGCTGTGTCACGTATCTCAAGTTTTCTTGACATTTTAAAAAATTTCCTTCAGATTCTCATAACCTAACTCCCAATCCTGATCACCTCTTTGCCTTATTGTCCTTAAAATGATGCTCAGTCTCCCACCTTCATGTGTTGTAATGATGACCTCTCATCCCTGAAATGTATCTCCTCCTCCCCTCTAAGAACTCAATCCATCATTTCCTTCAAGATTCAATCCAAGTATCACCTTCTACCAGAAGGCTGGGTTTTTTTGCTGTTGTCATTGTTGTTTGCAATTTCCCCAGATGCTAGTGTCTTCGCTTCCAAAGTTATCTTGCTTTTATTTGGCATATAGTTTGTATATAGCTATATATATGTATGACATCTCTTCCATTAGATTATAAGCTCCTTAAAGGCAGAGACTGCTTCATTTCTGTCTTTCTAACCCAAAAGCCTTGCACAGTGCCTCATGTATAGGAAATACTTAATAATTGTGTTAATTGATTATTCTGATCATGCACCTGACCATCTGTTTCTACTCCTAAAAGACTCAGTTTAAGATTAATCTCTTCAGTAAAGCCTTCCCTAAAAAAGCAAAACATAAATGGACACAAATGATCTCACCCATATTCCCATTCTGTAAACAATCCCCTTTCTACCCTATTTATTATTATAGATCTATTATATATCTATTATTATATATTATATATAGGGCTATGTTATATATCTCTATATATAGCTATAGCTATATCTATTATACATCTATTTACTAACATCTCCATAAAAGTTAATTGAGAAAGGTGGTTAGATATTTTGAAACTGCAATGGTTCCATAATATAAATATCTGTTCTAAGTTACAGACAGAAATTTTGAACTTATTCTATCTCAGAAGTAATTATGGGTTATTTAAAAATGTAAATAACCAAAGTAAAGAACTTGTAGGTGGGGTTGCAGCATGTATTTTACTTGCATAGAGTCCTTATAAAGGACTTAAGTAGTTTCTTTAACTTTTAAATTTTTGTAAATGAAAATGTTTCTATGATGTGAATAATTTATAAAACCAAGTTGAATTTTGCATAGAATATTCCCTATTTGGGGCAGGACTCATTTTTTGTCACAAATCTGAAATATAAAGATATTGGATTCAACAAAATTAATTTGTCCTAAATTTCAATTAATTTGCCTGTAGATGCTATTTACCAGATATTTCTGTCAAACTAATATTAAAGTTTAAATAAAAATTCACAGACTCTGTGGAGGCCCAAAACCTAGCTTTAAACACTAAGATCGACAGAATCTCAAGTACTTACTTATAGGAATGATAGAAAACATTAACATTCTACCGTACTTTCCATTTTTACCACATTCTTTGATATCTTTCTCATTTGGAAGGGGAGAAGGCAAGAAAGGAAGAATGCTTTGCCTCCCCACTCCCTGCCCCAATAGGTTTAGAGCTAGAAACACTTTGAATACAATTGTGACAAAAACTGTTCTTGTTTTCTGAAAGAAGTTGAAGAAAATATGAGGAAATATTTTAAGTAATAAGAAACTTGAACAGCAATATTAAAACAGAAAATATTATGTATAATCCTTTAAGTTAAAACTTGACTTAGTCTAGTGGCAAAACAAAGCACTGGTATACACAGAAATTTGAAGTTTCAATATATTTTCTTCCTGAAACTCAAATAAGGAAGAAGAAACTTGAAATTATTCAATAAGCCTCTTTCTATATATATGTATGTTTGTATATATATGTATATACACATATTCACATTTACATATACATACATATGTACATGCACACACACATATATTTGTATATATATATATATATATACACATATGCAATACAAATATATGCACATGGGTTCATGATTTTTTGTGTACACATCTGTACATATATATGTGCATATATAAAAGCATCACATGACTCAAAGGAATGCTATGAGGCTAACTTGTGAGTTAGCTTGAGCATATAGCACATTCTCAGTTTCCCATCTCTTGGCAAAGAGATGAGGAATTAGAAGTACAGAACAAGAAATATATTTTAAAACATTGCCAATGTATTGATTTGTTTACTACAAAAAGGCTTCTAGAAGTGTGGGCCAAGAGAAGCAGTTGGTAGAAATAGTGATACAAAAAAATTAATTAGAAAAAGGCATATCAATGAAACGTCTTATAAATACATGAGAAAATAGGAAGTTTAAGAGTTATAGACAAGTAGGGCAGTTTTGTTATTACTGTGTTAAATTTAATGTGAATTTCAATATATAAAGTAGAACTTTAAATTTTCTTTAATCTTTTTTATTCTTTGTATATTGAAATAGTCATATTTGTGAATGTTTAAATTTACAATAAAAAAGGAAATTTAAAATAAAAAGGATACAGGCTGGGTGTATGCTGAAGGCAACTTGAACTGGCTTATGAAAGCTGATTGTTATATTTTCACTATTAGCATTTATACATTAAAATTGGCAAAACTTACAAATCAAGATTTGATTTATTGTTTTGTTGATTGTATAGCTTTTAAAAAGTGATAGGGAAAATATTAATAATGCAGGTTAAACTTAAAAGTATTTTGAGTATACTTTTTTTGGAGAGTCAATTGTTAAACATTTACCAGAACAGTCTTATCTAGGGCATTATCATAAAATTATGCGCATAAATGAACAAGTGGAAATCACTATTAATACTACATGTATACAATTTCCTTTTCTTCAAAAGTTAAGAAAATTTTAAGGGAAAATAGTGATAGTAGTTTAAAAAAATACCTGTTCTCATTTCCAAAACTTTTTTATCTGAAATGGCCAGGGATAGAGTCCAGTGATACTATCCATTCCTGAGGTCTTGATAGTCTTGTCAAAAGGACCCAAAACTGAAAGAGAAGAGGAGGGAAGAAAAGTTGTTGCTGTTTGCTTCAGTGAGAAGACTTAGAACCAAATGATGGTTCTGGTATGTAGGGGTATTTTTCTTTTGAGAACCAGAAGTCAAATTCCTAGGCCTATAATTTTCAGAATCCATTCTTCTTTTATGTTAAAAATTATCAGAATATTTTCCCTTCAACATAATCTTTTAAGGATCACCAACGACATGTACCAGTTAAAAGCAAAGTCCTCTCTCACTACCACGCCAAATTTTTATGGGTATCACACCCCTCTTGTCCATTTTTATTCTGTCCTGTCTAGTCAAGAATGTTAGGAGACTCAAATGAGATAAGAGATTCATACTCTGCAAATCTTAAAGCACTATAAAAATGCCATTTATCATAATCATCCCCATCATTGTCAACAGCATCATCATCATCCTATGACACCAGGTCTCCAGTCTGGTGATTTCTTCATTCCCTGAGCCTTCTCCTAGACTCCTGCCAAGCTCAAGCAAAGTTTATTGGCCAGTATAGGGGTATACTGATAAATGCTTAACTACTGGGCGCACTGGGGGAAAATCTGTAAGTTTAATCTGTGTTATTAATACTTCCTTAAATCTGGGCAATCAACAAAACAAGAAATCAATCCTTGATTTCCAGAGATTGCTGATTTCTGAGGAATAAATGCTCACACTGAAGATTTCACAACGGACTCTCAGAACCTGGCTGGAGTTTGTTCCAGCACACACACATTCTAAGAGACTGTCCTTCTTGGCAATGAAAACAAAATGGCAATTGACTAGATCTGTCCTATTTTGTTGCTGTTTTTCTGGTCTCATTCACCCTCAATGGCGCATCTCTACCTTTTTTATCTTCCTTTTTTCCCTAATATAGCAAAAATCAATAAACACATCAACAAAACTTTTTTCTTCATCAACTTAAGGTTATTCAAAATCTAGTGCTCCAGACAGAATCCTTACGGAAACATGCTAGGCTTTTGGATTTGCCTCAAATTATCTATAATTTCTTTCACTTTCTTCATATTTTTAAAATCTAAGTTGGTCAGTGAGTTCCTTATATTAAATGGCTATGGCCAAAGATTCATCATTAATAGCCTGATATCAAATTGGAGGTTTCTAACAGAGTAACCCAGAGATCCACACTACTGAACTCATTTTGTCAATGCCTTGGATACAGGCAAAAATGGCATGCATGTAAAATGTTGGAAGAGACAGAAAACTGAGAGAGATGACTAATGCTTTGATAACAAAATTTTTAAAAAAAGTTCCTGACAGGCTAGACTACTAAGCTGAGTCTAATAAGATGAAATTTAATGGGGATAAATGTAAAGTCTTACATGTGTTCAGGAGGAGAAGATGGGTGAGGCATGGTTCAAAAGCATCTCCTTTGAGAAAGATCTCAGGGGTTTACTGGATTGTGTGCTCAATATAAGTCAATCAGTTAGAAAGCATTTATTAAGCCCTGTGCTCAGTGTGATGTAGCCGCAAAGAAAGCTAATGCAAGAGAGAAATAGGGTCTAACAATAAGGAGATGATCATCCTGCTGTGCTCTGCCCTGGTCAGACTACAGTAAGAATGTTGTGTTCGGTTGCAAGTGCTACATTTTAGAAAGGGTATTGCTCAGACAGAGAGAGCCCAGGGACAGGCAATCAAGATGCTGAATGAAGGGCTTCGAGGTCATGAGATATGAAATGCAGTTGAAAGAAATAGGAAAAAAATAGGAGAAGACAAGACTTGGAGTGAAGAGGGGAGGTGTTGATAGCTATCCTCAAGTATTCGAAGGGTTGGCACTGGTAAGAGGGATTAAACTTAGTCTTACCTGAGGCTGGAGGGCCAAGCTAGAAGTCATGGGTGGAAGGTGTGAAAAGTCAAAATCTGGTCTAATGTAAAAAATAAACTTTGTAATAATTACAACTATCCTGAAGAATGATCTTTCTTGGGAAGGAAGCACTGGGTTTTCCTTCACTAGACATATGTAAGCAAAAGCTAATTGTCTACTTTTCAGGTATTTTGTTGGGTGAATACTTTTGTAGCTTTTTCCCCAAGATTCTTTCCAAGCTTTTTCCCCAAGATTCTGTGGTTGTGAAATATCAAAACTATCAACACAAAAGACACGATTGCCAAGATATTAGACCTTATTAATTACTGCTGCTTTGAAAATCATTTCTAAAGTAAGCAATGCAGCAAATATTACAGGTTTTTTTTAAAACTTATTTTAGTATCTAAAATATAAAATCAATGGAAAATCCAGATATAATTAACACATATACTTTTACCCCTATGTGGAATGTATAATTTAATGGATCAATGAAAATGTTATTACTGCAACACAGTAGCAAAAGAATTGTTTTGGCAGAATTATCACTTTTTTTTAAAGAAACTCTCACTGTGAGCTCAATTTGCCAGTTGTACTGAGCAGCATGGCTAGATGACTAGACCATTTACATGCAGTACATGACCTGTTCCAACATATGACATTACTTTTGAAGACTTCATAAACCACACTACCTAAAAATACTCCTTTTCGTCGTATATAAGAGAATGGACACTTAAGTCCATTGGTTCTCATACAAAGGAAAATTATTACAATTACATAGGTTCCCAAATATACATCTTGACCTTTTAGAAAAGAAAAAACATTTTTTAAATGTGTTCCTTTCCATTCACACACACATACACACACACACACACACACAAATTATTTCCCTACATAAAATTTCAAGTGCTAACCAAGTCATTCTTCAGGAGCCAAATACTTATTTGATTTAATAATAGTGATTACCAAATTCTTCATTCTCAAGTATTTTTGCAACATGGGCTTTTTCCTCTCATTTTAGAGCTAGACTGTTTAATTCTCTTAATAAATTACCTTAATAAAAGTCATACAAGCACTTGCTATGTGGAAAGATTTTGTTAGTACTTGATTCTGCTGCCTTCAGATATTTTGAAACAAATTTAAATGGTCTAATTACTCCATGCTCCTAGGTTCTCGCCTAGTTCTCTTATAGAATTTCTTCCCTAACAGAAGCCCTCTGAACTTATTCAGTTAGTAGCTATTTCCATGAAATCGGAAAATCATTACTTTGTCTAAAAAAATCATTACTTTGTCTAAGGTGATTTTCAAATAAACTAATTCAGTTGAAATTAATCTTTTTTGTCACATCTAGAGATTCTTTTACAAACAAATCTTCATTTTATTGCTTTTTATGAGATTATACCTGCCAAATGATACTCCTTTTATGTTATCAATTATTTTTTCTGTTAGTAACTACAGATGGTTCACAGTAATCTGGAGGCAAAACCCTTCTCAAAGCAAAGCAACTTTTTCCAAAGCATTCATTTTCCTATAGAGGGCTTTTCTGGCACTGTCGCTTTCACTCACACCTCCAGATATTCCACCTGATGGGCTTTGATTCAGACTAAATTGTACCCTGACAGACGATGAGGTGGCTCAGTAGATGAAGTGCTGAACCTGGTGTCAGGAAGACTCATATCCTGGCCTCAGATACTTACTGGCTATGTGACCCTGGGCAAGTCACTTAACTCTGTTTGTCTCAGTTTTCTCATTTATAAAATGAGCTGGAAAAGGAAATGGCAGACCACTCCAGTCTCTTTGCCAAGAAAATCTCAAATGGGGTCACAAAGAGCTGGATATGACTGAAAAATGACTTATCTGAACAAATTGTACCTTTGGTCTCACCTAAGTCATTGCTCCAATTCCTCCCCTTCTCTCTAAGTTCATTCCCTCCATCCCAGAATCCACACAAAACCATTAGGGTCCCCAAACTCCAAGTACAAACTCAATTCAACAAAGTCAAACAGACTCATCTTTCCTCATATTGTTCTGTCATCCTTTTCCCTCACAACACTGTTCTCTTCACCACTGTCATTATGTCCATACTTACAGCCAACATTCTTTCCTTCATTTCAGTGAATCACACAACCTCTCCCAAAACATGACATACTTTGAAAGGTTTTGCAAACCACTCTACCTAAAAATATTCCTTTTTTCATATATAAAAGAATGGACACCGAAGTCTCCAATGCTAGGGATGAGAACATTCAGTTAAATCAATATGTACATTTTAGCATCTAACAGCTACTAAGCATTAAAGATACACAGAACAAAAACAATGAGCTGTAAAGGAGCTTACAAGAATCTCTTGGAGAAAGCTCCTCAAATGGGCTTAGAAATAAATGACAGCTGAAGACAGGGGGAGATACAAGACCTCCCCCCACCTCCAACAGCCTCATGCATGCAGATGAACCCATTTTGCAAATTTTCTTTCACTAGACTCTCCAACAAAGGTTAGAGTCAGTTTGGAAAAAGATTGTTGAGAGGGATGGCTGAAAAGATTGCTTTACTCTTGTAGCTGGGAAGAAGCTAAATAAAATAGAAGGAAGATAGAGGGATCCTCCTTCAGCATGTTCTAACCTTACCCTGTGAAGTAAGAGGATTCTCAAGAAAAGACTTTATTTTTAATGAGTGTATCTGAATTCTGGAACTCTGACAATTCTGGCTGTGATCTTTCTCACAGGTAAAATGTTGTATATATTTTTATCTTGTATTATTATTGATCACGTTGTTAATAAAATGGGTAGCCAGTAATTTTAATATGGAGTTAATCCTAGGAGACTGTGCTTTTGATATAGCAATATGAACAACTACTTATCAGGAAAGAGATTTATCCATATTATTATTAAATAACAGCTAATAAACTTGGATGGGAGTTCCAAGCTAACTGATTATTTTGTGAGAGTTTGTTATTGCATTAACTAATGAGAAAAAGAACCAGACATAACTCTGAATTTACTTAGAACTCAGTCAAGTAGGAGGCTAAGGGATAGCCTACAAGACCTTCGCAACCTGATTACATGCCTATGCTCAGTCTCCTGGTCTTGTTACACAAGTAACATCAGTCACTAACGTTTGTTGTTCTGCGAGTTCTCTAAAGGAGGGATCCCCAATCAGAAGACCAGAATCTACCTTATAAGTCTCAAAAGCTTAGTCAATCATTAAACCTCTAATCTGTTAGCCAGGATTCTTGGAAAGGAATAGAGCAAAGCCAACGTCATCCATTCCCTATTTCTCTTAGGGGCTTTGCTATCAGAAATATCCTGCTTAGGAGTTTCACATTTAGGGTGATCTCAAGAGTTTGAAAAACTCATAAAATAGAGTCACTGATTCCCAGAACTCTGAGTACACTTAGTCCAGCTCTCTATTTCACAGATGAGAAAGTCAACAAGATATTAAGTCTTGCTCATGTATTCAGGATAAGAAGAAGTAGCTGGTTCTTTCTACAAAGAATGCTTTTCAAACATCCAACTAATATTCCCTGATATTCCTTAAAATCTCTATGTAATCAGAGGCTCTGATTCACCCAGTGAATACAATATTGCAAGTACTTGGCTAATGCCTTTTTGACTTACAACTCCACAACTCACACGTGTGTACACTCAGTCATCCAGGGACCAGCATGCCCAAGATCCCCAAGAATTTATTTTGCTTTAAGCTTCTCCTCTAAATTAGGATCTTGACCTTTGAGCTACCTTCTAGGCATCAAGGTAATCTTCCTCTTTCTAGACAGAGGAAGAGTTATAGCAGATGAAGATGAAAATGTGGGAGGACCACACATTTTCTATTTATCTATTTTTCAAGTTAAGCTCTTAAAATTCCTAGATATTCCCCTCCATGAAAGTTCCCTCTTCTGCCTTCTACTGGGTCTCATCTCCTATAAAGACTGAGATTCTAAGCTCATTTTAAATTAATGGTAAAAAATAAACCAAATTCTAAATCAACACTGTCTATAAAAATCCCTTTAAAATAGTTATGTATGTTCATTTTTATACTGCCATGTTATAGTGTTCAATCTATGAAAAAGATGATGTCATAATAATTTTATAGGTTTCTTATTACTTACATTATATTGGTTCATTATATTGGTTAAAGCACAGGGGAAATGAAGCCAAAGTAGCTAGTGTCACAGTTACTGGATATACTGCTAACCCCCGCTAGCTGTCTTACACATTTTCATGCTATTAGTCCCAAAAAAGAAATGGACAAGAGTGGGGCTAGTTCTAATCTTATATTAGAAAAATAGCTTACAGCAGTTGTCTTCCAGACAATGAATGTTATGTCCCTAAATTTGCCACTGGTTAGCTCAGCTGGTTCAATTGCAACAGACAGCTCTAGACTGGATCTGAAGCATGGTGTCACCGTCAACTTACCGTACTAGTGCCCAAAAACTACATCCATCTGTCTGTCTGTCTGTCTCGCAGGTCTGTTGTGAGGATCAAATGAGATAATATTTGTAAAGTGCTTAGCACTTCCTGGAACACAGTAGGTGACGTATATATGCTTATTCTCTTTCTTTTGCCTATCTGTCTACCTACCTGTTTCTCTTATATAGATTGTTAAGTTACTCAAGGCCTAGATTTTTTATTTTTGAATCTCTACCACCAAGAACAATGACTGGCTTATAGTGGGTACTTAACAAATGTGTATTCTTTGATTTATAGTTCCTTCATTCCACAATTATTCATTGAGCATATATTATTGATTAAGCACTAAGAAATCATCATGTATGAAGGAAATGTGGGTTTTTTTATTTCTCACTACAATGCAATGCTCTTTTCCCTCTAACTACAAAACATCAACTGTTTTCTTTCTTTACCTACTGTTCAGTGAAAGTATTGGTCAGCTGCCAATAATCTTGGAGGGGTAGTTCTGATAACTTACTACATGGAGGAAAGGGCCATCTATCCAGCTAACATGCAGCAAAGACAAAGACACGTTGACACCACCATCCAAATACCATGGACAAGTTCTAATATGCCCATCAATAATTTCTGCCCTATTCTTCCCCATTGTTGATGGAGTAATAATCAGCAATTACAGGAAGTCTCTTCCCTATTTCTTGTTTTATGACATCTAGGTTGGAGAAGAAAAGTTTTCTGGAACATCTAGTTATGTTCATAGAAATACCTAGAGAGTAAAAATAAAATCCTAAATACCCTCAAAAGAGAAAATCATACATTTCCTATATTTAAAAACCACAAAAATCCTAGACCCCCAGGCTTGTACATAGTCATAAAAGTGGGTCAATTATCCTGATAATTTAGAAGAATAGGAGGAATAATTTTTAATTCATAAATCTGGCAAAAGTCCTTGGGGTTTGTACATGTACATATGGAGAAAGGGGAAGGTTCTAACCTGGCCATTTGGGGAGATAATATCATTGTTATAGAATTATACATGAAAGCTAAGGAGGGAACTTCCAAGACCATCCAGGCCACTCTTTCATTTTATAGAAGAGGAATATGAGGCTTAGAGAGAAAAGTGAGTTGCCTAAGGGTCACCCAGGCAGTAAATGTGAGAGGCAGGTGCATAGTGAAGCAAATAGTGGGAGTCAGACACAGAACCAAAAGAACTAGCCTCAGTCTTGCCTCTGACACATACTGATCATGTACTGTGATCCTGGGCAAGTCATTGAAGCCCTCATATCTAAATAATAAAAGAAGTGCGAAATGTGATTGTAGAACTACTTGATATATAGTAGTATAGTACAGTAGCATTGTTATTCTACCCTTTACATTAGGCCTATTTCTTCAGCCATGGTCAAACAGAGAGAGAAACCAGGAAAAATGGAGAGCCATTACAGGAAAGGAGACTTCAATTTATGATCAGAATTCCCTGTAACATTAGGCTATAGTCTCCCAATGACGCTTTTGGAAGTATCAAAATTGCAAATGATCTTAACTTAGGTTTGAGACCTGGCTCCATTAGTTTCAAGCTATGGGTCTTGAGGTCATTTCCCCTCTTGAAGCTTCTTTTCCTCCTATGTGAAATGAATTTAACTGGGATGATCTCTCAAGGTCCTTTCCAGCTGATACTATGACCCAAACCTTTTTATTAACATTTAACCTCTGGCATTTACCTAAAACATATTTTCTTTTGTCAATTCCTATTTCACTCTTTAAAAAGTTGTTTTAATGGAACAAAAAGAAAACTCTGGGACTCTGAATTAAGAACTCTATAGAAGTTTTACTTATTTGCTAATTACGTTTCTATAATAGTTCAGAAGAACCAATTTTAAATGGTTTCAGAGAAAGTTTCGGCACATGATTAAATCTCTAATATATGAATCTACTTTATTGTTCAAAGAGTATCTGATATGTTCGCTAATTGTTCTTTATTTGAATCATGAATTTCTACACAGCTTGAGATGAAAGTCTCCAGAGAAGACAAAAGCGAGAAGCTTGGTTCCATTTTGACTGAATTAGACAGATAGCAAAGATTGCTATTCGGCTTTTGTTCCTTTTAACCAACACATTTTCTACAACTTAAAAATATAAAGAATTACATATTCAGAAAAAGACAGCTAATTATGTTAAGTACGCATTTGAAAAGTGAAATTCAGAAAGATCACAAAAGCCTCTTCTACAACTTGGTGTGCAGACTTGTTTCGCTGCTCTGGCTCTCTCTCATCCTGAGGACTAGTTTTCTATGGCCATAGTAGAATATAACTGCTTTATAAAGAGGATTGTGAGTTCAGTAATAACTAAAGACTCTGAAAATGAACTTGTATACCTTTCCTTGCCTTTGTATTTCCATTTTCTAAGCCCTTACAGATGGAAAATTATGCAGTACAGTTGTGAAGAATTTTTATTTAATCAAAGTTCTGTCTCATCACAAAAGACTAACTATGGTAAATATCTTCTGACAGTGTTTTCACCAGTTGTTTTTATGATGGTAGCTCTGAGACTGAGCCTTAGTTTCAGAATTAATGTGTCTTGGGGGACATTTTAATTGGGATTTTACTAGTGAATCAAAATGTCTTCCACCTGATCATGATTTTATCCCTAAGGAGGTCTTCCTCTGAAGTGAACACAATTGTGATTTCCCTACTCTTCTCTTTTGTAAGAACTCAAATCTTGACTATTGTTTAGAACTAAAATTTCTTGTAGAAGATCTTGATTTCCTTCCTGAGGTACAATGTACTGTTAATGAGTTAGATTGAGATTGAGATTTTTAAATTCTTTCATAGCTGCTGAAAAAAAAAAGAAAGAAAATTATGTCATGTATCTCTATCTCTTCAAAGAGTCTAGCAAAGAACCTTGCATATAACAGGAACTCGAGAAATATTTATCAAATGGATTCATTAATTTAACAAGAGTATGATAATGATTATTTTCTCCTGAAATATTTAGATTGAGCATTTCTCTAAGAGGAAAGAAATCTTAATTAAGTTATAAATGTACTAAGTATCGAATATTGTAGATAGACTGTCAAAAATTATTTTCACAATTAACAATAAGGAAAAATAACAGAGGAAGTAGTTTAAAAAGGACAGAACTCTAATAATTGTAAGCATCGAGTATTTTCACGAATTATTCTTTATATCACTCAATTCAAAGAAATTTTCCCAGAATCTTTATTGTCTACTTGATTCATTTTTATTTTTCTTTGTTATTGATTTTTGTTCTTGAATAACACATTCTCAGACATTTTCTGGGCTGGATGAATCTGTTCCAATTTCATTATTCCATTTTTCCACTGAGATTTGTTTTTAGTTCAGACTTGCAATTCTACACATATGGGGACCTCTGAGTATGGAAATTCCTTCCACTGATGCAGATCTCAACTCACAATACTAAGGCATTACATAATGTGTTATACAGTCACATAGCTATTTTGTGTCAGGGTCAAGATTTAAACTCAAGTCTTCCTGTTCTTAAGGGTAGCCCTCTCTTGAAAGAAGACAATTATTTATGTAGAACATGACCAAAATTGGGGGTAGCTTGGTGACATAGTAGATAGAGTTCCACACCTGGATTCAGGAAGACTCATCTCCCTGAGTTCAAATCTGGGCTAGCTGTTTGACCTGGGTAAATCACTTAACCCTGTTTGCCTCAGTTTCCTCATTTGTAAAATGAGCTGGAGAAGGAAATGGCAAACTTCTCCAGTATCTTTGCCAATAAAACCCCAAATGGTTCACAGAATCAGACTAGACTGAAAATGACTGAGCAACAAAAATGACCAAAGTCACTGTGGTGTAGTACAGTGGAGAAAATGTTATTCTGGGGGGAAGGAGGATATTATTTCAAAGTTCATCCCTAACATTTCTCAGCTTGTAACTTATCAATGACAGCAGGCAAATCACTTTACCTCTAGGAATCTTAGGCAGTTTTCTAATTGCCATTTTAGAGAGAAATATGAAATATAATATAATTACATGATGTTGGCACTCCCAAATGCAGTCATGGAAGCTTGAATATATTTTTCTACTTTAAAGATCTGTGTAGTTTGGTATATGTAATTATGATATTATGTAATTATCATAGTTCTTTTTCACATGTAGAGGCTTAGATTTAGAAAGGTAAGGAAACTTAAAGATCTATAATTTTGTGTGGGTCTATAATTCTGTAAAACAGCTGAATAAGGAGACATTCTTTTTTACATTTCCTTCTCATTCACTACTAATATCCAACTAGTTAAGTCCTGTGGACCTCATTTATGCAATATATTTTGTATCCCTAATCTTGTCTCCACTCACAATGTTGCTTCATCATTTCTCATCTGGATTATTATAATAGCCTTCTAACATGATCTCTGTCTTCTGCTCATTCATTCACAACACTGACAAAATAATATTCTTAATTCATCATAATGAACTATCTTCAGTACACAAAAATATTTAGTAGCTCCCCATTACCCAAAGAACAAGCAAGGTCATTAACATTACATTTAAAGCCTTTCATAATCTGGCACCAGTACAAATTTGTAGTCTTATTTCATACCATTACCCTTAGTTTCCATTCCAGACAATCTGAACTACTAACAATTTACCAATTTTCTACTGTTCTCTTCTGTGCCTGTATGAAGTTTTATAGATAGATAGATATAGATATAGATAGATATGTATATATTGCTAAGCCATGATTGGCTCATATAGAAGCTGTAATTTTTATATTGCATTGAGGATAGAGCTTAATAAATATCTCTTATCCTCCCAACTTTGGGAGGTATAGATGGAGAAACTGAGGCAAACAGAAGCTAAATGAATTGCTCAGGGTCACATAGCTATCAAGTGTCTGAGGCAAGTCTTCATGATTCTAAGTCCAATGCTCTGTCCACTGCAACATTTAACTGCCTCCCAGTTAATGGATTCCCCGAAGTCATCACTTGTAATATGCTCAAATTTGCACTATATGAAGTTATAATGATTTAAAATATGATAATTGATTCCAGCCCAAGCAAATTTGAATAATACTACCAGTTCATAGAATTCATTAGTCACTTTAATTGGAACCAGGATGTGCTGACTCTCAATACCTGGTAGAGACTCTATCCCACTCATATCTTTACCTGAGATCCTTCCTTTCAGGACTTTCTCAGGTGCCACTTCCTTTATAGTAAGTTTCTTTGTTTTGTGTCTGGTTACTCTGACTTCAGCAACATAAGGAAGTCTCAGCACAGCAACTCCCTCCAATAATGCAGATCTTATAAAATCTTAGAGAGCTGTGTGGGGGCACTGTGACTTTAAGTGACTTTCCCATGGTCACACAGCTGGTAAATATCTTATACAGGATCTAAGCTCAAGTATCCCTGACTCCACTCAAGCCACTATACCAAGTTGCTACTTTGAACTTAGTAAGTACTTAATATGTTTTGAACTGAAGTTATTTTAATGGTTTAAACATCTAAAAACTATAACCATACATGAAAAGGTTCTAATAAACAAAGGGCAAAGAGAATCTATTAAAATTAGCACTCTATAATTATACAGTTGTTTGTATTCATTTGCTTCCTAATAAAGATGCAGAGATTTTCTATTTTCTTTTAAAATGTTCAATGTTTTCCTAAGTCCACTGCAACCAAGGACATCTTTCTCTCCCCAAAAGAATTACTGAGATCATAGGTAATCCAATCCAATTTCAACTCTGATCAATTGCCCTGAATTTTAGTTGTTCACAAGTTTTCTGAGTCTATTCCTGAATGTTTAGATTGTACTTAGTAAAATGGAAAGATACACTTTTCTGAAGTGTCTTTGAGATTGGTTTTCAGGCTACAAGAAGACTTCATACAATATCTGAAAATATCTTTGTTGTACAAATGTAAGGTAATGACTTAGACCCTGTTATCTACCCCTCCTGGGGAGCAGAATGGAAATTCCAGGAGTCTGACACAGATAATGGCTTCTTCATATTAGATTCACTAAGGTACTCTTTAACACCCATCCCAGTTTCAAAAGACTATAAAATCTTGTGACTTGCAGGTTTACATTTTGAATTTTATCTATTCCCGAGGTCTGCCAGCTATGTTAAAGGAATATTATATTCCACTCATGAAATAGGAAGCTATCCTCTTAAAATAGACAATATTGTACCTTATTTAAAAAAAATACAAGTGTATTTTCTGCCAGTAACTATGACTTATGGTAATGACTGTTATCAATATGCAATTACTTCAGTTAACTAGGAATATATTGACATTCATTTATTTAAAGATAATGTGACATGTTTATATTCATTGGGGTAATCTGTGGGTATGATTAAACATGGCTGCCCATCTTAGATCAAACAGTACAATAAAAAAAAATTGCACTCAGTCTCAGAAATGCTAAAGATAGGTCCCATTAAATTGGGAAAATCGCATTATGATTTATTTCAAAAACCATTGCCAATGATAACAAGAAAACAAAAGCACAACATGGTGGGTTGATAAATTGGAACATTCTTTTGGCCCATGGGGGTGGAGGGAGGAAGGAGAAAGGAGGAAACCTTCAAAAAAAAAAGCTTCCAACATCTTGCTGACATAGCCCTTGCCTGTTCAAGACTGACGCCATATTCATCTCCATTACAGTATGTTGATGTTGAGAGATGGTAAAGCAGCGGTTATAGTAAGTTATGGAAAAGAATGTAATCGGAGTCAGTGCCAGGTAATAAGCTACTTGCACGTCAGCAAAGAGTTTATTTGGCAGAAGACTGGAGAAAGGATTTAGGGTCTAAAGAATTATAGCGCTCTTTTTTCATGTTAATTCACCAGTTCATAAATTAGTCTACTGAGCTGAGAGATAAATCAGTAATTTTGAGGGATTCATAAGTAGAAATAAAAGGGGTTATAAAGTACAAAGAATAACCAGAAATGCACCATCTCAATGCAACCTGGTTTCTATATCATCAGAAAATAAAACCATACTGGGCTTCTACCCAAAAATATCTGTCCGTTAGAATATTAAGGCAAATATGGAAGAGATTTTTACTAGTTTTAATTCATGACATCTCTGACTTAAGAATAACATTCTGTTTTATTCTTTTCCATGTTTTAATTCTATGCCTCCCACAACTCTTCTTGCTAGTGACACTATTGACTTTATCTGCAGAACAACGCCCTCTGAGTCCCATGATTCACAGGTACACTGTGGCACATATAGTTAAGTGTTTTCCTTGATAAATGAAATGTAATCACACATACACACACACACACACACACACACACATGCACGCACGCACACACAACCCATTCAATAAACTCCAGCTGCTTCCTAAAATACCAAATATCAAATACCAAATCTAGTGCCTGGAATTCAAAGTCCTTTATAGCTTAGCCCCCTTCTACCTTTCCAGGTTTCTTACTCTTTCCTCCCTGCTACTTATTCTTCATTTAAAAAAAAATAAGGAATCTGTCATTTCTTATTTGTTTCATTTTTCATGGTGTTATTTGGTGTTCATTAAGTCCAGAACCTCTGGATTCCCTTATTTTAAAAATATACATAATATATAGACATGAGGCATTTTAGTAACCTAGAAATTTTTGTCCTCTTTAATTTCTTACTTCTAAACTAAGTTTTCTAATATTTTTTGTAGTCTTCCAAATGTACACCATTACTCTGATATCAACAAGTATAAAAAACTAGATTGATTTAATTTTGAGGGTCTTATCAAGTGCTTAATAGAATTTTTCTATCTCTTTATAAGAGAGATTGGACAGACACATGGGCTCCAGTTAACACCTTAGTGGTCTCTTTGCATGTGTAAATACAAGATGATCAAGTATCCCAAGAAATAATGTTTCCTCTTGCCTCTGAATGGATAATACAATTATCATTGCCAACTCCTTTATTTACCTCTCCAAGGAGGACTTTTGAACTAACCTTCCATTTGGCTGCAATTTTCTTTTGTCTTTTGTTTTCATTCATAATGAGAATGTCAAGATTTATATGATTCATTTCTCTAGTGGTATGTCTATTCATTTATCACTTGACAAGGATTCCAAATTATAAGGGCCAATAGTTCACAATATTTATAGGCAGTCTAATGCCAGGGTGATTGTTTTTGCCCTCTGCCCCGCTTTCCTACCACTCTGATAAGATCCCTGCAGAATTAGACAAGTTCTCAAGACTAAAGGACACTTTCTATTTATATTTGTGTCATACTTGTTACGACTAGATAATTCACCCACAAGTGACCTGACTACTGATTATGAGAATGCAAAGACCCTCTGAATGTTCAATCAAACTTCTTTAAATAAATATCTACTGAAGATCTAGTATATATAGACAATAATGTACTAGAAATTGTGAGGGCTATAAAAATGCACAAAATATAGTTCCTGAATTTGGTTCATAAGATCATATATTTACAGTTTGAAGGGACCACCAAGTCCAACCCCCTCATTTTTACAGCTGAGGAAACTGAGACTGAAGAAGGCTAAGTGACTTGTCCAAGGTCACCTAGTTAGTTAGTATCTGAGATAGACTTTGAACTCAGATCTTCCTGACTCTGAGACCTGTATTTTTTCCACAGAGCAACATGGTTGCTTGACAAATTTGTAACCCAGTTGGGAGAGAAGATACATTGAACATTAAGTAGTTATCCAAAGCAGTACACAATTGCATCCCAGCCCTGTAGAACAGATGAGCTAATACCACCTTATAAAGCAATTACCTCTCCTTTAGCTATTTGCTCCTCTTATTTTCCTTTATGCAATATAATGTCTCATGAGCCTAAAACAAGATCCCCTTCCTCATCTGCCATCCCACCCTACTCCTCTTACTGAATAGGAGTCTCAAGATGTACCTTTGACATAGTGAACCTCGAACTCCTGACAGCAAGCTAACTGTTCTCTATTTGTAAGTTTGAATGTTTAAATCAATCACACAGGGCAGTTTTGACATATAATCCTCATAGAAAATTTCTGTACATTGAAATTTGGAATGGAAGACCTGAACTGTGATAAGGAAAACATCTATTCTTAAAGTACAAGAATTATATAAGAAACAACAGGAGCTACTTTTACACTTGGTGACATATTATGGATTGTGAATTAAACACAGGCATCTTGGGTATTATAGATTTCAAATAGGACAGCAAATAATGGGAATATCTTTCATGAATTAAAGAAAATCCTCCAAATGTTTTCGTGACCAAAGGTACTGGGTGATTTCTGAACATAAATTCCATAATGACTTTCCATTTGCAAAGTCAGAGGCTCATTCTATCCCAATGCTCATTGAATCCTATTAACATTAGAGCATAAGGGGACCCACAATATGTTCCTGTGGAAGACAGCCAGACTGAAACAGCAGACCTTAATTGTTCTGTGGCCTTCAAAAGAACCGGTTCTAGCAGATTTACAGTCCAACGTTTTAAAATTTTCCTAATATCTTCCATTTGGTAGCTGCTAGGCATATCTATACAAAATCTATACACAATGCCCTGGGACTCATCTTAAGGATACTTAGGGACTGTACAGATATAATTATAAAAGAGTTCAAGTGCCACAGTAAGATAAGGTCATGAATTTTGTCCCAAATATAAAACATCTTTCCTTTCCTACCTGGGAATAGATGTTACTGGGTATTTTCCCTTACATTGGACTAGAGAAAGGAGAGTAGTAGTTTAGAGAAGATAAACCCTAGGACACAGAAGCAGATTATTAAAAGTTACTCTAAGGTCTATTGCAAGCTACACATCTCATTAAAGAAACCCCTTCTGCCCTCATTCACTTTAACTATGTAGGTAGATCCTTATATACCTATGGCAGCTGTGTAAGTATCCAGAAGTGCCTGTGGAAGCCTCTGGGCTCTGGACTTCATCATTCTCATCATCAAAATGCATTTTTTATGAAGCACCAGATTATAGATAGAATCTATTCTAGGCACTTTTACCTATATCTGCCCTCCAGCAATTTATAATCTATCCCAGTTGTGAGATGCCTCACTTCAGTTTTCTCATTTATTATTTCTAGGATCTCTCTTTGCCTATTAGCATCAGTTCTGTTTATGTAGATGATGTAAAGATAGAAAGTGCACTGAACACTGTTCTGTACAGAACAGGTGTTCAATTGCTAATGTTTACTTTAATATTTTCCTAGCTCCTTTCAGTGCTCAGCTCACATGCCATCTCCTACAAGGGGCCTTTCTTGATCCCTATTCCCATCCCTCTTTTTATTTATTTTACATATTTGTATATGTACTTATCTGTTACTTATCTATCTGTATTATATTCTGCCCCTTTCCAATAGAATTTAAGTTCCTTGATGGAAGAATATTTCATTTTCATTTCTTTTCCCTAGTGTCTAGTTCACTGCCTAACAGAGTAAGTGTTTAATAGCTGTCAAATTGGAAATTAAGAAATAGCTTTAGTACATTGGTGAAATGTATATGTAATGAATTATACTCATAAAAGGTCAATTTTCGAATTTAATCTTCACAAAACTAAATTCACTTGAATGTGGGATAGAATCTGAAAAAGTTATGTGCATAATGCATCCCAAAATATGAATACAAAATTCAAATTTAAATGAGTCCTTATATAGTCACATAAGAGAACTAAATGTCCTAAATGCATACTTACAGAAATATAAATTTGCTTTTTTCATTTGTATACACAGCATGAAGCTTTTAGAATGGAGATGTTTTATACATCATTAAATAATAATATTTATCCTGCAGAGTTAAAATGTATTAATTGCAACATTCCTTTTCTTTCCTTTGAAAGCACAAAAGAAACTCCCAAAAAAGTTACAATCATTTTGAATGTGTTAAACTTGTTGGATACAAGATGAAAAGTAAGGAAAGCAAAGTCATTTCTTCCCTAAAGTTACTTCAATGGTCCACTTCCTTACTTTGAAAAGAGAGGTTATAGCCAGAGGTTATCTTTAGCTCTGTTTCTTATACTAAATTTTATTGTAGGCTCCCCTGGCTCGATCTAATTTGGATGAAGGTCCTTTTAATTAGCTATTATAGAGACTGAACAATGAATCTTTGAAACATTATTTTCCCCTTTTCTAATGTATTTCTCTCTACTGATGCATGTCCTTGAGGAAATTACTTTCCAGGTAAGGAGATAGACCTGGAAAAGTGCTAATCATTTATCATTTGGGGACATAGGGACATGGATTAACTAGCTCTGTTTATACTGAAGAAAATTCTTAAATTCTAAAGAAAATGTTAAATTTTTGAATCTCTCGATACATAATTTCAATAAAGGATTTTCTTAGTTAAATTAAAAGTCTTCAGGTTCTTTTGAAGGTATACTAAAAAGACAACAGAGAAGGGAACTTTAAAAAAAACCAGCTTCGTTTACCCTTTGAAGCTTTGGCCTCGGAGTCATGAAGTAATTTGCAGTAAACACTCCAATCCTAATATAGAAAGGGAAGGATATTCCTCAGTAATTGGCAGGGCATTACTTCAAGAGTCTTAAAAGCAAGTAGGGTTGAATCCATTACCATTCTCCAAAAGTATTTATTAATCACTTAGTTGTTCATGAAGCTATACTAGAACTGTTTAGGGTGATCTACTCTGAACAGAATCCATCAGTGTCCAGAGTTTTAAGTCGAAAGTCCAATAATCCAAGGATGTGAACCTAACTAAAAATACCTTTTTCACTCAAGCAAAAAGACTCCCAAGCCCAACCAAAAAGTCTCATGTCTTGCTGAAACAATTCACAAGTAGCACCATTCTGCTAACACCAAGCAAATATTCCTGGGTTGTATGATCATTGAACTACAAAAGAATTATTTTCTAAAACAAAAATGTTCCATTGTCTAGATCTAGTATGCATTCTCTAATAATATTTTGTCTGACCTAAAAGGTTCCCTGTCAGTTACATTACTTATTATTTTAATGACTAAGAAGGTATCAAGTTCCAGAATCACTTTCTATGTGTGTATCTGTATGTATCTGATCCATCAGACCACTTCACACAACCTTCATTTTTCTATATGTCATGTAGGGGAAACAGATTGCAAAACAGTGACTTCAACCATTTTAACTTACATGTCTTGACACACAGAATTTGAATTATGCTGTCAATAGATCACTGAGATGGTCAATATCACTAAACCCAATGCACTACTATCTGGTTACTTAACCACACAATAATTGATTAGGACATGTGAACCCGTCACTGCAGAAACACTATAAAGATATAGATGAAGTTTGTCTTCCAGCACAGAGCATACCCCTAGCCTTCCCATTCACCCACCATCCCTCCTTTTCTTTCAGTGCCTACCCAAATCTCTGTACTTTATTTCTATTAAAACCTATTCTCAGAAAAGCATTTGAATGAATGAAAGAATTAATGAATGAATGGATAAAAAAGCATTTACTAAGTGCTTACCAAGTGCCAAGCATTGTACTAAGCTATGAGAATACAAATGGAAAAAAAAAATGAGACAATCCTTGCTCTCAAGGATCTCACATTCTAATTAGGAAAGACAACACGAATAAGAGTCCAGCTGTAGGTCAAATGGAAAGCTCAGAAGTCCTAAAAGTAGAGTGATGGTACATGCAGCAAGAACCAGGACTCCTTGGGGGGATCGATAGAGCAGATGATGGTGCCCAAAGACTTACAGGTCATAACATCATGATAGAAGGTAAAGGCCTGGCAGTCCTTCATCTCATTGGAAAGAATTGGTGACATGTTATCTAAGTCCCATGAAGTATCAAGAAGCCAAGATTGGCCTACTCACTTCACTTCCAGCTCACTGTGTTCTCTGGACTGCTATACATCCAAAGCAGCAGCCTTGCCCACTAGCAGATGCCTGGGTCTTGCTCTCGTGATTGCCAAGTGCTTGACCAGGATTGAAATTTGGTGATGGACCTCATGCTCACTTCATTCTCTGTACTCATAGAGTTCAACTCACTCTCTGACCTACTCTACCTCCTCATCAGTCATCTTGCTCTCCACCTCCCACCTTTCCAGGTGTCCTTTGTGTTCTGTGTCTCCCTATTAGAATGTAAGTTCCTTGAGAGTAGGGGACATCTAATTTTCTACTATTTGTATCTTCAGTATATCACAGAGTACCTGGCACATAGTAAGCACTTAATAAATGATCTGTCTCTCTATTTAGAGATATAACTATAGCTAAAGATAAAGCTATGTGATAGGCATAAGTATATTCCTGGAGTATTTATAATAGTAGATGACTCCCAGTTAATCCAAGTGGTGTAGTCAGCTACATAATTTTTGCCATCCAGACTGGGTGCCAATGCATCTTTGAGAAAGGATCAAAGGAAAGTCAAGGGGGACGGGCACCTTCTGACCCAGAAGCCAAGATTGTGGTGGTTGTAGGAGAAGAGTAAATGGAAGGCATGGGGGAAGGGTATCCTCCTTTTTCCCATCTATACATGAGGGTGTAAGTGACAATGTGGTCGCTATATCTAGGAAAAATCAATTAAAAAGAAAAAATATTTTTCATACAACACAGTGTGAAAAAAGAAAAGGAACACACCAAGTGTACAATCTGGAGGTGGAAATAAAATTTAGAACCTATTATAATAGGTTATTCCATCATCAATGAAATATCCTTATTTGTTACGTTAGAGGAAAGGTAGAAATTTTATGAAGTTCAACAATATCTAATATGGAAGAGCTGACCTCAGTCATTGGCCTAATTGAGCCAGGTATACATCAAGCTTTACCTAGTTTTAAAGAAATATCCTGGATAGGTATGGATAGGATTATCAGCAAAATGTTGACCACTTATAATGGATTATTTTTCCATAGAAATCTACAAAATAGATAAAAATATAAAGTGTCTCTCAGACTGTCATGGACAATTCTACTTATACAGGAAGGAAGGAAGGAAGGAAGGAAGGAAGGAAGGAAGGAAGGAAGGAAGGAAGGAAGGAAGGAAGGAAGGAAGGAAGATTTCCTTTGTGCCAGGTAATATACTGAGAAGGTGGTAAGAATCGTACAGTTTTATGCAAACAATGACTTAATTGTGAGTACTCTTATATGTTACATTAAACCACTCAGAGGGAGTATTCATGTTGATTAGATCACATCAACAAGATCAAGAGATCCATGAATATCCATCAGTTGTCTCTAATTCTTGCTATATAACCAGACAACCTCCTTTTGTGGCTATAAACCATGTGCCATGGCTGATAACTGGGATAAACTGTGTGTTGATTTGATTTATATAGTTAAGGTCCATCATTGCATGTCGATTTACAACTTTAATTAGATTCCAATTTAGGAACATGATGTTGTCTTAATCTTCAGTTAATGCAAAGCACTTGTATTCAAATTTTCGATGATGTACTAAGGCCAAACTGATGCCAGGTGATACTGTGTGGCTACAAATCAGGCAATATCACAGTGTGATAGAGACTGAAGACGCAAGGAATGTTAGAATCAATGCATTAACAATAACAATGGTATTTATATATAGCTTTAAAGTTTACCAAGGTCTTTACAAATAGTGTCTCATTTTTCTTCACAACAGCACTGAGCAACAGGTGCTATTATTTTCATCCTTACTACCATTCAAATTTTATAAATGAGGAAACTGAAACTGTCATAGGTTAGCTGACTTGCTTAGAGTCATATAGCTAATAAGTGTCTGTGACTGAATTTGAACTAAGTTTTTCCTGATCCCAGGACCAAGTCTCTATCCAATGCACCACTTCACTGGATCAATAGAATGGATGAGGTGGTGAGCAAATGTCTGTGTTCATCCTTCATTGCCAAAGAAGACCATGCCATCAGAAAAATGATGACATGACTAGCGCTTGACTTTGTTTTGAGGGAAGGAGGGCTGTGTGAGGTCACCAGCTTCACTTCTCCTCCAGAACCATCTGAATCCAGTGACCAGATATTCATCCGGATGACTGGAGATGACCCAGGGGGCCGCTTCAGGCCAAGGTCTTTACAGGTACTCACTTAGGATGAGGCAACACCCATTTATTGAATAGGCCAGTTTAAGAAATAGTCAGGGCATGGCCCCTTTAATGAGGCCAAGAAAAAGAAAGACATCAGGCATATGTAGGCTGCTGTATATTACCAGTTATGGCTTATACATAAAAAGTGATGCAAAAAGAGATCATAAAAAATGTACAACCATAATAGTAAGTCACTGGTCACACAACAAAGACAACATAAACTTTTAACCCTGTTGATGTGAGTATTCATTCTATTCATTCAGGTCATAAACCTTCTAGAATATTTCCATCTTGTACAATTCTTGTCCTAATTCTCTCATTAATCCCTCGTAGACTTAATTACCAACTGCCCCGCTCCTCCACTGCATCTAAGATTATCTCCAGTCATCATCCTGACCTGTGTCTCGCCACTGGACTCAGAGACTCCAGAGGAGAGAGTGAGGCTGATGACTGGGCACAGCCCTACCTCACTTAAATCCAACTTGCAAGTCAAGGCATCACCCTCCTGATGTCATTGGCAGTCTTCAAGAATGAGGGATAAGCAACATCACCAGAAAAATATTGTTAAAATTTGGGGGTCTGTACTAACAAGCATCTTGGGATCATAAAATGACTATGGTTTTTCAACTTCAATCCAACTTACTTTCTTACTCCCATTCAATTATGGGCCTATCTTATTGCTCATCAGTGGAACATGCCATAGATAGACAGACAGACAGATACTGATGTGCTAATTCACTGGCATGATTTTCCAACTATATATCACAGGTGACTATTTTTCATCCATGTGTTTTTCCTGCATAGGCCATTTAACTAAGTAATCATTAACATCCTGAAGAAGTGCTGTAAGGAGGCTACAAAATCAAAGACTCAAGTTTCACCCTCTGTAGGAGGCCTTTCCTACCCCTCTCTCTAGCTGTTGGCACTTTCCCCTCTCAGCTGACCTTCTAACTACTCTGTATATATCTTGTATGTAGTTAGTTATTATAATGTTGTCTCCCCATTACAATGTGTTCTCCAAAGGGCATGGACATTTTTGTCTTTCTTTGCATGCATCCCTGGCCCATTGTAAGCATTTAATAAATGTTCATTAATTGACTGAAGCAAGTTTATGACTTCAAGGAGCTTACAGTCTAAGCTCATAGCAACATACGATCATCTGTTGAGAACTGAAAGAGAAGTGAAAGGCCATCTAATCCAGACTACTTATTTTATAGACAAGGAAAGGGAGCCCAGAGAGATTAAGTGATTTGCCCCACAGCACACAGGTGATTAGTGATAGAGAATGGATTTAAACCCTATTTCTCTAAGTCTAAATTCAGTGCTCATTCCATAGTACTACACTGTTGCATATACATCAGAAAATTTAGGGTTTTTTTAAAATTTTGTACATAACAAGTGCCATTTAAGTCAATGCTTTAAGGGAGTTCTTTACCTTTAGTCTAAGAGGGAGAGGATGGAGGGAGGAAGGAGTTTATTTCAATATACTTTGGTTTCTTTTTTAATCTTATTTTACTCTGTCAGTTGAAAAATATTATTCTGAGGATGGGTCCATAGGCTTCATCAGCCTGCCAAAGGAATCTGTGGCAGAAAAATCTTTAAGAAGCCCTCATTTAAAGGATAGTGCCATTTTCTGGAGTGATTATAGTAATAATGTTTTGTGTTTTATAGAATTTAATAATTTTCAAAGCATTTTCATGTATATTTATTTAATCCTTGTGAAAGATATGCATAATCCCTACTTTCTAGGTAAGAAAATTTAGTCTCTCAGAGGTCCAATAACTTGTCCAAGTTCACACAACTACTAAGTCCTAGAAATGGAACTCGAACTCAAGTTTTATGATTCCTAGCACTTTCTACTGTAATTATATTGCTTTCCTTAAATTGCTGGGTTACTCAATTATGCCACATTGCTCTTAGAGTAGTTTAGACATGTCAAACATCAGTCTCATTATACTTATGGTTTTTTTCTTAAGATTATGTAATAATTTTCCTTCTTTAAACCTTACTGAGATGCTAAACTAGAATATTTCAACTAGGAATAATAATGCGATAATTTATTTGCTTCCCCTTATTGTATTGATGCAATTTACTACAATTTGAGATATGCACAATTTAACCAAATAAGCAGGAAAGAATTAAAATACTACATAAGCATTTTACTCAGTAGTATATCAGTGTCTTGAAAAGGCTAATTCCCCTAGTGCCTGATTCCTTGGGTGCTACTTACTTACTGAAGTAATGTTCTATGTTACCTTTCAATTTAAATCACTAACTTCAATAATATATAAAGGATATATCATGTCAAAAAGTGATATATGACAAATATTCCTTTTAAAGAAAATTTTCATGAACCTCATAATCATGAAGGATTATACATATATTATATATGTTAATGTTGATCATTTTTCCTGAGTTTATGTAGCTACACAGTTGGAATAATTGAGCTCAAATGGCAACTTAGATGATACTCTTCATTATTAAGGCTGAGTGTGGGCAAAACTGTGATGTTACCGAAGATAAATGTTACCTTCCTGCTTTAATTTTAGAACACTCTTTCCTCTCTTCTTGTACTTCAATCTCTCTTAGTCCAAGCAGTATTGAGCCCGTATGTCATGTTCCATCCCTAAAGGAACTTCTCTTCGTTACCACAGTCAGGAGGAGGGGGAAATGAGATCACAAATGAATCCCTGATAATGTATTACCCCATCCCAGGAGAGTTTTGTATTTTAATAAGAGAGTCTTATAAACAGAGAAGTCTCTAAGGCTCAGTGTAATGAAACTTTAATAGTAGGATTTTAGGCATCTTGACAAATATGTTTGGATTGGGAAGCTTTTTTGAAATACATCAATTCAAAGAAGCCAGGCACTTAATACATCATCAGTTCATTTATAAGACAAGTCCTAATCATCATCCTTATCATTGTAATCAGTGAGCTTTATTGAGTATAGGTGAGATCCATTATAAGCTCTACAGGCCATCAGTTGAAAGAAATGAGCAAAAATATTCATGTAGACTCCCAATTACCTCTGAGTTATGGCTCTGTATATAAGATCAAAAAGGATGTTGATGAGGAAGAAAATGTAGTAAGCATATTGCACATAAGAAAAGTCAATGTGGCCTTTTTTGTTTTGCTTCCTATCATTCAGGTTATAATGCATCATATAAAGATTTGAGGAGAGAGAGAGAATATATTCTTTCTTAAATCTTCATGTTTGTAATGTGATATTGTTAATCTTGCTAAATTTAAACCCAGACTTAAATTCCGAGATTTTCCCTGTATTGGACAAATATATCCAAAAGTAATTAGACAAGTACAGAAATGAATAAGACAGCTTTGGCACACCATTACCATCATTTTCTGAATAGAAAAAAAGTAGAATAACTTAAACAGTAAAATTATTTTCATATTATTTAAGCCAAATTACTTGGAATTCCAAAGCTTCAATCATGTCTAATCCTACTGAAAAACTGAATTGTAATAAGCCTAAGGTATGTTACATTGCAATATTATGGCACCAGTGCATGACAGAATTTTATTTTCCATTAATTCATTCTTTTATGGAAATATGAACACTCTATATGCTTAATACATACATATATAAAAATGATATCACATCTTAAGATTATCTATGAATGAATATTTTACATATGTAAAATATTAAACTACTACAAAGTCAATCTTTGGAACTTACTTTTTTGCAACATTGAGAATATCAAGCAATCAAAAAAAATCTATCAGTCAAAATTATGACTTGTAAAATCAGTTGCATGCCCTATATATTTATAGTGTCTTTGAACATAGCTAACATATCACATTTCCTTTCTGATGCTTTATTAGGATCATTCAGAACAGAAGGAAAAAATTCTAGATAGAATAAAATTAAAGACCTACAAGGAACCCCTAAACCACCAAAATGCAAAGAAAAAGTCCTAGGGATGACCCACAGTGTACATGACACACATGCAAACCCCCATTGTCATTCTGATAATGCTATTTAAATAATCACAGAATATGAGAATTGAAAGAGACTTTAGAGGAGATCTAGCCTAACATATTCCTTAACAAGAAGCCCTCAATTAGCCATCTAACTTCTGCTTGAAGATCTCTAGGACAGGGAAACCCACTACTTTCCAATACAACCCATTGTACTTTGGAAAGATCTAATTATTGGGAAGTATTTTCCTTCCAAAGAGTCAAAATCTGTCATTTTGCACTTCTACCCATTGTTTCTACTTCTTTCCTCCATAGTCCAGCAAAATAATGCTAATCTTACTTTGACATAATATATCTTGAAATAAATGAAGACAGATACCATGTCTCTGAAAGTGTTTTGTTCAGGATAATCAACTTTTGTTTCTTCAACCTAGTCTCAAAAGACCTGGTTGTCTTATGATCATTGTCTCTCTGGGTCAGCAATTATTCAACATAGCAGCTCATGAGTTACTGTCTGTTTTCCTTTTACCAAACCAAGGCAAAGGACATATCAGCTCAATAAAAGAAGATTAGCTAGTCATAAAATAACAAAGTAAATAAGAAGGAAGAATCTTCTCCCTCCCTCATGAAAAATGAAGAACAATCTTTTCATAGATCTTGGGGAAACCAAACAATTACACTCAAGATAACTCTTGTTTCACAGGTTTAAGGTTGTTTGTCCTTCTTTCTCAAAGAGGACCTTAGCATCAGGAAGGTGACTTGCAAGTGATTTGGATTTCACTGAGGGAATGCTGTGCAAAGTCACCAGCCTCACTTTCTCCTCCAGAGCCATCTGGGTCCAGTGGCAAGTTATAGATCAGGATGACTGGAGATGGCAACCGGGTACATCCTAACTGAAAGACTTTTCAGCCCCAAGAGCTGCTGCTTACAACTTTCCTGAAGAACTATTGTCATGCGCTATTGTTGTTTACTCTTGTAAATAGCCATCTGCTACTTTATGGCTGGACTGTTTTCATCATTTCTGTTTATCTGCTGAATTGTTGCTAGAATGTTTTTTTTTGGTGAAAATATTTTTAGCTATTTTGTGATCAAGCACATACATAGCCCTAGGGATGTATCAGCTCTTTTATGAGTCAGCCAGTACCAACACCCTGCCAGAGAGTCCATCAAATCTAGATCAAATCTAGCCTATTTTTAATTTTTCATTACTATTCTGCTTATTCTCAGTAGGAGAACAAACTAGCTTCTTGCTATTTGTGGTGGTTCAGTAAATTGCTTTCATTTCCAATCTCACTCTAGATATAGCCATCATCATTAATTAATTCTATTAATTAATGATAATTATCATTATATCTACCCTCAAGGAAATAGACATATGCCAACACAAACTAGGGCTTCTCAAACTTCCAAAAGCACTCCATGCTGATAGGAGAAAAAAATTAAAAAGAATTCATTGCCTGTCACTATTATTAAATCCCACTTTGAACAACACAAAAGATCTGACTGAAACTGGCCAATAATGGGGGTTACCTCAACATACATACATATATATATATATATATGTGTGTGTGTGTGTGTGTGTGTGTGTGTGTGTATACATACGAGAGAGAGAGAGAGAGAGAGAGAGAGAGAGAGAGAGAGAGAGAGAGAGAGAGAGAGAGAGAGAGAATATGCCAGGAAAAGGAATTAACAGGGAAATTTATGGAAGGAAAGTGATTCATCCAGCAGCTTTCTCCCTACCCCATCAGCAAAATCAAACAGTTTCTAAATCAGTCACTTCGTTGCCCTGAAAAAAATATACAAATAGAATTAAGACAGATTAGAAAACAAAAAAAAAAAACTGCTGCCGCATCTTTTCATTTTTTTTTTTTTTTACCACAGAGCTTTCAAGGAAAACCTATAGGGGACTGAGAGGACAATTTCAAAACCTTCAAATGACTAATAATAGCAATAATTACATTTACTTCCATTACTTGTGTTGGAATCTCTGTCCTTAGACTCTAGATCTGAATGGGCTGATCAATAGATCCCTTTTAGAGTCAAATACACAAAAGCTCAGTGACTAAATAGTGCTTTTAATTCAAAAAGTTTCTGACTAAAGTGGAGCTTTTATATATACTCAGACAGATAAAGGAATTATAAGTCTGGTTATAAATAAAAGGAGAGAGCCCAATGAAGACAGAAGAGAGTTCCCTTCAAAAGAAAGAAAGGAAAGAAAAGGAAGGAAGGAAGGAAGGAAGGAAGGGAGGAAGGAAGGAAGGAAGGAAGGAAGGAAGGAAGGAAGGAAGGAAGGAAGGAAGGGAGGGAGGGAGGGAGGGAGGGAGGGAGGGAGGGAGGGAGGAAGAAAGGAAGAAAGAAAGAAAGAAAGAAAGAAAGAAAGAAAGAAAGAAAGAAAGAAAGAAAGAAAGAAAGAAAGAAAGAAAGAAAGAAAGAAAGAAAGAAAGAAAGAAAGAAAGAAAGAAAGAAAGAAAGAAAGAAAGGTTATTTCTAGACACTCAAAGTGAAAATAGCACCATTTCCAAAGCAATCTGGTTTATCCTGACAATTATTCACACTACAGAATTAGTGTGCCCAAACTTCACAGGTATTTAAAAGATTTAAATTGCCTTGATTTGCTGTTAGGAGCCAGAAGCCCCTTCTGGCTGACATACTGAAAACATATGGATCTATAAAAAGATAGGTGACTACATTCTGCACCAGATGAAGTTTCAGGCTGGTCTTCATAGGTAGCCCCCAAGTAAAACATGTAATAATGTTGTAACAATCCTGTCTCCTTAGGGGCATTTCACCCTCTGCCTCAGCCAGCATACTTCACTTTACAGCATCATCTGTTTCTCCAGTATCTCAATTTTCCTCTCCATGGGCCCATGAGATTTAATCACACATGTAGAAAAAGCCTTATGTTCCATTTCCTCTTTTTCAAGGGCTGCAATTTTGGCATCTGTGCTGCCTGCCCGTACTCCCAGATTTAATTTACTTGTCTAACCCATCAAATTTTGCAAACATATTTTCTTCCTTTTTCTCCACTGATTCCAATGAGCTTTTAGCATCTCCTCTATCCTTCCCATGCAACAGGTAAAGAAAGGTTTTGATAACATTGCTGAAGTAGATGATGATTTGTATGGCCTCCAGCAATACACTTGCATTATTGGTTTTCCTTTCATTTGTGTTTGAGAGATTCTGTTACTGCATGTATTTCCAGTTAGTTACCCTATGTTTACCCAGTTAAGTTTGGACACCAATTTACTTACTAATAAGGCTATTGAAAACAAGTTAACTAGTTGGGAGCTCTAAATATGAAAACAGGCCCCATGCAAATAGCAGTACTCTCCATCTAATCCTTACATATATACAGTTTTAAATTGTCTAACTGACTGTTCCTTGTCAATAAAAGAGTATACTTCAACTCAGTCTGGATAGAAAATCATTCAGCTTGAATTGACACTTTTTTTTTTCAAAAATTAACTCTGGAAGGCAACGCATAGGAGAAAAGGGAGAAGGGAAATGTTCTCCGTAGTTCCCAAACCCATGTTGTCATAATTCCCTCAACATCCTACATACTTACCTTGCTTCATTTATGGATCTTAACTAAAGGGTGCTTCTAAGAAAATATATTGGTTTCCTGCTAATAATATTCACAAGTGAAATTAACATTTAGTGTCTGAAGTAAATAATCTATGTCTTTGTTTTCCAGATGGAATTGAATGATCTACCAACTGTAAAATAATGTGCCTGAGTCAGATTTGTCCATATGATGTAACTGCAAACAAGTGATTCACTCTATCCATCGCTTACCGCCAACAATACACAGAATATTGAAATGCTTCTCCCTGACCTTGAATTAAAAATGTTATCCTTGCATGTACTCTTGTACTATATATTTTCTGAAGAAAGCTACTCACACAGAACTGTCACCAAGAATTTTATAGACAGACCTTACTTTTACTTATAATGGATTGTCAATACAAAGTCTGGATCATTGACAGCCTCCTCACACCATGAAAAAAAATGGGATATTTGACAATATTAATGTCAGTATCTGTCTCATTCTAGAATTAAAAGATATTCCATTCATTTGAGACTTGCCCATGCAAATAGCAAAATATACATAAGATATTTGCATTTCTCTCCCTCAGATGCTAAAATAATTAGTTAGATTAGGTTAATTTTGGTTATGGGTTTAAACTCCATAGAAATACATAATGATGGAGAGCTCTTTTTGACTCATGGAGCCAAGAAAAAACAAAATAGAAGATCAGTTTTTTGCAACTTATTCACCAAATCATCTTGGTTTTCTAGAGCCTCCATAATAAAATTGGTGAATAAATATTGAAATTGTTATTTCAAACGTTATCCATGATATTTTAAAAAATTAAAGACCAAAGTCTTTTTAGTAGTAACAACTGACATTCCTAAAGCACTTAATTATTTGCAAAGGACTTTGCATGAACCTTCAACAACTCTGTGAGGCAAGGATGTGAAATATTATCTCCCTTTTACAAAAAAAGAAGTAGCTTCAGATAACTGAAATGACTTGGGCATGGTTACACAGCTAGCAACCATGGTTACATCAAGAAAAGTTCAAATCCAGGCCTTTCTAACCACAGGTTCAACACTTTACACACTGTGCCAGCTCTTGACACTTGCTAACCATCCCTTCTTTCTACATATGCCTTCCTTCCTTGACTTCTGGGACACTACACTTTAATGAGTTTCCTCTTCCTCTTTATCCTTTCACTGGCTCCTCCTGAACCTTTGATGGAAGTACTCCAGTGAGTTCTAATACTTCTTTATTCTCTATGCTCTTTCATGCAACTGCATTTTCTCCCATGATTTCAACTATTATCATTAAGAAGATGAATCTAAAATTTGTAACTCTCTCTCCCAAATTATAGCTTAAACCAGCACACTATGGCCTGAGTATCAAATCCAGTCTGTCTCCTAGTTTTATACTCTAGGAGCTAAGAGTGGGTAATGTAAAAACATTCTTAGTTCATAAGTCCAAAAACAGAGAAGAGGATGGATATGGTGATTAGACTGTAGTTTGCTGACCCTAGTTTAGACCAACATCCCTTTGCTGACTTTCAAACATTTTCATCTAGACATTCTACCACCTCTTCAAATTACATTCTAAAACCAAATTTATTATAATCCCTTCTTTATTTTTATTAATGATTATATCCAATCACCAACATTTAAATTTTTTTAATAAAAAAAAAAAATTTATTTATTTAACTTTTTACATTCATTTTCACAAAATTTTGGGTTCCAAATTTTCTCCCCTTTTATCCCCTCCCCCCACCCCAATACACCAAGCATTCTAATTTTCCCTATCACCAATCTGCCCTCTCTTCTATCATCCCTCCCTTCCCTTGTCCCCACCTTCTCTTTTGTCCTGTAGGGCCAGATGACTTTCTATTCCCCATTACCTGTATTTCTTATTTCCTAGTAGCAAGAACAATACTCAACAGTTGTTCCTAAAACTTTGAGTTCCAAATTCTCCCCATCCCTCCCTCCCGACTCATTCCCTTTGGGAAGGCAGGCAATTCAATATAGGCCCTATCTGTGTAGTTTTGCAAATGACTTCGATAATAGTCATGTTGTGTAAGACTAACTATATTTCCCTCCATCCTATCTTGCCCCTCATTGTTTCTATTCTCTCTTTTGATCCTGTCCCTCCCCAAGAGTGTTGACTTCAAATTGCTCCCTCCTCCCATTGCCCTCCCTTCCATCACCCCCGCCACCTTGCTTATCTCCTTCTCCCCCACTTTCCTGTATTGTAAGATAGGTTTTCATACCAAAATGAGTGTGCATTTTATTCCTTCCTTTAGTCAAATGTGATGAGGGTAAACTCCTTGGTTTTTTTTTTTCTCAGCTCTCCTCTTTTTCCCTCCACTAAAGTCTCCTGCTTGCCTCTTGAATGAGAAATAATTTACCCCATTCCATTTCACCCTCTTTCCTCCCACTACATTTCTCTCTCACCATTTACCTTAATTTCTTTTAAGATATGGTCCCATCCCATTCTATTCACTCTGTGCTCTCTGTCTCTGTATGTGTGTGCATGTGTGTATGTGTGTGTGCATGCACACGTGTACATGTGTGTGTGTATGTGTGTGTGTATAATCCCACCAACTACCCAGATACTGAAAAATTTAAAGAGTTACAAATATCGTTTTTCCATGTAGGAATGTAAACAGTTCACTTTTGGTAAGTCCCTTATGACTTCTCTTTGCTGCTTACTTTTTCATGCTTCTTCTCATTCTTGTGTTTGAAAGTCAAATTTTCTTTTCAGCTCTGGTCTTTTCATCAAGAATGATTGAAAGTCCTCTGTTTCATTGAAAGACCATATTTTCCCCTGAAGTATTATACTCAGTTTTGCTGGGTAGGTGATTCTTGGTTTGAGTCCTAGTTCCTTTGACTTCTGGAATATCCTATTCCACGCCCTTTGATCCCTTAATGTAGAAGCTGCTAGGTCTTGAGTTATCCTGTTTTTATTTCCCCAATACTGGAATTGTTTCTTTCTAGCTGCTTGCAATATTTTCTCCTTGACCTGGGAATTCTGGAATTTGGCCACAATGTTCCTAGGAGTTTCTCTTTTTGGATCTCTTTCAGGCAGTGATCGATGGATTCTTTCAATACTTATTTTGCCCTCTGGTTCTAGAATGTCAGGGCAGTTTTCCTTGATAATTTCATGGAAGATGATGTCTAGGCCTTTTTTTGATCATGACTTTCATATAATCCCATAATTTTTAAATTGTCTCTCCTGGATCTATTTTCCAGGTCAGTTGTTTTTCCCATGAGATATTTCACATTCTCTTCCATTTTTTCGTTCTTTTGGTTTTGTTTGGTGATTTCTTGGTTTCTCAGAAAGTCATTAGCCTCCATCTGTTCCATTCTAATTTTGAGAGAACTACTATCTTCAGTGAGCTTTTGAACCTCTTTTTCCATTTGGCTAATTCTGCTTTTTAAAGCATTCTTCTCCTCATTGGCTTTTTGAACCTCTTTTGCCAATTGAGTGAGCCTATTTTTCAAAGTGTTATTTTGTTCAGCATTATTTTGGGTCTCCTTTACCAAGATATTGACCCGTTTTTCATGCTTTTCTTGTGTCTCTCTCATTTCTCTTCCCAGTTTCTCCTCCACCTGTCTAACTTGCTTTTTAAAATCCTTTTTGAGCTCTTCCATGGCCTGAGCCCACCAGACATCCAACTGGGATGTCTGGGATACAGAGGCCCCACCCTCCACATCTTTCTCTGATTGTAAGAATAGTTTCTCGTCATCAGAATTGAAAGGTGGGAACATCTGTACCCCCTCAAAGTAGCTCTCTATAGTCTTATTTTTCTTCCCTTTTATGGGCATTTTCCCAGCCAGTTACTTGACTTCTGAGATGCCTGTCCACCCCCTCCTAGATCCGCCCAGCTAGTGCTTGGGGTCTGAGATTCAAATGGCCTTTCCGCGGCAGGCATGGCTACTATTCAATGTGAGCTTAAGTTCTGGTGTTCGGGTGGGGGTAGGGCCATGTCCCAGGCTCAGTTCCCTCAGGGGGTTTATGCAGAGAACTGAACTTCTGCCTGCTGCTCGGGGAGTCCCAGGGGCCGCCGCTGCTGCCTCTGCTGCTGCCACTGCCTCTGCCGCTGCCTCCGCCTCCACAGCTTCCTCCCAAGGGGGCCTGAGTCACGGAGACACCCCGCTTCCCCCTCAGCCAGCCCAGACGTCTCTCTCACTGACCTGCAGCATCTGTGGGTGGAGGGACCTTCCCGGCCGCTGGAGATTCCGTCCCTGAAGCCTGCTCGGATCTGCTCCTCTGGGACCATGTGGCCAGGGCAGCTCAGGGGTGGGCTCCGCTTTCCAGGACGGACCCCTGGGTTCAGCTCTCCAGGGCTCTCTGGAACTGAAATCTTTTCCACTGTGTTTCTGTGCGCCTTGCAGTGCTCCAGAATTCGTGGGGAGTTCTTCTTGCAGGAAATTTATGGGCTGTGGGTTCAGAGATAGCATATATGAGTCTTTCTACTCCGCCATCTTGGCTCCACCCCCCCAACATTTAAATTCTTGCTTATCTTTGATTTTTTTCTCTCTTCCTCAACTTCCACATTCAATCAACTGTGAAAACCTGTCATTTATTTCCCCTACAGTCTCCTTCAAATATGCTCCCTCTTCTCCTTCGCTACAACTACTCTAGTGTAACTGCTATTATCAACTAGTTTGGGGACTTTCTGTGTCTAGATTTATAATTTCATAGGTGTGAAGGATCTCCCAGGTGGAAAAAATTATTCCTTGGTGCCATTTGACAATATGTAATGTACTTTATGAGAAAATTGTCTGAGCCACTGAATTTGAACTCAGGTGATCCTGTTCCATCTACTCATTCTATCAGTATAGTAGATCTTCCTAGTTTATCTCGTTCATTCAATAAGTCTTTCTTAGCATCTACTATCTGTCAGGCATTGTTCTAGGTACCAAGGACACCAACAAAAATGAAACAGTTCTTTCCCTGAAAGAGCTTACACTCTATGGCAGGAAATATGTAAACAGAAAAGTAAATGCAAAATATATTCCAAGTAGGTGCTAAGGCTTTTCTAGAGGAGAGGGCTTTCAAGACCAAGGTATCAGGAAGTGTTCCTTATTGAAGGTGGCACCTGAGCTAAGGATTGAAGGAGGAAAAGATCCTAGAGGGCAGAGGCAAAGAAGTTCTTTACAGTATAAGGGATAGCCTGTAAAGATTCAGAAATGAGAAAAATGTTTACAGCATTAATTAATTATTAATTAATATTTACAGTATTATATTAAGAAGGTCAGTTTGACTGGAATGTAGAATAAGTGAAGGAGAGTAATGAGAAATAAACCTACAAAGGGAGATGTAAGCCAAAGATGAACTCGATCAAGGAGTAAAATAAAACAGTAAAAAGTAATTTAAAATTATATGAAAATAATGTAAAATTATAAAACAAAAATAATAAAAAGAGATGCTGTTAGGACATACATTTGTCAGGTTTATGAAAGAGCCTTAGAACAGGAAAAGATTGAAGGCAGAGAAAATAATTGAGGACACTATTGCAATAAAGGCAAACTAGTGTGGTAGGTATGAGTAAAGAGAAGGTGGCTAAAAGTGATATCTGGAGGTAGAATCAACAAGATGTGACAACTGATTGATCATGAAAAGAAAGGGAAGAGTCACAATAATTCCAAGGTTATACACTTGTGTCTCTAGGAAAATACCAATGTCTTCAGTAGAAATAGAGACATTACAAAGAAGAGTGGGTTTTATGAGGAAGCTATTAAGTTCTCTTTCTGCCATGTCGATTTTGAGATGCCCTGAGACATTCAGTTGGAAATGTGTAATAAGCAGCTAGTGATGAAGTTCTAGTATTAAAAAGAGAAAGAGACAATGGCTAGATAAAGAGATCCAGGAGTTATCTAAATAGAAATGATGCTATAACTCATGGGAGCTGATGAGATCAACAAAAGAGTCTTGAAAGAAAAGATAAGAGGACTCAAGACTAGGCCTTGGATTGTATCCGTGTATAGGTAGTACACATGGTGGCATGGTAGATAAAGTGCCAGGCCTAGAATTCGGAAGACTCATCTTCTTGAGTTCAAATCTGGCCTCAGACACTTACTAGATGTGTAACCACGGACAAGTCACTCAATCCTGTTTGTCTTTGTTTCCTCATCTATAAAAATGAACTAGAGAAGGAAACGACAAACCACTCCAGTACCTTTGCCAAGAAAACCCCAAATGGAGTCAAAAAGGCTTGGACATGACTGAAATGACTGAACAACGGCAAGTAGGGGGTATGCCATGAGTGATAATCAAGCAAAAAAAGGCTGAGATATAGGTAAAAAGGACAGAGAATTCAAAAAAGGTGGTGGGAGGAAGAGATAATATTTTAGAGAAACAAATGCACAATAGTGTCAAATGCTGCAAAAAAAAAAAAACTCAAGAAATATTAGGACTAACAAAAAGGCACTGCATTTTGGAGTTAAGGGATCATTAGTAACCTTATAGAAAAAACTCAGTTGAATGGTTAGGTCAGAGAGCAGGAGATTAAGAAATGCAGAGGCAGCTAGGTGGTATAGTGGATAGAGCAGGTCTGGAGTCAGGAAGATCTGAGTCCAAATCCATCCTCAGTAAAAGCCTGGGAAAGTCATTTAACTCTTTTTACCTCAGTTTCTTCATCTGTAAAAGGAAATGAAGAAAGAAATAGCAAACCACTCCAGTATGGATAAGCTAGGTTATATAGTGGCTAGAATGTTGGACCTGGAGTCAGGAATTCTCATCTCCCTGAGTTCAAGTCTGTCCTCAGATACTTACTAGCTGTGTGACTGTGGGCAAGTAACTTAATCCTGTCTACCTCAGTACAATCTGTAAAATGAACTGATGAAAATAACAAATGACTTCCTTGTCAAGAAAAGGAGGGTCATGCATGAAGAGTCAGATTTAGCTGAAGAACACTGAACAAAAGAATGGAAGGTGAGAATGAGTTTAGCCCTCTACCCTTTAAATCATACTTCACTTCTACTAAATAAGTCTCTTAACTCCTCTCATTTCACTCTCCCCTCTCCTTCAATGTAATCAAAGCTCACTATTGCCTACCAAATAAAGTTCAAACTCATTATCCTGGCATTCAACCTCCTCCAAAATCTGACAACATCCTGCCTTTTCAGCTTTGTCTCATAGCCTCCTCTACTTCAAAGAATTTTGAATCAAACTGGATTACTCATTTGCACCTATATACATTATTTGTCATTGTTTTCTTTGATTGGAACACCCTCTCATTTCTTCAACTATTTTAATCCTACCCCCCTGTCAGAACTCAAATGCCATCTCTTCCATGAAGTCTTCCATGATACCTTCCACTCAGGAATGATCTTCTCCACTCCTGGCCTCCAACCTGAAATAGTTCTTTGTCCTTTTTTCTTGCACTTGTATAATCATGCACCATGGCCATATGAGTCTGTGTCATTCTCTTTGTAGCTTGTAAGCTCCATAATAGCAGATCTTATTTCTTCCAAGGTGTGTAATATGAGTCTCTAAACATAGTGGAGACCTTTTAAATATTTGTCAAAGTTGAAGAAGTTCTAATTTATTTCCAAAACAACTTGAATTGCTGAGGTTTGGCATTAAATAATGCACCAATTCTCCTCCCTAAATGGTTCTGCTTGAATGTAAGCCCTCAAGACAGAGGATGCATCTGTCTGTGAAAGCATCTTGAATTGAAAAGTTTTGTCTACAGTAACATCCCTTTCAGGGATTTTAAAGGACTTGAATTAAAGGAAATCTACACACACACACACACACCATCAACTCTTCATCACCCAGTTTATTTCTTTTTAACACTTAACATTCAACTAAACATATGTGGATGGCGTTTAAAAATGCTTAGCAATGGGCTAGGTGTTTTTAAGTGAGAGATGAATCAACATAAATAAGAAAACATGCAACAGACATCCCTTCCCAAGAGTTAAGAAGGAAGAAAGCCCCTACACAGACTTACATCTCTTCATGAGAAGACTTTCCCACTTATGCAGGGGATCTGATGACTTGCATGCCCTGGGGGAGCCAGCACTTTTTCCATACTACCAGAAAATGAGGCAGCAAAGTGATGTAGCATGTTGTTAAGAACTATGAAAGTAATATTGATTCTTCGGATCTATCTAATATTCTTGTTTTTCCTATTGCAGTCTATTTTGTATTTGTACATCTCTATTTTAGTATTTGTCTATTTTCAATTTTCTTTAAAGAGACCTTCAATAAAATAAAGAACGACCTTCCTTGACTTCAGCAGACCGCCAGCACTTATCCCTGTGGATTCATCTTTCACTTAAAAGCACCCAGACAATCGCAAAGTCTTTTTGAACTTTAGCAGTCTATTAGTTTGGGCAAATGTTAAGTGTCAAAAAAAAAAAAAGAGGGGCTTTCTTTAATCCAAATGTTTCTAAATTGCCAAAAGGCAGGTCACTGTAGACCAAACAAGACTGCCTTTGGGTTCAAGTTGCTTTAGAAGATAGATGCCTCCATGGACTTGGGGGCCTAAACTCCAGCAGAAACACTTACGGGTTCCAAGATTCAAAGTAAATAAATTACTATCATTTCCAGTAAGTCTGTGATGCATTGCATTAACAGTAAATAGTGTTTTTTAACAAGCAATGGATTTACATGCTTAGATATTGAAAGTATGACACAGACAATGACTGTCCCAGTACCAAGATAATTATAAACTGTTAGGATCCATTATCACAACTTATAAAGAAGTCAGATCTTGATTTTCTCTCAAATAAATGGCTTATAATTAAATTTAAACATTAACAAAACCTACAATTTACTTTATGACTATTTACATTTTAATAAATGAATTTCAATATAAAATGTCCATAATTTGTCAATTACTGTGTTCCTTTCAGTTTCCTTTGTTTGGATATTCTTCATTCCATTTTTTTTTTTTTGGTCTCCAGCTGAAATTATTGTATACTGGTTGTTTTTTTTGCAGTAGCTATATGATAAACATCTTTTTCAGATTTCTTTCTATCACTTATAATTAATAAAGTCAGATCTTGCCTTATAATACTATGGCCCAGGTTTTCAAACTGCTTTTGGGATCTCATATCTGCTCTCTTTTCCTACCTTTCTAACTCCCTTTTATGTGTTCTCTTCCTGCATTAGAATGTAAGTACGTTGATGGCAGGTACCATCTCTTTGCTTCTATTTGTTTTTCCAGACCTTAATACAATGCCTGATAAGCACTTAATAAATGTTCTAACTCTCTAGCTACCCAGCTGAACTTATTAATCAAGCTTTGACTTTTTTTACAGTTAATTGAGACTTTGAAGGTAAAATTGATTCCTAGAGATGCTAGTAGATAAATATATAGATATATAGCAAACAAATAAATGAAATTAAAAGAATTTCCTGAAATTTTGTAGAATCAAACAATACTTCAGGCAGTGTACCCAAATATAAACCCACCCAATCTTCTAACTCCTTCCAGTAACAGATAAGATGACTAAGGGTAATTCATCCCAGGCATTGCCCTGGCAAAAACATCCCTTCATGACCATGTACCTTATAATTCATCTGCCACCTATTACTATCCTTTTGACCAACAAACTTCCGCCACATCTCAATCACCACAGAGGAGTAAAATATCAATAACCTTCACTTTGTAGTCTCTCATTCCATATATTCTTGAAGTCTGTCCTCCCCAAACCCACTGCAACTCAATCCATCCTTTCCACTGTACCCTCTGAAATTCCTGTTTCACAGTGAAAAAACTTTCCTTCAGTCTGGACCTTTTCCTCATCCTCCTTCCATGTTTGTTCTCTCTGAGACCTGACTTTAACCTGAAAAAACTGTGTCCCTAGCCATCCTCTAGTTGTACTCCTTGTACCTTCACTAACAATCCCCACCAACACACACACACACACATAACACAACACACACACACACACACACACACACACACACACACACACACACACCCCTCTTGGAAGAGTCTTCATAATGACTCTCCCTTTGCCACCTTCATTAAGTTCAGGCTATAAAACTTCTGTTTTCACTTCCCTCCATTCCCAAATTCAAGCAAACCCATAGATAACCAATAACATCACACTATCCTCTGCCATGAAAATATTGACTCCTTGGCCTACCTTGGTTCAGTCCTTGCAACAACAAAAAAAAACCAACTCCCATCTTCTGGTTCCTCTATTTCTACTTACTTGCTACTGAACAAAGCTGGATGAAGTCACACAACCAGGATGGAAGGGTACACCACAAATTCCCAATATTCAACTTCAAATGGGGTTTCACTGAAGGAAGGCAAACTTTGTATCCCTTCCTAATTGATTCTCTATCTCATCTCCAATAGAAACAAACCTGTTTTTTTCTTCAGGCTTTCCCTCCCCTTCACCTCTCCCTACCTTCTCATCCAAGAACCTCATCTCTTACTTTGAGGAGAAAAATCAAGACCTCTCTTTTCCTTTGGTCTTCATCTCAAAATTCCTTCCTATCATGACTCATTCTCCATCTTTCCTTTATCCACTCTTCCTGTGAAGGTCATTCTTGAACTCATCCTCCCATATCTCATACAGAACATCCACTCAAAAATAATTCTCTAGGTGGACAGATGAGACAGACAGAGAGAGACACAGGCACAGAGAAATTCTGTGTTTATATGCTGCTTTAAACATTTCAAAGTTTCCCCCATCCTTGAAAAACCTTCACCAGTCCATGACAATCCCTCAAACTATCATCCTGTTTCTCTCTTCCTTGTGTTGGCTGAACTCCTAGAAAAAGCTGTCTCTGTTTGTTGCTTTGGCTTCTCACCTTTCACTCATTCCTCAGTACTTTATTATCTGGTTTCCAACTTCATCATCCAACTGAAAAGGCTTCCTTCAAAATTACCAACAATTTCATAATTGCCAAATCTGAAGGTCTATTTTTCGGTCCTCATCCTTCTTGACCTTATTGTCACTGGTGACCCTTCTCTCCTGCTGGATGCTCTCTCCTCTTTAGGTTTCCAGAACATTATTTTCTCCTGGTAATCCTCCTACCTGTTTTTAGTCTTCTTTATAGGCTTATAATTTATATCATCTAAATTGGGTATACTCCAAGTTTCAATCTTGGGTTCTCTTTTCTTCTCTCTCTACAGTATCCCTCTGTGACCTCATCCCATGTGTTTATTATCTCTATGCAGATGACTCATAGATCTATATATCCAGCCCCAGTCTCTCACCTGAGCTCCATTCCTGCATCACTAAGCTATCTATTGGGCTTTGCAAATTGTTTGTCCCAGAGACATCTCAAAACTCAACATGTCTAAAACAAAACTTATTATCTTCTCCCCTTTTCAAACCATCCCTATGCTGAACTTCCTTATTTCTGTTAAAGATACCACCATTCATCCAATCTCCTAGGTTCATAACTTCAACGTTATCCTGTACTATTCATTCTCTTCCCCACATATCTGATAAGTTGCCCAATCTTGTCATTTTTCCCTCCATCTCTCACATCTGATCCTTTCTGCTTACACAGGTACATTGTGAATGGCAGGCATAGTCTATCAGAGTCAAGCCTTCAGTGCCTGGAGCCAAGCATCTTTCTCCTATCATTTTATAGCTTCTTCCACTCTCCAGACAAGTGTTTTCTTTGTATTTGTCACAGACTGTTTTAAAATTTCCAGCATTTCTAAGGCTATCATGGATCATGACAGTCTCAGTGCCTCACAGAGTGGAAAGGAATTGCCATCTGTCTGTGACTATAATTCCCCAAATTGATCGTCAGGTTTCAGAACAATTCGGTCTTTTCCAGAACATGTAAAAAAGCAGCTGGTCTCTTTAAGACACAAACCTTTGTTTTCCTGCAGGAAGGAAGGATGGAGGATGACTTAACCTACAGGCTTCATCATTGCCATGCATTCTTCTTGGCAGGAGAGCAGTAGCCTGGTGGTATGCAAGGTGCGCCTGAATGAATTCATTCAGTTATTTATTTGTTCCGTCAACAATCACTTATTAAGGACTTACTATCTACTACATCCTAGAAAAGTTACAAAACAAATGAAATCCCTGCTTTTAAGCATATTATAATTTAGTCCCCCAAGTAGAAAAGTTTGGAAGCTGGATTCTTTATTGAATTTCCCAATTACTGCATGTTATGGCACTCAGAAAAGTGATGGCATTTGATGAAGGCTTCCTAGTTGAGTCATTTAATTGCTCTTGCTTATTACATCTCAGGTTTCAATTCAATTTAACAAGAATTTATTAAGCACTATGCTCTAGGCCAATTGAGCTATATGCTGGGAATATGAAGACAAAAATGAAAGTAGCTTCTGCTTTAAGGATTATTTCCTACTGGAATTTTACTGTAATTCCTCATTGTAGCTGACCCCAGATTCTCAAAGAATATACCAGGGGACATAAGCTCTGGCATATCCCAACAAACTAGAAAAGATTCCAGCATGAGCACAGTGACAATCTGGATTTCTGCTGCCCGAGGACCAGACTACCCAAATTTAGAAAAGTACAGGACCAGATAATTGACCATCACATGATAGGTTTGGGGTGAGGGTTATTGGGATGACCAGGGCAACTCAAGATAATTGTCTACTAACATGAAGTAGGGTCATAACAGGAAGAAATCTCACCTCTCCTCACCCCCACCAAAAAAAAAAAAAATCCTGAATCTTTTGCATTAAGCTTGAAATTTTTCTTCACAGGAAACATTTTTGTTCCTTCCCCCACTCATATAACAAAACTTTCTCTTTTGTTTAAAGAAATTTGCATGCAAATTGTTTTTATGAAAAGAAGGATTTAATTTCACCTTTCTATTTGACTTTTATTTCCAATGATTTGGTGAGAATCCATATAGTTCAGGAAGTAAATTAAGTCCCTTGTCCCCATACCTACTTAATTCTCTCACATTCAATGACAAAATGGGGCACTGGAAAATTAGACCAATGAATTCTGATAAATCAGAAGTTAAAGCCACTGATCAAGACTATGTATGTCAAAGGGATTGGTCCACTTATATAGATGGTTACCTTGTTCCTATGCCCCATGTAACTACAACCTTTCATGGCTGCTACTTTCAAGTGAAGTCTAGGAGCTGCGTCCCAGCAAGCATCTTTTGGCCCAGCTCTGGGTCAAGAACACAATTTATTTCCCATGATGTGAACAAAAAACACTGGACCTGATTCTATTGACTATTTTTAGGTGCCCATGAATGTCAATAAGTGGAGACTTTAAGAAATTAAAACTTTCTTCAGTATTCTTTAAATGGTAAATGGATAGAAATCTTCTGTTCATCTGATAGGCCAAGAGAAGAATGATGAACTTTTCTTTTCCTTAAATTGTAATATATTTTAAAATGCTGGCTGTGTACTGAGCTATTCATTTTCAAGCTGCATTGGAGTTCTTACCTTTTTATAGACTCATTTAAGTTCTGCATTTAAAAACCAGATGGTTGGCTCTTGAACTGTAAGATAGAATATATTAGCCTTTCACACAGACACACGCTCACTATGCAGTTGGTTAGTACTATATTTATTCTGTATGACCTTGATGATAAAGTACAGCAACTTGATTTTCTAATGTTTACTGGGAATTCATGTTTGTGAGTTGCCGAAACATCTGATTTGGGTGCTCTCTAACATAGAAGTCAGAAATAAATTGGCATAGCTAAGGCCCTGTGGATAAAAGAGTTGCCACACACTCTCTAATCTGAAGTTGTAAAGAAGCAATTTGAATTATTGTATATGTGGGCTGACATGTGAGCTTTCCGTGGGCTTGAGTTGGTAAAACAAAGACTTAGTCAAGCTGTGAAGAGCATTCAAAAGTAAATAGAAATAAATAACAAGAGGTCTGTTTTGTTAGATATGTTTTAGATTGCTGTTTAGTTTCTGATTATAGGAGCACAAGGACATGTTTGAAATTGCAAAGTGCTGCCCCTTCTTTAATTGGGATGGCTAGGTTTGGCTATAAAAGAGAAATGGCAGAACACTTTATTTTGAACTCAGGAATCATCAATTTCTCCTTTTCTTTTACATACCATATAAGTTTGTAGTTGGGTTTTTTAAAATTCTGTTTATCTAGTTTCATTGAATCCTTTTTAATTCAGTTACCGTGCTCTAGTTTGGGCCTCAGCTAAAAGCTAAAAGCATAAAAAATATGCTGGATTTGTTATTTTTTCCTGTGAGATTTTTAATCTTGTAAACAAATAATAAAATGGGTAGAATAGAAATAAATTTATTGGGGTCAAATTCTCTGAAATGTTATTAAGCTTTTTCATCATAGACATTTCTTAAATGGATCTCAAGAGACAGGCTCACAAAATCTTGGAGTTGGAAGAGATCACAGATCTTATTTACACAAAATATACTTGACTAATTTCTACTGCAATCTATCCCCAACAAGTGGAATGAAGCACATGAAGACATCAAGTATAGTGGAGTCCATTACCTGTGGGGGCAACCCAATGTGCTTTTAAATAGCTTCACAACTCTAATTTTGGGGAAGATTTTGTTTTGTAGTGTTTTCTTTTGTCAATAACTGTCTTTCTATAAAGTCCACCCACTGGTTTTAGTTCTTCCTGCTTGATCCAAACTGGGCAGGTAGGTGGCACAGAAGAGAGAGTTTTGGGCAATCAGGAAGACCTGAGTTCAAATCTGGCCTCAGACACTGACTAGTTGTGTGACCTGAGTAAGTCACTTAACCCTATTTGCCTCAGTTTCCCCATCTGTAAAATGAACAGGAGAAGGAAATAGAAAGCCATTTCATTATTTTGCCAAGAAAACTCCAAAAGCAGTCATAAAGAGTCAGACAAAATTAAAAAATGACTTAACAACAATAACTTGATCCAAACAGAGCAATTCTAATTCCTCTTTAGAGTGACAACCTTAAAAAACTTGAAGACTTCTGAACCAGTCCTTTTCCTAAGTCTTCTCCCTTTCTACGCTAAACGTCCCTAGTTCCTCCATCTAATCTTCATAAGGTAGGATCTCAAAAGACTCTCAAAGAGGCAAATATATGAGAAATTGATCAATTATAAGAGAGGAAAACAAAAAATATATATCCTCTGTATAATTGCTAGCTGGTAAAAGTGGAAAGTAAATGAGAGATGAAAGTGAGAATATGATTTTCCTCAAGAGTTTGAAAGCTACTTTCTTTTATGGAAAACGGGTATGATTCTTGCCACTGAAACCCCCAAAAGGTAGCTCTTCATTTCTTAATTCAAAATATGTTTCTACGAGGAAATGAGGGCTATTGAATTCAATAAGAATTTTGTCCTTAGATATACATTTGACTCTTACTCTGTAGTTTCTAGAGCTGAAGTGAATTTCTGATGCCTTAATTGGTTGGCATTCAATATTCTTTTTGACCTCTAACACGTATTAACAAATCACAATTTGAGATGACTTCATCTAAATTTTTAAAATCCTAGGTATACAAAGATAAAGTGTAAAATAATCTCTACAGTCAAAGAACTTATGTTTTGGTAGGGGAGACAATAAATACATATATAAATGCATAGAGAATAAATATAAAGAGAATAATTACAAGGTAGTTGAATGTAAGGTCAATAGTAAGGAAAAGCAATAGCATTTGAAGGAGAAATCAGTAAAGCCTTCTTGTAAAAAGTGATTCTTGAGCTGGGTCTTGAAGGACGTTTTCAGCAGATACGAGGACAAGATGCATCACAAGTAATAGGGGCAACCAGTACAAAGTTATGAAAATGGGAGATGGAGTGTTTGGTATGAGGAACATAGAGAAGATCAATTTCAAAGAAACAGAATGTAGGAGGCAGAAGAGTATACAATAAAATTGGAAAGATCACTGAGGTCAGTTGATAAAGGAATTTTTTTAATAAACAGGAGGAATTAATAATTTATTCTAGACTTGAATTTGTTGAGTAGAGGGGAAGCATGGTTAGATATATGATTAAGGAAATCCATGTTGGCAAGTAGTAGAGGGTATATTGAATTGGAGAGAGACGAAGTATGGAGACCAATAGAAGACAGTTTCAATAAACTGCAGTTATGATAAGGATCTGAACCAAAGTGATGGCTATATAAACAGAAAAATGGTATCACATATGAAAGATATCGGGGAGGGGACAATAGTAAAATTTGGTCATTGCATATATATGTGGGATGAAAGCAAATGAGTAGTAGAGAATGACATTGAGGGTATCAACCTGGTAGACAGGAAGAATGATAATGTCCTTAACAGAAATAGGCTATGTTCAGTATAAATGTTATGGGGGTGGGGGGAGTAACATAATGAGTTCTCTTTTGTACATGTTGAATTTCAAATGTCTCTGGGACATCCCATTTCAAATGTCCAATAGAGTGAGAGTTCTACATTCACATGGAAATGGCTTTAAAGGAAACTGGGGTTTCATCTGCAAAATGATATAGTTGGATATTCTCTTTGAGATCTAAGCATACAATGAATAAGCAAATGAATGAATATCACTCTTTCTTTTATCACCATTCAAATCAAGACTGCTTGAAATAATACAATAGGAATAATTTTGGAAATTCTATATCCTTATAAAATATACTATGCAAATACCAAAACTTCTCAGATGACTTCATTTAGAAGGCAATCAGCCTACATGGGCTGCAAGAAAGCTAGAGATTTCCCAAAACAAAAAATTAGTCCTCTGTAGGAGCCAGAGCAACGCCAAGTGATTATGACAGTAGAGACCGTTAAATCTGGAAAAAAAGGTAGATATGAAAAGTTTCATTTCCAAAAGAAATCAAAAATGTAAGAAGAAAATGAAAAAACTTTTAACTAGTCCTCCTCCATTCCATTTCCAAGTGCTCTTCCAAATCGTATGAGAGCATTGGAGATTGTCTAGTCACTTTTGTTCCCCATTTACAAAAAGGGCAAAAATCTTAATGAATTATTTCTATTTCATTGTCAAGCAAAAGTTTAGATCTGTGTTTTCTGATTTCCCAAACTGACATGACAGAACTGTAATACTTAATGTTTCATTTACCTCAATAGTCTCCTTTCCTGAAGTACATGTGACAGAATTGATCTAATTAGACGTGAAGTTTCAGCACTCATTTGCTTAAAATTTTATTTTCCTTTGGCCTTCTCTACATTTAAGCAAATTGATTTTTTTAAAGGGAAATTTCTCAAGTCAAAAGTAAGCTGTAAGTGGCTCTTCCAGGACCAAAAGTGCCTCCACTTTATAGGAACTTGAAATACTAATATTGATTTTTTACCATTATGCAACTTCTTTTCCCAAGTCACATAATATGGTCCTACGAGACCACATGAAGAACTGAAGTTCTTCCTAGAAACAGAATTGTATTCTACTGCCTGACATCATCATCATCAAATAGCTAACATTTATGTAATGCTTTTGAGATTATTATCTCATTTGACCCTCACAACAATCCTAGAAAGTAAATGCTAATATGCACATTTTACAGATGAGAAAACTGGGGCAAATGGAGTTTAAGTGACTTGCCCAGGATTGCATAGCAATAAGTCACTGAGACTGGATTTGAACTCGGGTATTCCTGACTCTAGTTCTGGAGCTCTATCCACTATGCCATCTAGCTATCTCTCCTGGCCACTAGAGGACACTCAGAGTTTATGAGTATGACAGATGAAGATACAACAAAAGGTAATTGAGGGAGAATGATCAGACAGGGGATAAGAAAACCAAGAGGGAACAGTATGACAAATCTACAGAGAAGATCAGAGATGCTGGTGCAACTCATGTAATCCCAGATATTAGAGAGGCTAAAGGTTGGTGGATCAATGGAGCTCATTGTACTAACTGGTTGCCATTCAATGTTCTTTTTGACCTCTAACTCATATTAACAAATCACAAATTTGAGATGACTTCATCTAAATTTTTAAGGTCCTGGATATACAAAGATAAAGTGTAAAACAATCTCTACAGTCAAAGAACTTATGTTTTGGTAGGGGAGACAACAAATACATATATAAATACATAAAGAAGCCTCACTGTAAAGGTTTCTGCACTAAATCAGGCACTACTGTGAACCACTGAAAGTGGCGAGGGAGGGAATAAAACAAGGCTGCTTAAGGAAGGACATTCTTCTCAGATCAGACATGGAGGTCAAGGTTTCCATTCCAATCAGTAGTGGAATCAAGCCCATGAAGGATCACCGAACTGTCAGCCTAGGAGAGATAAGGAGATCCAGTCTCAGAAAGAAAAAGAAAATGGGAGTAAAAAGAAAACCTAGAGAGGAGAAAGTATCCAATAATGAGAGTGATCAACAGTGCCTGAGGTAGTAGGGAGGTTAAGAAAAGAAAGATGATTGGATAAAAGTCATTAGATTTGGCAATCAGGATGTCATTGGTGACTTTGGAGAGAGCAATTTCAATTGATCAATGAGGTCAGAAGCCAGAATGCAGTTTTGTATTTCTCGATGAGAGAAGAAATACAGAAGAGCTAGCAGAAATGGTAGACTCTTGTTCTGAACTTGCTGACCGAGTTCCTCTCCTCCCCAACTTCTACCTAATAGTAGGTAACTTGAACACCTATATCTATGTTCCTTCAAACATTCTAACCTTATAATTTCTCAGTCTCAAGTCCCATGATCTGTTTACTCCTTCTAAGCCCTTCAGAGATAATAACATTGTGTTTCTCGCCATTATCCACACATATTCTATCTCTATGATCAAAAACTCCATTACTCTAGTTAACCAAAACAAATCAAGATCTTTCCCCATGCTTCACCCTTCCTAAATCTATTCTTTGTCTTTATCTTAATCTCTAATTATCTCCATCTCTCAGTATTTTCTAAGCCATCTTAGAAATCATATTTGTGCTATGAAATCATATTTGTCTCTCCCAATCTCAACCCTCTAAAAAACCAATCCAACTCCACATAGTCATCTAATTTCAAATCCCTCAGGCTCTTTGTTTTATCTGAGTTCCTTGCTTTATCAAAGCCCAACTCTGGATTACTCCCATCATTTGCAGTTCTTGCTGTTGCTGTTTCCCACCCAGCCTGATGTCTTGCTTTCTTTGACCTCATTAAAGGGGCCGTGCCCTGGCAACTTCTTAAACAGGCCTATTCAATGAATGGGCATTTCCTCACCCCAAGTGAGTACCTGTAAAAACCTTGACCTAAAGAGTCCAAGGTCCCTCATTGCATCCTAGGCCATTTCCAGTCATCCTGAGGAATATCAAGTCACTGGATTCATATGACTCTGGAGGAGAAGTGAGCCTGGTGACCTGCACAACCCTCCCTCCCTCAAAACAAAGTCAAGTGCAAGTCATGTCATCATTTCTCTGATGGCGTGGTCTTCTTCGGCAATGAAGGACGAACACAATCTTACTTGTGTTATCAACAAAGACAGAGGAAGTTATGCAACCCACGTGACTAACTCCACTACTGATTTTGTTTATCTAATCACAACCAGCCTTCACTGATATCAAGCCTTTTACAATCTACTAGCTGATTTACTATCTGACTCTTGACAGAAGCTGTTCCAAGTCTATTCTCTCCTTTAGCTTTCCACTTCTTTCTCTTCCTCACAGACTCAGTTTAAGATTTCACCTCTTACTTTATTAAGATGATTAATAATATTATCATCAATTTATTTTTCTCTGTTATACGTCATCTTAAAAACAGTTAACATCAATTCTCTCCTTCTTCCTCTATTTCCCTCTCACAATGAATTGGCTTTTCTTTTTGCCAGCACCGTCCCCTCTACTTGAACATGTGATTCCATCCCCTCACATGTTCTCCTACAAATTGTTCCTTCAAGCATCCCCTCTCACTCTAATCTTCAACCTTTTCCTATGTACGTTTCCCTTTCCTGATACTACACATATATCAACATCATGAAAAAAAATGTCATTAGGCCCATTAACTCCTCAGGTTAATCTCTTTATTTTTCTCCGCTATTTATCAGCCAAACTCCTATGAAAATCTTTCTATCTCTATTGCCTCCACATTATCTTCTCTCAATCCTACATCCTCAGTCTGTCTTCTAATCTCCTCATCCAACTGAAACTGCTCTTTTCAAAGTTACCATTGAATTCTTTTAAGTTTATTTTATTCCGAACTTAAGAAATAAAAGAGACATTTCCATAACAGAGTATAAGGGGAGGGGAAGATGATTGCTGATGAAACTGCAAATCTATTATGTACAACTTGTTATTCCCATTGCTTCCACCAATTAATATCAACAGAATTGTGAATGCAGTCCAGACTGGACTGGCCTCTAACCTAGGAATGGCCACAGCTGAACACAGCAGGCTAGAGGCAGGTGTGTCAGGACAAAAAGTAGCAGATAAAATTTATATCCGAGTGGGGAAAATGATTTGCACGAGAGGAAGCCCTCCCTCCTGAGGAAGGCTTAACATGTTGGGGTGCAGGCAATGTTTATGTACATAAGTGAGCTGAACTATGATATTATCACTTTTGGGTCTTGAATTACTATTCCCAAGGGCCTTGTGGGAAAAGTATTGTCTCAAGTCTTGGGAGTCATGCCTACCCTGAAGGGCATAGAATCAGAGTTCCGTGATGCAAACAGGAGTGCAGTACCTATCAGTGACAAGGAAAAGGGATTGTGAATATGCGATGGATGACTCTGGGACATAGGTGGAGCTAAATCCCTCAGTGAACGCTTGGTGCTGGTCCAAGCAAAACACTTTGCTAGAGGGTAAGATCATTCCAGGGTACGAAGGATTATTTTTATGCCAAACTCAGGATACAGCCTGCTTACTGGGTCTTAGCTCTGGGAAATAGAGTATCTCTAAAATATTTTCACATTAATATATAATGCAATTAAAATGTAACTGTTTCTACCCTCCCCACTCTGCACTATAGATGGCTACTGTTAGATGCACATATTTTAAATCATTCTATACATACTTCTATTTATCAGTGCTTTCTCTGAGTGCAGAGAGTATCTTCATAGATCCTTTGTGGTTAATTTGGGTGGTTATAATTATCAAAATTACTCAGTCACTTAAAGGTGTTCTTAAAACAGTATTGCTGTTACTGTATACAATGTTCTCTTGTCTCTGCTCATTTCCTTCTTCATTATTTCATGCAAATCTCTCCATGTTTTTCTAAGATCATCGAGCTCATCATTCCTAATAGCACAATAGTATTCCATCACTTCCATGAACCACAACTTGTTCAACCATTCTCCAACTGACACTCATCCCTGCAATTTCCAGTTCTTTGCCACCACAAAGAGAGCTGTTTTAAATATTCTAGAACTCTCCTTTTTCCCCAATAATCTTTGGAAGCAGATCTAACAGTGGTATTGCTGGGTCAAAGGGTATAGGCAGTTTAATAAATCTTGGGTATAATTCCAGAAAGTAAGTAAGTAGATAAGTAGGCAAGAGAGAAAGAGATAGAGACAGAACATATGTTGAGGACTTACTCTGTGAATGTGCCAGACATTTTTCTAAGTGCTGGAAATACAAATACCTGTCCTCAAGGATCATTCTAATGGAGGAAGAAAATACCTAAATGGAACTTGGAAAGGGTTGTAAGTAGGGAAGGCATATTCTTGAGGCATGGTGTGGAGGTGCCTGGGAAATGGTATAAAGCAGAGATGTCAAACATGCAACCCTATCAATGTAGTTTCGATTTGATTTTAACATATTGGTTTAGTCTATGTCTGTCTGTCTGTCTGTCTTTCAAAGTAAATATTCAGCCTACAGGAATCCTTATGAATGGTTTTGTGATCTCCATTTTTGAGTTTGACACCACTCATGTGAAAGAATGATTCATGGCAAAACCCAAGTCAAGGGAGTCAGGGATAATACAACAAACATTATGAAGTGCCTTCATATGCAAAACCATGTGACTAGATGAAAGGGAACATACAAGTTTACATAAGACATTATGGTATTCCGAAGCTCAAGAGTAGAAAGAATCCACTAGGAAGGAGTGGTCCAGAGTATGAAGAGTTTCAGAGAAGTCCAACTCTTTTTCCAATCATATATATCTCTTGGATAAAAATTTTATGCCACTTTTTGTATGTTAGTCTTCATTTTTTGTATGTTGTTGTCTATTTAAGTCCATCACAAAAGTCTCTCCAATGCCATTTGGGTGACCAACAATTGTGATTCATTAGAAATTGGAGTTTCCCATGGGTCTCAGCTGCATAGCATTACCAGAAGAATATGGACTGTTTAAATATCTGTTTTTTCTTTATTTGTTCATTTTGAAGTCATTTGAAGTACTGTACAATTTCCTGTGTCCAATCCATCCCACTTCCTTTCTATTCTATTCAGTTAATACTGTCTGTCCAAGTTACATGTATTGATGCAGCAATTCAATAGTTCATCTGCTGTAGCTGATGATATAGCATTGTCTTCATATTTGCATTCCTTACACTGGCCTAGTATCGAGTACACAGTAGGTGCTTAGCAATAGCTTGTTGATTGACTAAACAGTAGGCATTCTTCAGAGCAAATTAATGGAGCATGCATGTGAAAATTAGAAAGCAAACCAATAAGCCCTGCGCAAGAAAAATGTACCAAAATTAAACATAATCGAAAAACATTTTTTATTAATTCTTAATAGTAGTTCTAAAAGAAAAAAAAACCCTGATAAATTCTTAGCTAAACTAATAAAAAAGAGGGAAAAACCAATCTATCAAACTACCAAAAATAAAATTATGGGGAGGGGGATGAATCACCAAAAAAGAAGATGAAATAAAGAAAATTATCAGAAAATTTTTTGCACAGTTATTTGCAAGCTCCACCTCAATCAGAATTGTAAACTCATTGACAGCAAAGACCATTTCTTTTTTTTTTAATTCATATCCCTTGTGTCTCGTGTGATTAACTGGCATGTAGTTTGTGGAATGAGTGGATATAGCAAAACTAAAAATTTAGAAGTAGTAAATGAATATTTAAAAATACTCAAACTGACAAAAAGAAAATATAGTTAATATTATGCGCATATAATAGATCAGAAGAAGAAAGTAAGCAGGTAATAAATGAGATATGTTATTTATTTTAAAAGATTTTTAAAAAACACAAATACCAGATTCTAAAGCAAATTCTATCAAACCTTTAAAAAATAATCTCTTTGCTTTATAAACTGTTTTCAAAAATAATGGCAGTATCCTAGCCAGTTTTTACTATGAGACAAACATAAACATCAATGTAAAAATATAGAGTATCCCAACATAGCCAATTTTTAAAGAATAGTCCTTACAGTACAAGTAAGTTAGATTTATACCATGAAGTTCAGAATGCTTCAATGTAGGAAAACAATAAATCACATCAATATCAAAAAGAAGGAAAAACTATGTGATTTGGTCAATACATTCAGAAGAGAAGTCTTTAATATAATAGCAAGCCCATTTACTTATTTTAAGAGTATAAGAATGTAAGGACAGAGAGTATCTAAAATGAAGAGCTGGCATTATTCTTAGTGGAGTAGCACTAGAAGATTTCCAGGTAAAAGCAAAAGTAAAGCAAGAATGTATAGTTTCACTCTTATTACTTAACATAGTTCTATAACGGAAAGATATGAAAATGATTTGTTGTTCAGTTGTTTCAGTTCTGTACAATTCTTTGTGACCCCATTTGGGGTTTTCTTGGCAAAGATACCAGAGTTGTTTGCCATTTCCTTCTCCACATAATTTTACAGATGAGGAAACTGAGGCAAACAGGGCTAAGTGACTTACCTAGGGTCACACAGCTAGTACGTGTCTGAGTCTGGATTTGAAATCAGGAAGATGAGTCTTCCTGGCTCTGGCCCCAGGACTCTATCCAAAAGCAGATAAATGAGAGAAAAAAATCTTTGCAACAAATTTCTTTCATAAATGTCTCATTGCTAAGATTTATATGGAACTTATTGAAATTTATGTTTAAAAAGGTATGCTCCAATTTTTAAAAAATGAAAGAATTTGAACAGATAGTTTTAGGAAGAAGAAATCTGGGCCATTGATATCCATATGAAAATGTACTAAATTACTAATAATTAGAGAAATCCAAATTATAACAACTGTGAAGTACCACTTCAAACCCATCAGATTGGCTAAGATGACAAAAACAAAAATGATAAATACTGGAGGGGCTATGAGAAAACAAGTACCTTAATCCATAAACACAAAAAACAAAGCAATTTTTTTTTACAGTGGCAAATAATTGGAAATAGATAGAGTGCTGATCAATTGCGGAATGACTGAACAAGTTATGGTATATAAATGTAGTGAAATAACATTGTATTGTAAGAAATGGTAAGTTTCACAAAAATCTAGGAATTGTATAAATTGATACAAAATAAAATGAACATAACCAAGAAGACAATTTACATACAACACCAATATTGTAAGGATAAATAACTTTGAAAAGCTTCGGAGCTCTGATCTACACAGTGACAAACATAATTCTGAAAGAGCCATGATGAAACATGCTTCCACTTCCATTTAGATAGGTAATAGATTTAAAGTGCTTGACAGGGGTGGGGGAGCAGGGGGAGTGGAGAGAAAAGAGATTATTTTTTAACATTGCCTTTGCAGGAATTTGTTTTGCCCAATCATACACGTTTGTAGCAGGTTTTGTTTTTCTTGATTTCTCAATGTGGAGAAAGGGGAGGGATACAGCAAGAAGAAATAGAAAGGATAGAATTCAAACCTGAAAATATGATAAAAGTTTAATTTTCAAAAGTAAAAATAGACTATCAACAAGTACTTTAAACATGTTCAAGTTTGCTAATCAAAGAAATCAGAGAAATGTTTATGAAAACCCTGAAATTTAACCTTACAATCAGACTGAAAAAAGAAAGTATAAGACTGTGAAATTCAGTATTATAGAGTCTGTAAAAAATTGGCAGACTAAAAAAATCTACTATAGGTAGAGCTATGAATTAGTTCAATCATTTTAGAAAGCAATATGGAATTATACAGTGAGAATAAGCAAAAATACTTCAGACTCTTGAAGGACATGACATAGATGTCACACTACTAGGGGGATACTCTAAGGAAATTATTGGGGAGGGAAAATATTACTGTTTATACAACACCATTTACTAATATCAAAAGACTAGGAAAAACTATGTGGCCAACACATTTAGAAATGATTGAACAAATAATGGGGCATAAAGATTAAGGTATATATTTTTTAAGATAAATGCAACCATTTAATAATGAAATAGAAAGGGAAATTTATTTTGTCAAAGGAGATAAGACATTGCCATTATTATAGATGAACATTTTGATATTTAAAAGGAGTTAGAAAAGGACTGTATTTTAATATTCATTTTTAATATTTGTGTATGAAGAAAGAAATACAACTCTCAGATGAGATGCAGAGTTTTAGATAAAGATGAAGAAGGAAAGATGTAATTCTTTACACACAGTGTAGAACAATATATCACTTGTGTGGGAACAGTTTTAAAATCACAAAGAGGCAGAGGAAAATTTTTATTAGTTTTAAAAATCATAGAATTGTTTGTGTAAAAAAAAAAAGTCAGTTTGAAGGTCACCAAGAGATGAAAGACCATGTTGAAGACTTCAGAGTTACAAAGGATGAGGCAATGTTCATGAACTGGCATAAACATGTTAAAAACCTTTTTTAAGTGAAATAATTTGGAAACCGAGGTATGGTTTTGAAAGAACTTTTTATTTGATAGGAAAAATTTGGGAAGTTGAGGATTTTTTAGGCAGAAGTAAATATCACTGGGTGGCTCTCAGTTAAACCATTAAGAACAGAACAGGAATCCAGTATAAGAAACCAAGGAGTACCAGAGACACAGCAGGGGTCTGGAAGAAAGCTACTGTGCCAGAAAGATGGCTGTTGGAAGCGGATCATCTGATAGAAGACTTCAGCTTAATGATTCCTGCCTGGACAATGAGACCTAACTTCATTTTCCAAGAGCTCCAATGACAGCTATGGCCCTTCAGAGGATCTTGGAGCTGGAGAGTAGGCTTGTTGCTCTCTGCAGCCACCCCTGTCTTGAGAAGGAACCTGCAATGACAGCCTAATGAGTTGACATAAAGTCAATTTGAGGTGTATTACTGTAAACTATTCTGATACAGCTTCTGGAGAAGAGATGAGGATTTCCCCAACTGAAAAGTAATGAATCTCAACAGTCAAGCAGTGAGCAGAAAAACAGTTTCATGCGGCAAGATGTTCTTGAATGGACTGACGTTATTGAAGGCTGCAATCTAGACTTGTGAGTTGCACTAACCTAAACACATGAGTTTTCTTCCTTCATATGCTTTTCTGCCACATCTCTAAGTATATACCCTTCACTATAGATGCTTAGTGTACTGGTGAAGAGAAAGTGAGGCTGGTGACCTTGCACAGCCCTCCCTCACTCAAAACAAAGTCAAGTGCAAGTCATGTTATCATTTTTCTGATGTCACAGTCTTCTTCGAAAATGCAGGATGAACACAACCTGAGTAGACAGAGCTGCCTGAGTGGGGACCCAGCTAATCCTCTCCCTTCTCTTCCCCTCTCTTCCTTTGGGGTTTACTGGCTAGATGTTGGTCCTTCCTTCCTTCCTGTTCCCAAAATCTTAAACCCAGTGTACTATGAAGCCCATAGATTGGACAACAATCCCTGCCCAAGCTCCACTTAATGACTGATTTAGAGTGATTATCAATAGTAACAGTTTCTGTTTCCCTCCCAGTTTGATTTAGTTATTTTATTTTCTTTTGCTCATTAAAAGGACTGTTCCCTGACCACTTCTTAAAGAGGCCTATCCACTCAGTAGGCATTGCCTCCCTCTAAGTGACTACGTGAAAGACCTAGCCTAAAAAGGCCAAGGACTCCCACTGTATACTGGGCCATCTCCAGTCATCCTGATAAATATCTGGTCACTGGATCCAGATGGCCCAGGAGGAGGAAGTGAGGCTGGTGACCTTGCACAGCCCTCCCTCATTGAAAACAAAGTCAAGTGCAAGTTATGTCATCATTTCTCTAATGTCATGGTCTTCTTTGAAAATGAAAGATGATCACAATTGTACTGATAGGAGACTGTGACCTAGGCTTATGTATGTTTTGTGATGACTTGATTTATCCATTTGGTTTAATATATTAATACCTATAATGCTATTTTTTCTTTTGCTTCAAAATCAAATAAATGTTTATGATTATGATCTAAAAGTATAATTGTTGGCAGTGGCTAGAGGTCTAGATAGAAAATGTATTGGAGGAGAGCTCCAAAGTGACAAGTAGGAGAAGTATATTGCTCTTCCATGTGATTATCCCTTGGACCCTGAGAGAGCTTGAATATAAATGTGTAGTAGTAGTGGTCTTCTTCTGGGAACTTAAACCTCCTAGTTTTAGAGCAGGTGAAGTGAAAGAGAAACTCAGAGAGAAATAAAGTATCTAAACATGCTTAGATGAAAAATTGAAGGCCCCTACACCATGTAAGTTATGACTATATCCACTGACTCTCCCAGATAAGTCCCCACAATGTAACATCTTAAGTGTGCTACACATAAATAAAAGACATTTCTCTTCCCTTTAACATTAACCATTAAACTATCCCCAGACAAGAATAGCATCATTCAACATCATTGGTAAAAAGAATTGAGTCTTCCCATCTATCTCACACATCATTTGTTCTCCAAAATCATCCAAATCCAATCTCAAGTTTGCATTTCTTCTTAAACATTTATTAGTTACATAAATTAAAACAAAGTTCTTTTTAAATTCCTATTATCATAATGTTCATCTATAATGACAGCAATATCTTATATCTTCAGTAATTAACATGTCCCTCCTTTTATACAAAAACTCTTTTTTAGTCCCTTTCATCATGAACTGCTCCATTTGTCTTAAAGGGATAATACAGCTTATAAACATAATACAAGAATGTAATGGATCGAATGGTGGACTGGAAGTCAGAAAGCTCTAGGTTCAGATCCCAAATCTTAACACTTACTAGATTCATGAACATCACTAAAACTCTCTGAGCCTTGAAGAACTCTGTCATAATCTTAGAATATGACCTGCATCTGTGGGGAGATTTCAAGGTATTAGAAAAGGGGCTTTAAAAGTTAACTATCACAGATTATCTTTCTTTTCACCCTTAACTTTAACAATATCATTATTTGGGGTAATAAAACCATAGCATAGCCAATACATCCATTTTGTGTATTCATACTTGTCACTGAAACTATATTTCCAATAAACATTTATTAAGCACCACTTCTTGCCAGGTACTGTGCTAAATATTGGGGACAGTCCCTGCCCTCAAGGAATTTACAATCTGAGAAGAAGACAACTTACAAAGGGGGAGAAGAAAGGGGAAAGGGGAGAGAATCTTGGTCCATGGAGGAGATATTGCGCAGAGTAGCAGACGCAAAGTGGAGTGAGGCACTAAGTCCAACTTCTGTGCTCTATAAAGGAAGGCAATGGAAAGAGTTTGATATGTCTCCCTCTGACCCTCCAATCAGGGGGTAGAGAAAGCTGAAAGAAATGGTCTTAACAAGGCTTGAATTACCAGTATGGTAGAGAGTTTAGAAGTGATGAGCTTATCCTAGTTAGGGGAAGAGTGGTAGGGTGGGAATGGAGGGGGATGGGGGAAGGGGATGGGCACAGATAGTTCTACGAGTTGAAACCTGGCAGGGAAGCAAATACAAAGTGGAGTGAGCAGATGGTAACAAAAGTGGTCCTTGAAGCCATGGGAGATAGTCCAAAAGAAACAGTGTAGGATGAATAGCAGAGACTGAGAAAATGAGATTTTGAGCTTTGAAAAGGCCCATAGAGGTTATCTGCTCCAACCAACTCATTTATAACAGATGAGGAACTGAGGCTTAACTAACTGAAGTTAAGAGTAACAGATTAAGATAGCTTGCCCAATATCACAAAGATGGCTAGTAGCAAAGCCAGGATTCAAAACAATGCTTTCTGACTTCATATCCAGCTGCCCTATTGCTGTGTCTTTAATAATATAAAGAGGAAGAGGAGCCATTAAAAGAAACCATGAGGAAGAGATCAGAAAAGTAGTAAGTGAATCAGGAGAGCACAGTGTCTCAGAAGGTTAGGGAACACATTCTTTAAACAAGAAAGAAATGGTCACTGATACAAAATTCTTCAGAGTTCAAAAAGAATGGAAAATGATAAAATATCATGGAGTTTGTCAATTAGAATGTCACTGGTGACCTTGGAGAGAAGTATGTCAGTAAGGTGTAGAGTTGCTCTCCTGATTACAAGGAGCCAAGCTAGGAGAGAGGAGTAAAGAACTGAGTCATTTAATATAGATTTTTTTTCTTTCAAGAACTTGGTAGAGAAGGAAAATAGGTAGGACAAGACTGTAATGAGAGGGAGTAGGATCTTTTGAATGTGGAGATCTGAGCATTTTTGGAGACTAATGGGTAAGAAACAGAAAAAGAGGGAGAATCTGGGAAAAGGGAGCAGATAATTGCTTGTGCAGACTCTTTGAATGGAATAAGTAGATAGGATAAAATGGGATCTAGGTTTCAATTGAAAATGTTAAACTTGGATAATTACAACTATTTGTCATCTTTCTAACTCTGAAGTTTACAGTACAAATTAGGGTTATCAAATATAATAGCTTGTGAAAGATAGCAAGTCAACATGAAAATCTCATGGCTATTATGCATTTGCTATCAGAGAGTAGAACCTTGATACTCCAAAATTTGAAACATTCTATCAAGTCTTATGGTCAGTGTTCTATTTTTCTCTTTGTTCTAGGTACAAGATAAGCACAGTACATTCTAGAACTACAAAGTGGGTGGTAGTAGATTTAGGTGGATTCACACTGGTTGAACAATCAGTCTCAAAGTATTGTGATTAATGGGTTGGTGTCAACCTGGACGGGTCTCGGGTTGAACTGCATAGTTCAGAGTCATGTTCTATTTAACATTTATATTAATAATGCACAGATAAAAGCATATAAGGCATGTTTATCTTATCTGCAGTTGGAAGAATTGGCTAGTACATTGGGTGAAAGAATTGAATCCCAAAATACCTTGTCAGCATGAAGGTACTTGGATGATCTCCATTTTATCTGATTTGTGTAACCCCACCCAACATCCTAAAAACTCCTATGATCAAATTCAATGTGCTCTTTACTAATCGAAATGGAATTACAATTTCAAAATATCTAATCAGAACAATCAATCGACAAGAATAAAGTAAGAATTTACTATTTGCCAGACATTTTACTAAGTACTAAATATACAATGGCAAAAGTGAAATCATCTCTGTGCTAGAGGAGCGTACATTCTAGCAGGGGAGATAATTGCACATATATAGGTACATACAAAACAAATTAATATAACTTTGATAGGGAAAGCACTAGAAACTGAAAAGAGGACCAACAAAGTCCTTATGCAGAAGGTGCCAAAAGGGACAGAAAATGTAAAGTAAAACATTAGGGAAAAGATCTCAGCACTCATTCTCTAATGAGTACAAGTTCATCCCTCATCCCCTCTACAAAAGTTAAGAAAATAGCTTTCTCAAGTCTCAAACCTCAAAAATATATATTAATAGCATAGGCAGATACAAAGGCAAAACTGAATTTTTGAATAACTGAATATTGATCAGCTTCTTTTTATCTAACATCTGGATTTCCACTTAAATCACCACCTAATCTACCCAGCTCTCGCAGTTTGAATGTCTCTCTTCTGTGTCTGTGAGGTCCCAGTTAGGTTCTCAAAATTCTAAGTTCCTGGTAGGCTAAAATTGTGGTTTCATTGTCCCTCAGATCTCTTTACATGGTCCTGGACCCCAGTTAAAAACAAAAACAAAAACAAAACTTTCTTTAAAATCTTTTAAACCATGTCAATAGTCTCCGTTGTCTTTGAAAAACAACTGCCATTTCCCAGGCACAGAATGTCATGAGAAATGAAGTCCTGGCAACTTAAGCTTATTCTTAATGCCCACAGTCTCATGGGAAATAGATTGTTATTCCCAGCTTGCCTCTTTTACATATGCAGAACATTTAGAACAGTATCAGTTATATTCACATATATTCTACCCTGATCAGAAAAGAACATTGGATTTGAAATCTGAAGATCATTGTTCAAATCCTGCTTCTCTTATGTGACTTTGAACTACTCTGGATGTCAGTATCCTTAATATTATAAGGGAATTAGCCTAGATGACATCTAGCAAGTTTCTTAATCTGTGGTTCTAATTTTGTAGGATTTTATTCAGTTCTAGGCAAAAACCAATAATGGTGTAGGCCTCAGAACCATACCATCTGAGAATTATTTGCAGGAACTGGAGAAGTCTAATATGAATAAGACATTATACACATTCCATAGGGTTGAAAGGAGTATATGATGGTTGTTGATAAATATTTGAAAGTGTCACACAGAAGATGCATTAAGTCTATTCTGCTTGGCCCCTAGACAGCAATAACTAGGAACAATGAGTAGATACCACAGAAAGAAAAATTATGACACAGTAAGAGAAAAACTTCACAAAATTTAAAATTATTCAGAAGCCGAGTGGGCTGCCGCAGTCGGCAGTGAGTTTCCTGACTCCAGATGTCTTTAAGAAAATGAAAACTTGACAATGTTGTAGAAGGCATTCCTGTTCAAGCACAAAATTACTTCTGAGTTCTCTCCCCCACCTCTAAAACTCTATTCTTAAGTCCCTGAAAAAAAGTTTCCATTTAGTATCTTTAGCTCATGTAATACTCCTGATATCCCTGCAGTGGATCACTGGAAACAGTGGCAGCAGTGCAATAGAGAATATTCTCGTAATTCACCCTTATAGATTCACAACTATGATGAAGGTTCTAACTTCTAACTGGGGCAAAAAAATGTTCCTTTTAGGGAGACCATAACCTTTTTTAACTTATCCACCTAAGGTCACTAAAAGACAGGCAGGTAAGTGATTTGCCCAGTAAAGGGACACTCAGTGAAGTAATTACAGGGTCAGGCCTATAATATATAGTCAAAGTTCTCAGTTGGTAGCAGAGTCATGGATCATTATTATTATAACTTAGGATTTAGCTCTGGGAATATGATTACAATTCAACTGTCTTCTAAAGGTTCCCTTTCCTCCCAAATATTCTGTCCTCTAAAGTCCCAATGGCCTGAACAATTGTTCCTCCCTTTTTCTGTGATACTGTTCTCTCAACAGCTCTCATAATAGTGCAGGCTAGTCAGAGATATGTAGATTTTCAGATTCAGATATATTCAGATAAAATTTCAGATTCAGTTCTTATCTAAAGGCAAACCACTACATGGTTTCCTACATCTCCAGAGCACCAATCATCCTTAAGAGTTTTAATCTCATAAGAATGTCTGCTTTTCTCTGATTCTAGTATCTCAAAGTATTCTTGAGATGATATTTTTGGATGTTTTCATTTATAGTAATCGAACACTACTTATCTTTTCTTATGCTGTGAAACAGTATTTCTCTTTCAGCAATTGTGAAATTCATCCTATCAGTTTCTTTTCCTCTTTGGAAATGTTCCTTACTTCCTTCTAAGAAAGTAGTGCAATTTTAAAAACAAAGGAAAATGGGAAAAACAGTTTAATATGATTTTTACATGAAGGACAATCATATTTACAAGTTTCCATACCAGTGTGTTGTGGCATACCAAACAGAAAATCATAAGTCAAAGGGATCCAAAAAGACCTTGAGAGGACACATGATCCAACCCTACTGCCTTCAGGCATCAACATACATAAACCATCTTAGACAGATAAGCATTTCCTCTGTTCTTAATAACCTCCAGAGAAAAAAAGAAAAGATAGGTTCTAATATTTAACAACCCTCTAGACAAGAAAACTTTTCCTTGTATCTAACCTAAAGCTCTCAAACCATAGCACATGTCATGAATATTTCAGAGAAAGTTTAGAAAAATTATTCATGTCATTTATACCCACATCCAGGGAAGTAAAATTGCTCATATATGTAATATCTTAACATAAGTATAAAACCCTGCCTCTAAAGAGTAACAAGTGATTTAATTGGAAAATTCCCAGATAAAGTGAACTAAGCGTTATAACTTGTCTTTTTTGTACTGGGTCTATGATTTCATTGTCATAGGAAATTCCAAGTAAGGAAAGTCCCTGCTCAGTAATTTAGAGCCTGTGAATGTCATGAGGGGAAACTATGAGGTCAAGAAGTGACTCGTCCAGGATCACATAGACTACATATATATCACACATGTGTGTGCATGCATGTGCATATGTGCCCATACATATATGTAATTAACATGACTTGAGCCCTTGGCTTTCTGATTCATAGTTTGGCTCTTTATGTACTATAATCTCTCTCTTCCTCACCCCTCCATGTCACATGTGAATATTAAATATATATCTAAAGCAACTCTCTCTCTGTAGTATTTGTATTTTGTGGCGAAAGAGAAATTTGAATTCATTTGAATAGATACAATAACCAATGAGTAAAGAGAAATGATCTCACCATGATTTAAGACTAAAACAAGTTTGTTGCTAAGAAATGAATTACTCAACCTTCTAAAAATGTTTTACTTGCAGAAAAGCTTATTATCTATAGATGTACATTGAAACAGGTAATTATTTAAATCACATTCTCCCCTGACTTTAAATCGTACTGGATGTCTGTTACCTTTTTTCTGAAACTTGAAACAATGGAGAACGAGTGGTGAATTACAAAGTCATTGCTAGTTTTTCAAAAAGCAGAGCAATTTTCACAACTAATGACACAAAGGGAAAATAGAAATTTTATTTGATGCTCCCTGTGTGGCTTCCTAGCAAGGCATATGATAACCAACCCCTGATAAGGTTATAATCTCTACCCTATGCCAAACTGTCTTGATCAAAGCGGGTAGATTATTTGACAAGAGTCATATTGTGTCTCTGGTGATAGGCATGACAACTTTCAAGACACAAATCATCTCAAGGTTCATAAGGACTGCACAGTTCCTCCAGGAGGCTATATTAAAAAATGACACGGACAGTAATTCTGAAACAGAGGAAGGAGGAAAAGCTCAAGTCAGAGAACACTGAACTAGTTCATTGGGCAGTCCTGGACCTCATGTTCCCCTTGGCTCAGCAGTTCTTAACCTTTTTTGTGTCAGAGTCCTTTGGTCATTTAGGGAAGCGGAGGGGGAGGAGATGGGGGGGGCGGAGAGAGAGAGAGAGAGAGTGTAAGATTTATGTGTGTCTATTATATATATATGCCAGCATGGTGCTATGCATTTTTACAAATATTTTCTCATTCAATACTCACAGACTTATGTTGTCATTCTCACTTTACAGTGAAGAAAACTGAGGCAAACAGAGGTTGACTATCTACTGTTAAACAGCTAGTAACTCCGAGGATATTTAGTATCACCATATCTGTTGCTTTATCTGCTGACTCTAATGAAACCTATGGACTGTTTCTCAGAATATTTTTAAATGCATAAAATGAAACACATTAGATTATAAAGGAAATCAATTATGTTGATGCACATTTATCCAAATATTTAGGAAAAGACAAATTCAAACCCCAGATTAAGAATTCTCGCTCTAGCTACTTTCCTATATTTTAGGCAACCAGCATGAAAAGGATAGAGAAGGGTAGAACTGACAAACCTCCACAAATCCACAAATGTATTTAATGTGACTTATTTATTTAATATATTTAATTTTTGTATTTAATGAGAAAATACAATCAATTCAAAACAAGGACACTTACTGAAATAGCCAAGAATGAATATTTCCTCCTTTCTCTCCTCCACCCCCAAGGAGGCAGAACATGCAACAGTGGATGGAGAACTAACCTTGGAGTCAGGAAGGCCTTGGTTGAAGTCTTTGCCTCTTACTCATACTGGTTGTATGATCCTGGAAAAGTCATTTAATGAATTAGTGCCATAAACAACTCTTTTAAGATTCTAAGTTCCATAGAAGGTGCTGATGTGCATTGTGAGAGGAAGTCTTTATACCAATGAAATTACAAGGCTAATCAACAAAGGGACAGAAAGACAACAAAAGAAAACTAGAGAAAGCATAAAAACACATATATTTGTGGAATATATGTGATCTCGATACACACATACGTGCCTCCAGCGCTTAACATATTGCCTAGCACAGAATAAGTATTTAATGTTTATCATTTGATTGATTGATATGTGAAGGGTAACTGAAGTCTGTAAAACTAAAAAAGCACTCATGTCTTCCGGCAATATCATCCCATCCTCCTGCTGGGCCTGATCCCCACTGTTCTCATATGGCATGTAATCTTCACTGGATGCTCCTCCCTAATTATCTTACGTGGTGAATGCTAGACAATGCTCTTCTTGTATGTCTCTGCCAGTTTCATGGCTTCTAAACTTTGTTCTGCTGGTAACTTACAGACTTTATCACTTTAGGGAGTCTATTAAGCTCCCATCTGATAGGGCATCCCAGCAAGAAAATCTCTCTGTGATAATAAAACTCAAATAATCTTTAGTCATAGCTTAGTCAAAATCATAAGTAATCACATAAATGAAAAATGCAAGACTTCCTTTCCATATCACAACTAAAAACTAAAAGCAGAATGCTTTGAGGCTAAGATTAAATCTAATTTTTAAACTTATTTCTAGCTAGAGAACATACATTCGTATACCAAATCTCTGTCTGATTTAGAATTAGAAATTCCCTGTAATTCTCACTTAATTCCTTTAGGGGGATTTTGTGCCCAAACTCCATATTTGGTTGCTCTACTAAAAGAACCTCAAGGAAGTGTGTGTATATATCTGAGCTACTATTATTTTTTCCTAGTCCGCATTTTGTAAATTTGCATTTTGACAGGCAAATTATAACTGAGAAAGTACGAAAGTTAAGAGGGTACATTCTTGCTTTCATTATGTATGTGTAGCTGGAAGCAAACCTATCAGGTTTCAAATCACCATATATCTAAGTCTTTTTAGACTACAAAGAACTAGTCAAATATATCTCAGGTGGTCAGAAGACTATGGAAGCAATCTGATCTTTTCAATTCCCTTGTTTATCTGTATCAGATTTTCTATAGTTTGGGAGGGCATAGAAATAAAAATCTCCAAGATTATGAAAACCTCTGAGGATAAATTGGTTTATTGATAATGTGATAGGAATAAGAAAGAAGAAACAATTTCCCTGAAATACTATTACTGACTCTGACCTTAAATAGTAATATTGATGGGCTTTTCCCCTTTTTAAATTTTCTTTTATCTTTGTCATGAACTTGACAAATGTGAACATTTACAAATTCAAAGAATATAAAAAGAAAACTATATTTGACACATCAAATTTCTATTAAAAAGATATGACTAATATGAAAATATATTTTATGTCACTGCAATGTATAATCTATATCAAATTCCTTGCCTTCTCAATGAGGGATGAGGGGAGGAAGGACAAGAATTTGGAACATAAAATTTTTAAAAAATAAATGTTTAAAAGTTTTTACATGTAATTAGAAAAAGTATTTTAAAAATCAAAAATTATATGTTAAATTCTGCTTATCTGTGTTCTCTTTCTGAACATAATTTTGCTCTCTTCTATTATTTTCTTTGATCTGTCATTACCTCCTTACTCCCTTATAAATTTCTCCTTTTAAAAAATGAAAATCTTCCCTTATAACAAATCAGTACAATCAAGCAAAACAAATTCACATATTGGCCATGTCTGAAAACATTTGCCTCATTCTAGACCTTTATTACCCATTTTATTATAGGTATAATAGGTAATATAATAATATTACCTATTATTATCTATACCTTATCATATTTCTGTTAAGTGAAGAGAATAGATAATTATGACTCTTCTAGCATAGTGGTTGGTCATTGTGTTGATCACTATTCTTAAGACTTGTATAGTTGTTTTCCTTTACATTATTGTTGTCATATAAATATTCTCCTGGTTCTACTCTCATCAGCTTGTTGTGTGCCCTTTTGACTCTGGCTTTCACTTCCATTCCACATGAATGAGAGTGAAAAATAACTTCCAGAAATGGTCACATAAGCATCAACCCATGCATAAGAGGTTTCATGAAGAAAAGATTCCTTACCGTAGTTACTTGTTTCCAGTCTTACACCCTGGCTGCCTTTTGGAGTAAGTGGGCTTGCCCAAAAAAATTACATGCCACTCAATCAATAATGTCATCTCTATTATCTAAAGGCGATACCAAGCATTAAATGTCAAGATAGATCCATCAATGACCCTGGGGCACAGCCAATTCAGAGCCATGCTCCTTACAGCTCAGCATCACAGGGGACAGTAAGTTACTGGAGGATGGATGCTAGCCGCAAGCCCAAAGCCATGATGTGGATGGTTGAAACAAGTTGATAACAATCCAAGAAAATGTTAGAAAGACACATATAAACACATTGCCAAGCACGACACTGAGCCAATGGGAACAACCTAAGGCACAATACTTGTTTGTGATCAGGCTTTCGTGAAGTCCATGAGGTAAGCATCAAGAAAAATGCCCAAATACTACCTAAAAGGGCAAATGATTTATTGTGTATTCTACAAAAGAAAATATTGTCTTTCAGTCACATACAGAGAGCAAAGCATTGGTGATATCAAATACAAAGTGCAATTGACGAACGAAAGAATTAATATCATTTATAGTGTGCAAAATTTTTATGATCTTATTATTTCAAAGGTTTTGGGACCTAGACACTGCAGTAACTCAAGGAAGTATGTTAACTATGACCAGGCATATAATAGATCAGGAGTTGTTCAACTTATTTTCACTTCATAGATACCTTTTGCAATCTGATAAAACCCAGAGATCCCTCTCAAAATGATATTTGAAATACATAAAATAAAATGTCTAGCATTATAAAGGGAACCAATTATATTGGAATATAATTTTCACAATATTTCTTTTTTTAAATATTTTTAACAAGATCTATTAAAAATGCTAAAAATATAGTACCCAGTGGCTCTAGTTCTGTATGGCCCTAAGTACTAGGGTATGGACAACTAAAGGTCACTGGGTAAGATGAAGAACTGCTTAGTCTTTGGAAAGTATGAGGAATTCCAAAGGCCAAGAGCATACTTCCAATGCAATTCAGTTCAATTAATTCAACAAGCATTTATCAAATGCCTACTACATCCCAGGCACTATTTGACATGCTGGGCTTGCAAAGAGAAAAATGAAATAGTAGCTGCCATCAAGGAGTTTACATACCACTGGGAGTAAAAACATGTACTCATATGAAGATATGCAAAATAAAGAAAAAGTAATTGCAGGATTTGGAAAGGACTGATAATTAGAGGGAAAAGCCTCTTGAAATAAGTGGCAATTGAGCTGATCCTTGAAAGGAGAAAAGAATTACAAGAGTTGGACTTGAGGACAGAAGGCATTACAAATATATGTGAGACCAAATGAGCAAAACATCTATTAAGTACCTACTGTATGCAGAGCACTTTCTGGTTATTGCAGAAGGTACAAAGTTTAGAATAGACATAGTACCATGAATCTTGTACTCTAGTGCGGAGTAAAGAGAAGATAACAAAAAATCAACTATGTAATACAAACTAATAAAAAATTGCACTGGAGAGATAGGGGAAAGTACCATATAAGATTCACAAGGAAAAGTCTCCAACCTTCCCAGGTACTGGCTCTTGTTTGCCTTGGTTGCCTCAAACTACAGACGTTTTCTCCTTGCTCTATATCTTTTCTTCTTCTCTCCAGCACTCTGTGCTTATAAAGTGTAAGTTACATTAATTAAAGTTTCATGGAAGAGAGAACATTTGAAACAGGCTTTAAAGGATGAGTAAGAATCTAATCAGCAAAGATGGGAAAGAGGATGTTCTAGACAAGAGAAAAATCATGCCAACAAAAGTGCAGAAATGGGATAGCACAAGTTATATCTAGTGGGTAGAGGTTATTCAGTTTGATTCCAGAAGAGAGGAAATGATGTGTAGTATAAAATAAGGCTGGAAATGTAAGGTGGCATGAGATTATGGTGGAACATGATGCCTGAAAAAAAAAATTGAATTTTACTCTGTGGGAAATAGGTAGTCATTGAAGAATTTTGAGCAAAGGAGTGATAAAATGAGTTCTATGAATAAAAAAAGATTAGTCTAACATGAGTTGGAAGTATAGTTAAAAGGGAAGGGAGAAATAGGAAGGCATTTGAGGAATCTATTGTAACAATCTTGTAATAAAGTAGTTATAGTGAAAACAGTAAGGACAAGACAGATTGGAGAGATATCATGGTAATGGAATCAATTGGATTTGGTAAATAGATACAAAAGGTGAGGGAGAGGCGAGAGTCAAAGATAATACAAAATGTTAGAAGATGGGTAAAGTATGAAGTGATATTATATACTTGGTTTTAGATATGAGTGGACACTTAGTAGATATTAAAGGAACAAATAAATTATTTGAATGATTTGACATTCTACAGGTAGGCAGGGAACTTGACAGAGATCAGGGCCAGAAATATGGATCTGGGAGCAATCTGTAGAGACACACCAGTTGAAAAGGACAAGGACATAGACAATTAAGGAAGTATAAGGAGAAAAGAAAGCAGAGGATGCCTTTGAAAAACATCACCTTGAAGGGTCAGGAAAATATAAGGAGCTAGAAAAAGAACTACAGAAGGAGAATTTAGAGAAGTAGGAGAAAAGCCAGGTGATGTCCGTGAAGCCAAGGGAGTATTCAGAGGAAATTAGTGACCAACAGCACCGAATGCCACAGGTGAGGGAAAGCATTTTTGATTTGGCTACTAGAAAGTCACTGGTAATGTTTGAGAGATCGTTTTAATTAAGGGGAGGAAGAAAACAGTTTGTAAGGAATGGAAGACAGTATAGATAGTAAGAAAGTAAAGACACTAAGCATAGACAGTTTTTTCAAGAAATTTAGTAGTGAAGCAGGATACAGCATAAATAAAGGGACAAAGGAAAAACTAAAATGAGATAAGATATATATAATATATATATATATATATAGTGCTTTGCAAACCTTAAAGCATTATATAAAGTTAGTCATTATTATTTAAAAGGATTAAAAAATCTAATAAATCTTTATAGACAAGAAGGTAAGGAGAGAAAAGGAAAATGAAACAATGGAGAGGGATAGAATGAAGAAAAACAGTAAAGAGGAAGTGATATATTGGGAAAAGATCCTATTAGGTTAGAATGAAGGAAAGAATGTGATTAAGGGAAATAGAGCAATTAGCTTTAGTCTGAGGTAAGAATACTTCTTCCTCCACAACTGGAGAGGAGAGAATGGGTGATAAGGCTAAGACATTCTGAGAGCGGATTAAGAATAACTCCGGACAATTCCTGTAGATGGCTGCATATTCATTCAGTTACCAAGTCTTTTTGATTCTACTTCTACAATTACTTTTGCATCCATTTTTTCTCTCCCCAATGCCTTTCATGTCTTCATCATTTTTTTTACGCAAACTATTGTAAAGGTCTCCAAAACAAACAAAAAAAGCTGCCTCTAATCCAGCCTTCATACAGCTATCAAAATAATCTTCTTCATGCCCTGACTAAAACTCTTCAGTGGTTCCCTGCTGCCTATAGAATAAAATATTTAGCCTAACCTTTAAGGTATTCCACAGTCTGATTCCAATCAACTGTGAAGGGAAGATCCCAGGTCCAAAAGGGAACCCTAAATGAAATAGAGTTTGATCCCATATTGCAAAGGCATTTATTGTCTGACAGGAAGACCTTGCAAGGGAGAGAAGAACTTGTGAGGGAGCAGAGAGATAGGGTCTCAGGTGCTTAAAAGGGAGTGGGAAAGGGGTGAGATAATATTGTTTCTAGAGGCTTTGGGGTAAGGATCAGAGGTTAACAGGAGAAGACATCTATAGACACAATAAGCCAGGGAGTAGAATATTTGAAAGTTCCAAACAAGGTCATGAGTCTGTAGATGCTGCTCAAAGTTGCCCTTGAGCTGGTCAAGTCTAGTTCTATAGTTTCTGGCAGCCACAGGCATCTTCAAATTTGACTACAGTTCACTCACAAAGGAACACTGTAAGTCAAGCAGCTCTGAGCTTCAGAAGTCTTTTTGACTGGCTAACTCTGATAAGTTAGTACATTACAGAGCCCATGTTAACACAACCTATCCTGGCTCATTTTACATTATTCCCTTGTGCTCTAACTAGACTACGTAGCTGTTCTTCTCCCTGCATTCCCCTACTCGAAAGCAAATGGGGCAGCTAGGTGGTGCAGTGGATAGAGCACCAGTGCAGGAATCAGGAGGATCTGAGTTCAAATCTCCCCTCAGACACTTGACACTCATTAGCTGTGTGACCTTGGGCAAGTCACTTAACCCCAATTCTCATCCTGGGTCATATTCAGTCATCCTGATGAATATCTGGTCACTGGATTCAGACAGCTCTGGAGGAAAAGTGAAGGTGGTGACCTGCACAGCCCTCTCTCACTGAAAACAAAGTCAAGTAGAAGTCATGTCATTACTTCTCTGATGGCATGGTCTTTTTTGGCAATGAAGGACGAGCACGCACGTGCGTGAACACACGAAAGCAATTTTGCAAGATCCCCATTACTTTGTAAACACTCCCTAATTATCTCTACCTGAAAACATTCCATGCCTTCAAGGTCCTCCTCACTCCACCCCTACCTGTGTCACCTCTTCAACAAAGTTTTCCCTGATTCACCCCCAGAAAAAAACAATCTCTTCCTTTTTAAAATTCTCTTGAGGAAATTTTTCCTATAATAACCAGATTCTATCAGAAGATTGGCCATCACCAGTTCATGAAATCAACTACTACAGTACTAAAGTCATTTACCTGCCATCTACTAAAGAAGTCATTTACTAAAGAGTTTCTGACATATCAATGGAGGGAATACCTAGATCAATAAAATCATAAATCTTTTGAAGCATTGAAACAAATATATTTGGTAATAAAGTACAATCATGCTTAGTATGTTTGTTGATAATGAGCTTTATATCCATTAAAGTGATAATAATGAGATCTTAAGAAAGTTGAACAGCTGAAAGTTTTTTTTTTTTTAATGCAAGCAAGTTTTGCTTTAAAAATCAATCTCCCACAGGTGTGCCACCTGATCACTTATCATTTCCAAAATCTATATTCTCTGGTCAGGAGCAAAGTGAGTTATGCTCTTCTGGGCTCACAGTGTGAAGTTACAGCACATTCAGAAACTCTGCCAGGGGACAGAATATTGTTGGGTATCCTTTCATCATTTGTTCCTCATCCTTGTAAGAAACTTACACTAAACTAACCTTGAACTCCTAGTGTTGGTAGAGTTCCATGATGAGGTCTTCAGCATAGGGGCCCACTTACGATATAAAAAAAATTCCCCAGTGCTATTAATATAGGTGTGAAGGTCACATCATGGGTAGCATAGAGGTAGAGTTTTCTGTCTTTTTCGGAGAAGTGGAAGGATACACTGGTTCTAGTATGTTGTTCTGAAGGATGTAGAGAATGAGACCAACTGCCATCTGAAGACTATCCCTGTCTCTTCTCCTCAGGATACAGAGGGCTGTGTGAAAAACTCTCTGCTCAATTATCTGTGTGAATTTCTTTAGCATTGGGTAACTGAGAAGCCTGTGAACCAGTTCTTCCCATTCATTGTCTAGCAGAAAGAAGTACACACATTTGCTCCACCTATATCCATTTTCTTTCTGTACCTTTATCAAATCCTCTGAGATTCCAGGCTGCATAGAGATTGGCAGCCTCCTGACCCTGACCATGTGTCTATTTTGGTAGTTGGGGTACGAGAATTACAAGATGGGGAGTAATCAAGCAGTGTGATTCTAATATGAAATGCTACCTGTTAGCAATTGAATACAATTTCCACTCTGGCATCTGAGTAAGCTCTACCCTTTAAATGTCTGTGTTAGGGTAAATTAAAGAGCATAACATCAATCAGTTAGCATCTTATGGTTCTTACGTAAATTAATTCTCATTCTACCCTGAAACTAACAAAGTGGAGGGCCCTACACAGAAATTTACCCTATCCTAATAGTTTGGTACTTCAGAATACCATAGTAAAATCCCTCATGGTTCCTATAAACCCAAAGACTTACAGAATCATTCAAACCACATTTTTCATCAACACCATCTGTAAATTGATTTCATAAGTCTAAATTTCATAAAAGGATTCAACAGCTTGAGAACACATTTGCTTATGCTGAAAAGTACCATTTGATCACTTAAATTTAGGGGATGTAATATATGAACCCCATAACCATCCCTTCTGTGGAACATTTCCAGAAGTGGAACAAGATGATATGGGTGTTACACTTCTATAAGAGAAGAGCAAATGATTACCACATACCAAACATACCAAGCTCCTTCCTCCCTTATAACTTGTCCAAATATTCCCAATTCCTTTTTACTTAGTCGTATTTTTACCTAGTGATAATGTCTGGCTTTTTCTTGTCTGCTGTCCTTTCCTGAACCGTGCCTCACTCCTTCTTGATGGAATTTCAAAATAATGACTCCCCTTTCAATTTAACCCACGGGTAGTATGTTTGTTCAAAGCTCCCAATGGCAGCGTTCACACTGTTCTAGTCAGTACATAACATACAATGTCTTGTATGTTGAGTTTACAATAAAATCTCTGATGGTGCCTATTGAATAAACTGATTTTGACAAGTATTAGCCAATAAAATTATAAGTCTGTATGTATCTTTATGAAAAAAACTAAAGGAATCACTTTTAATAATAATGTTGCCCCTTATACATAGATAGAGAAATCTTGATAACAATGTCAGCAAAACTCAGAAAATTCATGCTTCCCTACTTAGAGCAGCTTAGATAAACCAGGTCCTGCTCAGGCAATGCAAGATAACATGGACAGTTGGCAGATAATGATACTGAGTGAAGATTTTAAAGAGGGGCTTCCTTGAGAGATTAAGATATTCAAAATTCATCAAAGGGAAGACCAAGAATTGTCATCATAGTTCACATAATCTGGCAGCAGTTGATCTTGACTATATATAGAGGGAAATCCCTAGAGCTCTATCATATTCAGAAAGTCAATGTCAGAATGTCCCAGGATACTGTAGTTAACAATGTATTTGTAAATGAATGAAAGGAAGATAGCTCTTCTTGTAACATATCAATAATAACTGGTTGAGATACTTTCAAAAATATTTTCTCACAAAATCTATTGCCAGCATTGAGTTCAGCATACACTGCGAAATAAAGTTTCATGGAGCATAAGGAGATATATAAACAATGCCACACATATCTAAGCAATATGCACCACATACACGTGGTGGAAACTCCAAGAAGTCAGTGGAGCTTGTCAGTGTAAAAGGAGAGGGAAACATCGTGTGCAGACAGGATAGTAACCTTCTGTGTGACTTTTGCTCATGCTCCTCTTCCATGAAAATCTGTTACTAGCTAATGAATAAAAATTCAAACAGTGAAAATCTTCTCTAGTGATCTATCCATCTGTTTATCCACCTCCAACCTGTCTCCTACTGTCTAGTCTCATATCTCCAACTGCCTATTGAACATCTCAAACTCAACATGTCTAAAATTAAACTCATTATTTTTCCCCAAAAAAACTCTCCCCTCTTCCAAACTTCCCCATTACTGTCAGAAGCAGCACCATCCTCCTAGTCAATCAGGCTCTCATCCAACATGTCATCCTCAACTTTTCTCTCCGCACTAGGACAAAAGCCAGCTAGTTGGTCTCCCTCCCTAAGTATCTCTTCACCTAAGTCCATCCTCCACTCAGCTGCCAAAATAATCTTTTTAAAGCACAGCTAGATAATCACTAACATTTATGTAGGGTTGTAATGTTTGTAAAGTGCTGTAATGTTAATTCATTTGATCTGAATATATTACTCTCCTGCTTTAAAAAATCCAGTGGCTCCCTATTACCTTCAGAATCAAATATAAAATTCTCTCTACGGCTTTTAAATCCCATCATAAACTGGGTCCTTCCTGCCTTTCTTCTCTTCTTACACTTAGCTCCCCTCCTCAGAATGTGTGAAAGAATGACATGAGCCTTCTGTCTACTTCTCACACTCTATATCTTCAGTCCATATATCTTAATTCCACAATATCTGCAACTCCATGACTACCTCTCACACCTGAAAAGTTTTCATTCCTCATCTCTAGCTCTAGGCTTACTTCAAGTACAGGCTTAAAATGTAACCTGCCTGAAGAGGTTTTTCTCCTTCCCTCTCAATGCTAATACCTTTCTTTTAAAACTAGCTCCTATTACAAATATCTTGTACATACATAAAAGTTTATATGGTCTTTTCCTTATTAGAATGTAAGCTCCATGAGGGAATGGGCTGTTTTGCCTTTCTTTGAATTCCCAATGCTCAGAACCATTCCTAGCCATAGAGTTTAATAAACGCTTGTTGACTTGATGTGACTTGACTAGGGCCTGTGTTTCGGAATGTACTGGTAGATCCATGTTTCTGGAATGTACCTCTGCCTCTCAGAATCCTTGGCTTCCTTCAAGCACAGCCCAGATGCCACCTCACTTCCTGATACCATCAGTTCTTAGGGTTCCCTTTATTGAAATTACTTTGAATAATTTTGTGACATACTTTGTATTTATCTATCTGTGGACATGTTATATCTTCCCATGATTGTGTGAGCTCTTATGTTTTCCTTCCAAAGCCACTTTGAATATTTTATTCTTTAGAAATTCACAATATTGACATAATAGATTGTGGCCCAATGGATAAACTGATATGCTGAGTTTATGCAGCAGGCTTCTTTACAGCTTCAGGGTGTGTGTATATGTATGTGTGTGTGTTTATGTGTGTGTATGTGTTTGTGTGTGTACTTGTGTATATATATATGTATTTGTGTCTATATGTATGTTTGTGTATACATATATGTGTTTATGTGTATCTTCACGTGTTTGTGTTATGTGTTTGTGTGTATATATGTATACGTTATATTTATGTGTGTGTTTGTGTATGTATTTGTGTGTTTTTGTGTATATATGTGTGTGTTTGTGTGTGTATATGTGTGTGTGTGTGTGTGTGTGTGGTATGGCAGGTTTCTTTTCCCCAGAGGGTTTCTTTTCAGCTGTGGGCTTCTTTTTCATGGGTTTCTTTGCTGCTGGAGGTTTCTTTTCCCCAAGCTGCTTTTTTGCTGGTTTATTCTGCCCTGGAATCTCCTTTGCTCCCACAAGCTTCTTATCACCTACAAGCTTCATCTTCTCATCTACTGTTTTCTTTGTCTCAGTAATCTTCTTTAGTACAGCAGCTCTTTTCTCTGATTCTCCAATTCTTAGCCTGGAATAGAATTATTCCAGCATATTGTCTTTGTTTATGGGTTCAGTCTCACCATGATTCTCAAGTTCTTCAGTGGGTTCTTCTTGAATACTCATCAATGAATCTTTTTGTGTGGTACACTGATGGCCCTCCGGGGATTTCTGGGCTTTTCAAAATCTTGTTTTGGTCCGCTTGCACATGGCAAGATTATAGTGATTCTTCAGGGTAGCAGACCTGCACCATGTAGCAGCCAGGTCATCCAACTTGCAGAAAGCACTTTCAGTCCAAATAAAGAAATGCCCCACATGCCCACCAAGAGCAAGGAACACTTCAACAATGCTTTGTACATAGCAGTTCTTAATAAATGTTTGCTGAGTTGTATTAGATTGAAGGTGAGACATGGTACAGCAGCACCATGGCACTTAAAAAGCTCAAGAGGCATAATTTCTGGGTAAATTAATCATTTTATTAAGAATGCCAGCATATGGCCAAGATGGCAGAGTAAAAGCAGAGACTTGCTAGAGCTCTTCCCTCAAGCACAGTCAAATACACATAAAAATGACTCTAAACAAATTCTAAAGTCATAGAACTCACAGAAGTGAAGGAGTGAAGTAAATCTCCAGCCCAAGATAGCTTGGAAGGTCAATGGGAAGCATCTATTGAGCTGCGTTGAGAGCAGAGGGCAGTACAGTGTGGGCTACACCAGCACAGATGGGACCTAAGCAGGCCTAGGGGGACTGAATCTCTGGCACCTGTAGCAGTTTCCGAACTTCACAACCCCAAACAATGAGGACAAATTGTAAGGTCAGTAGACCTTATGAGACCTGTTTGAGAAAGTAGAGTGGTCTGGCCCCACCCCTAGGGTGGTGGAGGGGGCAGAGGAGCCTGCAGCAGCCATAGCAGCAGCAGGGGCAGCAGCAACTGTGGTTCTTTCTGGAGCTCTAGGCTCACAGATTGTGGGGGGATTGAATGAGTGACAGTACACCCCCCACACTCCCACTGGAAGCGGAGAATTACCTTGACAAAGAGCTCAAAAGTCAAATGGCTGGGGAAATGAACAAAAACTGGAAAAAGAATCAGACTATAGAATCTAACTTTGGAGACAAGGAAACGAAAATATACAAACAAAAATCAGACAACAAAGTCAAAGTTCCTGCATTCAAAGCCTTCAAGAAAAACTTGAATTGTCTCAGGCCATGGAAGAGCTCAAAAGGGATTTTGAAAATCAAGTAAGAGAAGTAGAGGAAAAATTGGGAAGAGAAATGAGAGTGATGCAAGAAAATTATGGAAACCAACTCAACTGTTTGATAAAGGGGACCCAAAAAATGCTGAAGAAAACAACACCTTAAAAAATAGACTAACTCGAATGGCAAAAGAGATCCAAAAAGCCAATGAGAAGAGTGCCTTAAAAAAGCAGAATCGACCAGATGAAAAAGGAGGTCCAAAAGCTCACTGAAGAAAATAATTCCTTAAAGATTAGAATGGAGCAGATGGAAGCTAATGACTTCATGAAAAATCAAGAAATTATGAAACAAAACCAAAGAAATGAAAAAAATAGCAGACAACATAAAATCTCATTGGAAGAACAATTGACCTGGAAAATAGATCCAGGAGAGATAATTTAGAAATTATTGGCCTATCTGAAAGCCATGATCAAAAAAAGAGCCTAGACATCATCTTTCAAGAAATTATCAAAGAGAACTGCCCTGATATTCTAGAATCAGAGGGTAAAATAGGTATTGAAAGAATCCACCAATCACCTCCTGAAAGTGATCCCAAAAGGAAAACTCCTAGGAATATTGTAGCCAAATTTCAGAGCTCCCAGATTAAGGAAAAAATATTGCAAGCAGCCAGAAAGAAACAATTCTAATAATGTGGAAACACAATCAGAATAACACAAGATCTAGCAGCTTCTCTATTAAAGGGATTGAAGGGCTTGGAATATGATATTCTGGAGGTCAAAGGAACTAATAAAATCAAGAATCACCTACCTAGCAAAACTGAATATAATACTTCAGGGGAAAAATGGTCATTTAATAAAATAGAGGATTTTCAAGTATTCCAGAACTGAACAGAAAATCTGACTTTCAAACACAAGAATCAAGACCAGCATGAAAAGGTAAACAGGAAAGAAAAAGCGTAAGAGACTTACTAAAGTTGAACTGTTTACATTCCTACATGGAAAGATAAAATTGTAACTCTTGAGACTTTTCTCATTATTCATGTAATTGGAGGGATTATATACAAATAGAGGGCACAAGCTGAGTTGAATAGGAAAGAATGATATCTAAAAAAATAAAATTAAGGGGTGAATGAGGAATACATTGGGAGCAGAAAAGTAGAAATAGAATCGGGCAAATTATCTCTCACATAAAAGAGGAAAGAAAAAGCTTTTTCAATCAAACAGAAGAGCAGGGAGGTAAGAGGGAAAAAATGATCCTTACTCTCATCAGATTTGGCTTAAGGAGAGAATAACATGAACATTCAATTTGGTATGAAAATCTATCTTACACTACAGGAAAGTAGGGGGCAAGGGAATAAGTCTTTGTGAGGAACAGTAGGAATTGGAGAGCACTGAATCTATATGATTGTGCATGCTGGGAACTATGTTGGGAACATAGAACATCAAATACATAGTTCTTAGCTATAAAAATCAGCTCTGCACTGGTTATTTGCAACTCAGACTTTCTGGAACTATCATGGTTAACAAAGAGTCCACATTTACATCAGCTGAATATAAGGACTTTGTGGACAAGAATCCAATCCAAGCTTTCACCAATGTTCCTTTTTTTCCTGAAAATCAAATGATCAAATGATCAAATGAATGAAAGAATAGTGAAGATCACTAATGATGACATGAAGTGAATTGTTTCAGGAAATTTGCTAATAAGGTTTGTCAGATTTCTTGGTAGAGAAAGAAAAATGCTTCAAATCAGGAAAGCTCCTTCAAATTCCTATTCCAGGATTCATTAACTGTATGACCATGAAAATTTTACTGTTTCATCATCTATAAAATATTTACACCACCTACCTCACAGGGCTGCTTTAAGCAAAGTGCTTTGTAAACCTTAAAAAACTAAGAACAAGCCAGTTTTATTATTATTATAATTATTATTTTGCCCAAAATATTATTTGACATTCAACAGCAGGAGTCAATCATGCAACATCTCCAGATGTACTTTGACAGTTTCCATTCAGATATATTAAAGGAATTCCAACACAAGCAAAAATATCTCTGGGTACTCTTTACCTGGCTTTAATTTTTTATTATGATTAATAAATCAACAAACATTAATATTTCCAGTTCATAATACATGCCATAAAATGGGGTTTGTGAAACCCCAAAACTACCACATCAAGTTTTTTCCTTTTAATATACATTAAATATAAATAGTACTGACATGGCCCTGCTTTATAATACCCCTTTTGAACCTTCCTCTAGTCTCCTCTATATCTTTTAAATCTTTCACTGACAAATTGTTCTTTTCTTTCTTTCTTTTTTTTGTTTTTTAGCATACTATGTCTCCATGCCACCCCTGATGTTCCCCAAAAATATACATATATATGTATATATGCAAAATAAATGTGTGTTATAATCATCATGTCTGGAAATATATGTCTCATTCTGTTCCTATGGTCTCCACTGAGAGTGGAAATCATGCTGTATTATCAGTATTCTGGAGTCATAATAGATCATTGCATTGCTCAGAGGACTTAAGTCTTTTGACATTACCTTCCTTTACAGTGTTGTAGTCACAATATTAAAGGAGAATTTTTTAAAAATTTTATTTATTTAACTTTTAACATTCATTTTCACAAAATTTTGGGTTCCAAATTTTCTCCCCATTTCTCCCCTCCCCCTACCCCAAAACACTGAGCATTCTAATTGCCCCTATCACTAATCTGCCCTCTCTTCTATTATCCCTCCCTTCCCTTGTCTCCATCTTCTCTTTTGTCCTGTAGGGTAAGATAACTTTCTATACCCCATTACCTGTATTTCTTATTTCCTAGTAGCAAGAACGATACTCAACAGTTGTTCCTCAAACTTTGACTTCCAACTTCTCTTCATCCCTCCCTCCCCACCAATTTCCTTTGGGAAGGCAGGCAATTCAAGATGGGCCATATCTGTGTAGTTTTGCAAATGACTTCCATAGCAGTCGTGTTGTGTAAGACTAACTATATTTCCCTCCATCCTATACTGCCCCCCATTGTTTCTATTCTCTCTTTTGATCCTGTCCCTCCCCGAGTGTTGACTTCAAATTGCTCCCTCCTCCCTTTGCCCTCCCTTCCATCATTCCCCCAACCCTGCTTATCCCCTTCTCCCCCATTTTCCTGTATTGTAAGATAGGTTTTCATACCAAAATAAGTGTGCATTTTATTCCTTCCTTTAGTTGAATGTGATGAGAGTAAACTTCATGTTTTTCTCTCAGCTCCCCTCTTTTTCCCTTCACTAAAAAGTCATTTGCTTGCCTCTTTTATGGGAGGTAATTTGCCCCATTCCATTTCTCCCTCTCTCCTCCCAATATATTTCTCTCTCACCGTTTACCTTAATTTTTTTAAGATATGATCCCATCCTATTCAATTCACTCTGTGCTCTCTGTCTCTGTGTGTGCATGCATGTGCATGTGTGTGTGTGTATGTGTGTGTGTATGTAATCCCACCAATTACCCAGATACTGAAAAGTTTCAAGAGTTACAAATATTGTCTTTTCATGTAGGAGTGTAAACAGTTCAACTTTAGTAAGTCCCTTATGACTCCTCTTTACTGTTTACCTTTTCATGCTTTTCTTCATTCTTGTGTTTGAAAGTCAAATTTTCGTTTCAGCTCTGGTCTTTTCATCAAGAACTCTTGAAAGTCCTCTATTTTATTGAAAGACCATTTTTCCCCTGAAGTATTATAGTCAGTTTTGCTGGGTAGGTTTTGCTGCTTGGTTTTAGTCCTAGTTCCTTTGACTTCTGGAATATCACATTCCAACACCCTTCAATCCCTTAATGTAGAAGTTGCTAGATCTTGTGTTATCCTGACTATTTCCACAATACTTGAACTGTTTCTTTCTGGCTGCTTGCAATATTTTCTCCTTGACCAGGGAACTCTGGAATTTGGCCACAATGTTCCTAGGAGTTTCTCTTTTTGGATCTCTTTCAGGCAGTGATCAGTGGATTCCTTGAATACTTATTTTGCCCTCTGGTTCTAGAATATCAGGGCAGTTTTCCTTGATAATTTTATGAAAGACGATGTCTAGGCTCTTTTTTTTTGATCATGGCTTTCAGGTAGTCCTATAATTTTTAAATTGTCTCTCCTGGATCTATTTTCCAGGTCAGTTGTTTTTCCAAGGAGATATTTCACATTCTCTTCCATTTTTTCATTCCTTTGGTTTTGTTTTGTGATTTCTTGGTTTCTCAGAAAGTCATTAGACTCCATCTGTTCGATTCTAATTTTGAAAGAACTATTTTCTTCAGTGAGCTTTTGAACCTCCTTTTCTATTTGGCTAATTCTGCTTTTGAAAGCATTCTTCTCCTCATTGACTTTTTGAACCTCTTTTGCCAATTGAGTGAGCCTATTTTTCAAGGTGTTATTTTCTTCAGCATTTTTTTGGGTCTCCTTTAGCAAGGTGTTGACCTGCTTTTCTTGCATCTCTCTCATTTCTCTTCCCAGTTTTTCCTCCATCTCTCTAACTTGATTTTCAAAATTGTTTTTGAACTCTTCCATGGCCTGAGCCCACTGAATATTTATTTTGGATGTTTGGTATGCAGAAGCCTTGACTTCTATGTCTTTCACTGATAGTAAGTATTGTTCTTCCTAATCTGAAAGGATGGGAGGAGATACCTGTTTCCCAAGAAGGTAACCTTCTATGGTCTTATTTTTTTCCATTTTCTGAGCATTTTCCCAGTCAGTAACTTGACTTCTGAGTTTCTTCTCCATACCACCTCGCCTCCAGTTGCGCCTAGCTAGTGCTTGGGGTCTGAGATTCAAATGCCGCTCTCCCTCATGGCTTTCAGCACTATTTTCTTTCACTGTTATTCAGTGTGAGATTAAGTTCAGGTGCTCAGGTGGGTGCAGGGCTGCCACACAGGGCTCAGTTCCCTCAGGGGATTTATGTGGAGACCTTCAACAATGGATCCAAGCTTGTGCCTGCTTTGGAAGCTTCTGTTTGCTGCTGCCTCTGCCTCCCAAGGGGACCTGAGTTATGGAGACACCCTGCTCCCCTCTTGGCAAGCAGAAAAGACTCTCTCACTGACCTTTGGCACCTGTGGGTGGAGGGACTTGTACGGCTGCTGGAGATTCTGTCCCTGAAGCCTGCTCGGATCTGCTCCTCTTGGTGCCATGGCCACAGCAGGTCTGGGCTCTGCTCCAGGTCCAGTGTGCAACGAACCTTTCATGTCAGTTTTTCAGGTCTCTCTGCAACAGATATCTCCTTCACTCCGTTGTTCGGTGGCTTCTCTTGCTCCAGAATTTGTTGAGAATCTTCTTTACAGGTATTTTATGGTCTGTGGGTTAGGAGCTAGCATATGTATATCTTTCTACTCCACTATCCTAAAGGAGAATTTTTTATTAAAAGGTATAAAACAGAGCAAAAATCCTTGAATGAGTAACCACTAGTTCCAAAAAAGTTGATGTTTACTCTACAACTACCCCTTCCTTCTACTGTCTGAAATAGCAGGCACTTGGGACATGGCAGGGTTGTGTAAGAAGCAAGGGAAAAGAGGAAGGCTGTAGGGAAGAGACATCAGGACCAGTAATAAGAGTGTAACTCTTTACTGAGGAAGTGGGAAAGAGGGGCACTAAATTAATTGACAATATTCTTTGAGGTTCTAGGAGCAGCACAACCTAATCAGAAGTCATTCCCTAAACAAGAAATCAAATACTAAGAACACCATCTGTTATGGAGCTTCTCTTCTCCATAGGCCACCTTGATTTTAAATCCATTCCATATGCTGAATCCCAGGACTCTAGATCCTCCAGTTTCTACCTATTCATCAAGTAGTCTGACAGGGAGTAATTGAGTGGCCATCATCATCAGTTATTAATGCTTTATGATTTGCAAAACACTTTACAAATAGTAACTCATTTGATCAGCAACTTTCGAAGACAAATGCTATTATTATTTTCTCCACTTTACAGGTAAGGAAACTGAAGCAGGCAGTTTCAAGTAAGTGAGTTGCCTGGAGTCACACAACTAACAAGTACTTGAGGCTAGATTTGAACTCAGGTCTTCCTGAGTCCAGATCCAATGGTTTACCTATCAGCTGCCTACACATCCCCAGATTCCTTGGCCACTCTGCAGAGCAATTCCAGCTCTATAGCCTGGTGCCTAAACTACCAGATGCTCAAGTAAATCTCATTTTTCAGGACCAGCTTCATCAACCATGGCATGGATAAAAGCCTCCAGATCCATTCTCTTTTCAGTGGCAACCATTGTTCCCTCCACTGGCTCTTCCTTTCCCTTTCTTCTCTCATCTCCCCCAGTTACTAATCTTAGCACTGTGCATAACTTGAGACAAACCTGGGAAAAATTCAAATGGGAAATATTGGGGTGAGAGCACTGAGTGATGAGGGAAGAAAAGACAGAAAGAAGAGGACAGTGAGAGAATGGAAAGGCACTGGAAAAGCTGCCTGCATTACTCTCCTACCTTCCTCTCATTTTCTGTGTCCTCAACTTGAAGTCCCAAATGTCCAAGGAAAACCTTGAGTTAATTGCCCCCCCCCAATTGTTATGAGTATCATGTGCTTCAAAAAATATCACAGTAAAGTCCCAATTGTATGAAATTGGCGTTGACATGTTGATAGCTTTTACTGGAGAGCTGAATGCTGCCTGAGGACCTTTATTGTGAATGAGAATGACAGCACTTCAGGAAGACCTGATGTAAATTCTATGACAGGTTATATAGTCACATACAAAAGTACTCTTGCCTCTGTCACACATCATCACTTTAAAATAAAATGTCAAATCTGTATTACATTGAAGAAAATACTGTGCAGAAACTTCTAGTGTAGGATATATGTGAAAATGCATCAACAACAATTCTATTGTTTTCATTCCCCAATCAAAATATGATCTAGGAAAATAACCATAAAACATTTATAACTAGGATTCTTGATTCTCCTCTTTGGAACTTTAAAATTTACTAGGAATCCATTTGTCTGTCAATACAAAATATTAAGTTTAGTCATTTACTTTTAGGTTTCTCCTGGCTAAAACTAGCTCAACATTAAACTTAATTTTATCAAAATGCTGAAGAGAATAATAGGTGATTTTAAAATTTTCTAAATTATTTTTAGGAACAAATGAATGAGAATATTGTAATTCTGGGTCTACCTGGATCTCCTCAAGCTCTTATCCTATATCTTCTCTCCCTTTTTTGGTTAAACTCCTAGAAGGAGTGGTTTATAATCACTGCCTCCTTTTTTCCCACCACCCACTCACTTCTCAACAGCTAGCAATATGGCTTCTAAACCCATCCCTCTACTGAAACTGCTCTCTCAAAAGTCATCAATAATCTTGTGGCTACTAAATCTGAATGGTACTCTGGGGTCAGAAAACCAGGGCTTAAAAGTTGGCTCTTCCATTTACTACCAGCATAACTTTAAGAAAGACTCCCTATCTCTGGGGACCCATTTCTTATCTGTAAAATGAAAGCGTGGGACTCGTCCCAGAAGGAACTTCATGGTCCCTTCCCATTCCAAATCTATGATCTGATGATCCTCCTTCTAAATGCATTCTCTTCTCTGAGTTTGCTTCAAATTATTCTTTCCTGGTTATCCTCCTAATTGTCTGATCTTTTTTTGTTTCTTTCATTGATTTATCCTCTTTCCTGCTGCCCCCTAAGTGTTAATTCCTCAAAGTTTCCATTATAAGCCCCCTTCTCTTCTGTCTCCTTTCTCTAAGTAATTTCATCTAATGCCATTTGTGCAGTTCAATTATTGCCTCTGAGAAATAATTCACAAATCTTTGTAGGTGTAGATATATATATATATATAAAACCTTCAAATAACTTACTGACTTAGGGAAGGAGGGAAGTGAAGGAGAAGAGGAAAAAATTTGGAACTCAAAACATTTTTAAATGAATGTTAAAAATTATCTTTATGAGTAATTGGAAAAATAAAATACTATTAAAATAGAAAAAGAATGTTTAAAATAAACAAAAAACTTGGGTATTAAAAAATAAACCTATAAGCCCTAGAACACTAGAAAGAATCATTCTAGACAATGAGAAACATTTTCTCTGAGCTCCTCCTGTTCCTCAGATCTGACTACCTATCATACATGCCCACCTAGATTTCCTGGCAGCCCTTCAAAAGAGTTTTCTAAAAGTGAGCTCATTCTTTTCTGCCCTGAACCTGACCCTTCTCCCAACTTTCCTATTCCAAATGATGACATTATCTTCCTAGTCACATAGGTTCATACCTTTGTTGTCATCTTTGCTTTTTTCCTTTCACTCACCGCATTTCCCCCAAGCCTCGTAAGTTGCTGACCTCTGACAATTCTCCCTCTATAATGTGTCTCACATTCGTCCCTTTCTCTCTCCTTACATGGTCATCATTTTAATTTTCAGACCCTTAACACTTGGAGTATTATAATAGCCTCCTAACTAGTGTTTCTGCTTTAGGCCTTTTCTCTTTCTGATTTATCCTTCGCACAGCTGCCAAACTGACTTTCCAATGCATAAGTGAAACCACCAAATATACAGTGAGGAAGATTGGTAAAGGCAAGAATCCTTTGATTTCTCTGACTTTAGAATCAAAGGGCCTGGATTCGAATCCTAAATTTGCTGCTTTCTACTTGTGTAACTTGATTAAGTGGACAGAATGTTGGACTCAGAGTCAAGAACCCTTGCCTCAGACACTTGCAAGCTGTGTGACCCCCACATAAGTCATTTGACCCCTCTGAGCATCAGTTTCCTCATCTATAAAATGGAAATAACGATAGCACCTATCTCACTAATTATTCCCACTAACAGTGTGATCCAAGGAAAATATCATTTGATTTTCCCAAGCCCCAACTTTTTCATTTTCAAGAATGAGATAGTTAAACTTCAAGTCTATTGTATGTGGCTATTTTATAATATACACAGAATTGTTACCTCAGGTCAACATGGAATGTAGACTTTAGAATACCAGGGACAACTCTAAACAGAAAAAAGAACGTTTCTTTGTTCTGCTTGTCTAATAGGACCCTATCATAACATAGATCATTATTACATGAATTATAACTTACTACAAAACCATATACCTCAGAACATAGCAACTGTAGACAGGAAACAGAGCTGGAACCAGGGAGTAGCAAGGCAGGAAGACACCTCAGGTGCAACATGTGAGAGACAGTGAGAGACACTTGTTAATATAACTTTTTATAAATGCATATATTTTGATCCCAGAAAATTCTACTCTTTATAAAGCATTTAAGCTTTTATTTAGTGATAGGGCAAAGTTCTATGTGTTAACCTCAAAGGCTAGAGCTTCAATAGACTATAATACACAATTTTTAAACATAGCTCAAAGTATCTAAATGCCTTGTCCTTCTTCTGACACCAGAAAACTAATATCACATAGCATGACACATGGATATTCATCCTGTTCCTCCATCCTCCCATCCTAATCAACATTTTTAAAGGGTTTCCGTGTTTTCCTGATGGTTGTGAACTCTTCTATTGATCCCTCTGAAGCTTCAATGAAACTGTTTAAATGATGTCTCTCCAATACATCAAATCACAGCCTTCCTCACACTGTTAACAACTGCACCAGTTATGTTCCATTGCTAATAGTAGTAATTTAATTTTTGTACAGCCAGCTGACCCAAAATTAATGAAATTGTTAAATGAATGCTCAAGCACCTTAAAGCAGGGAATCTGCATCTGTTACTGTATACAATGCCTACTTATCATCATGAGCACTTATTAAGGTAATGAATGTAAAACATTTTTAAACATTTTTGTCCATAGATTGAATTCAGTTCAACAAATTTTCATGTAAGTCTATGGATTTAGAGCTGGACACAATCATGCAGGCCATCCAGTTATTGCCTCTGAGAAATAATTCACAAATCTTTGTAGGTGTGTGTATATATATATATATATATATATATATATATATATATATATATATATATATATAACCTTCAAATAACTTACTGACTTAGGGAAGGAGGGAAGTGAAGGAGAAGAGGAAAAAATTTGGAACTCAAAAAATTGGAATAGTGAACCTTCACTTCACAGAGAAGGAAAATGAGGTCTAGTCAGTCAATCATGGAGCATTTATTAAGCACCCACTATAGGCTGGGCACTATGCGAAATTCAAGGATACAAAATCACAAAAGACTGCCCCTGTCTCCAAGAGTTTACAATGTAATGTAATAGGAGAGATAGCAAGCAAAGAATATGTACGAACAAGCTACATCCTGGATAAACAGAAAATAGCTAAAAGATGGAAGGTGCTAAAATTAAGAAGTGTGAGGAAAGGCTTCCTGTAAATGAGATTTTAGCTGGAACTTAAGGGAAGCCAAGGACAGATTTCTAGGAGAGATGAGGAGGGAGAGCATTCCTGGTAGCCAGTCAGAGGGAATGACTGGAGCTGAGATGAAATGTCTTATTCATGAAAGGCCAAGGAAGCCAGTGTTATTAGATCAAATTACTATACAATCTTGATGTAAAGTGTAAGAAAACTGGAAGTTGGGAGGGAGTACAGGAGGGGTAGGCTATGAAAAGCTTTCAACATAAAACAGAGGATTTTACTATTAGATACTGGAGGGAATAGAAAGTCACTAGAGGTCATTGAGTGTGGGAATGTCATGATCACAGATGAGCTTTAGGAAAATCATTTGACTAATTGACCAACTCATTTAACTAAGGTTAAACTTTATTGATAAGGAAAAGGAGGCCCAGAGAAGTCAAATAAATTCACACAAGTAGTAAGTAGCAGAGTTCAAATTCAAACCCAGGTCCTCTGATTCCAAAGAAGCTATGCATTCTACTATGCTGGCACACTTTACACTACAAAGCACTGTGCTAGGAACTGGGGATATAAAGACAAAAAAACAAGATAGTCTCATACTTCAAGGATTTTATATTCTAATGGGAGGTGGGGGTGGATAGAAGAAAGGGATGAGATGCGTGTGTGTTTAGGTATTATATATATATGTCATATATAATTTATTTGTTCATATACATATGTATGAACATGAATATAAACAAATAAGTAAAGAAAAGTATTTACAAATAGTTTCAGGAGGAAAAGTGCTCCTAGGTAAGAGGATCAGGAAATGCTTATGGAGGAAACGGCCACTAAGCTATGTTTTGAAGGAAATTAGGAATTCTACAATAAGAGAGTGCATTCCAGACTTTGTGTTCCACTTGTACAAATGTGGGAAGATGAGAGATGAGATGCATATGAGGGAAAAACTACTGGGCAAGTTTGATTAAAACCAAAAGTGCATGAAGTAAAGTAATATGAAATAAGACTGGGCAGGGTAGGAGGTAGATTGTAGAAGGCTTTAAACATTGGGCCAAGGATTTCACATTTTATTCAAAGGTAATAGGGAGTTACTAAAGCTGTTTGAGTATTGGTATAAGGGGTGACTTTCAAATCTGAGTTTTAAAACTATCCATTTGGCAGTGGAAGTAGGTTTGGAGAGATGAGAAACTGTAGGCAGGATGGCTGGGGAGGAAGCTGTTGCAATAGCCCAATGATAAGGGTAATATGGGCTTGAAATCTAATAGAAGTGTGTGGAGATAAGAGAACAAATGCAGTGATGCTGGGTAAACCAATTATTAGAAGATTTATGACCACAAAGTGACAGGACTTTAGAATCCATTTGAAATAAAATTATGAAACAGGCAAAGTATATTTGCAATACCTTCCTACCTCCCTTTGTGCATGCTTTACTCACATCCTGACATTCCATTTCCTTCACTCCTCAGTTGTTTAATGCCTTCATCATGTTCCCTAGCTGTCCACAGTCTTTCCATTAAGTTCCTCCCTGATATTTTGTTCTCCTATGGAGCATTCCATGCTCCCTTCATACCCTACACAAAATTTTCTTCTTTTGTGGAAGTTGATCTCTGTTGCTAGTAGGAAATCATCTGTATTAACTAATTAATATTGAAATATAAATGATTTCCTAGGTTTAAGGTACTAACCTACTCAGAGGTATTTACATTTTCAGACATCAGCTTGTTAACCTGAAGAAATGAATCTCTGTCAGGGATTTGAAGGAATTTATAGTTTGACTAAAAAGTCTTACTGATGTTCCTCCATCGTCTCACACAGGTATCCAGTTATCATGTCCTCAAAAGCCTGACGCTGAGCATTTTTGTGTCCTCTTTCTATTCCATTCACGCTTGAGAATCAGTCAGCATCCACACAATATTGGAAGGAGCTGAAAAGAGAACATTGCAGTCAGTCAAGTATTGCTACCGAACAGGTGACTTGAGTCACTTTTTCACTAAACTGACAATCTCCTGATTGTGTTTGCATCATATTGCTTCATTCTTTCACTTAGCCCTATGGTACAGGATCAAGAAACAAGTGGTTTCTCCACAGCATGCTATTGGTATGAAACGGTTTCTGTTAAAATGTCCAAAGATCTAATCCTGCATTTCCACATTTCTTCCCGTGACCAGATTCTTTTTTAATATGGTATTATATGTGTGTATTTATTGTCCTTGTTCAATCATTTCAGTTGTGTCTGACTTTTTGTGATCTCATTTGGGGTTTTCTTGGCAAAGATACTGGAGTGGTTTGTTATTTCCTTCTCCAGTTCATTTTACGTATGAGAAATTGAGGCAAACTTGCCCAGGATCACAAGGCTAGTAAGTGTCTGAGGCCAGATTTGAACTCAGAAAGGTGAATCTTCTTGACTTTGGGCCTAGTAGTCGATCTACTGGGCCACTTAGCTGACTATATAATGTATAATATGCCTGTACACACACACATATATAAACATATTTATGTATACGCATATCTATATAGAGAGATATATAATTTTTTTTAAAAATTTTGAATTTTCCAAACTGTTTCCAGTCCTTTCTACACACACACACACACACACACACACACACACACACACACACACACACACACACACACCTCATGGATAGATCTGTCAACCTAATTTCAAGTCCTAAGAATTCACAAATGCATATGCTGGAATATATGCCACGATCATTTTCTCTTTCTCTAAGTCAATGCCTGTGTCCTTTGCTAAGAAATGTTTGAGGTCTTGATAAAGGTCAAATTCCAACAACAAAAATCTTCACTTCCAGATATCCTGAGACAGCTTTTCAAGAGAGATATTCTCATTCCATGATCACTTAGGTCTGACACTGTTCTCTGCTCAGGAGCACCTCTCCTAGATCCAACATAATTCAGAGCTAAGGATAAACTTCTTGTTAGCCTTGGATCAATTTAGCTGCACCTATCTTCTTTAATTGAATAAAAAAAAAATAACGTTTGCCAGTGTCTGAATCCTACATTCCGGTTCGAATCCTCAAAACCAGCTTCTATGGAAACTTAACTTGTTACTTTCATACCTAGACGTTCCACTGTCTTATTCGCATGCAAAATAAGTTTCCACCGAGTTCAAAGTGGGCATGTTACTGTCATGTTCTCAGTAAAATGAGGGGTTGGAAGAGATGACCCCTAAGGCCTCCTCCAGCTCCAAACCCAGGATCCCATGATCCTACATCCTTTAAAGACAGCTGAAAAAACTGACCTCTTTTCAGGCACTCTCATATACAAACAAATGCTTTTTAAAAGGTTGTCATAAAAGCTTTGGATTAAATTGTTGCTGATAAAAGTTGTTGATTAAATTGCATGAATGTTACTGCCACAGCTCCTACAAAAAACCTTGTTTTTCAGTCTCTAAATTTAGGGCCTAAAGAGAGCTGGCAGAGTATTGTTATTTTTTTTAAGGCTATAAACTGCTGGATGGTTTTCATTTTGAAAAATCGTCACCAAAATAATTTTTCTTTCCTTGGCTCCCAAAGTCATCTGCAAATGCATTCTGTGTAATGGGTAAATTGCTCCTAGTAGACCCAGTACTTGGGCATGTTATTAATATGGTTTGTGGAGTGTTTGTGTGAGTAATCATTTAAAGTGCCAGGAATTGGTGAGTGGAATATGGATATTCAACCAGAGAATTTAGGCTGCTACATTGATTACTCTGGTCTTTGATTAATTGCTCAGATAAATGGATAGATAGCAATTATTTTGAGCTAAGGGAAAGTGAAGAGAGGCCTTTAAAGCACCCCGATTAGGAACAATGAGTCAGCCCCCTCTTCTCGCTAAAGCAGCTGTTACTCACAGCCAAGAGGATGCTTTTGAGCACAGTGCAGGTCATTTATCCAGGAGTAGAGCTTGAGTGTTTTTTGGTGAGGATGAATTTTTTCTAGGATTTCATTTTACTGAAAGAAGTAAAATGTCAGTTTTAGGATACCCTAATTGCAGCTGAGCTTGTCAGTTGTTATTCTTAAACTCCTCATATTACAATGTAATTAGTGATATACCAGAAATTTACTGGAAAGAGTGACCCAGGGCAATTGTTGACCTCCTTGGGCCTCAGTTTCCTCATCTGTGAATTAATAGGTGTTGAATTGGATTCATTTGAAGGCCATCCCAGCTCTAAATCTGTGGCCTAAGAATTCTCTGACTGACAGACAGAAGCATCTCTGGGGAAAGGGAGTATCTACATATCCTTCTTTCCCTGTTAGATTGAAGCACCTGGAAAGCAGTCTTTGTCATGTCTTTTCATCTCAGTGTCTAGGGAGGATCTTATTTATTCAATATAAACATATCATATTTATATTGTAATATCAAATATAACTAACTCTCTTGTTTCTTTACAGAGGTGAAGTTCTATGCATGTGGAAAGATACAAGAAAATCCATCTCAAGTCATTCTTTTGGGGGATGCATGAGTGTGGACTTAGAGGATCAGACAGTTGATTTATTGGCTAAAATGCTTTCTTTTTTTGTATCTCTTTTTAAATATGTCATTGCAAGCTATAGTCCACTGGGTGGGTGGATGGGCATTGGAATATTCAGAAATGGAAGTGATAGAAAAATAAAAACTTTAAATACATTTTAAATGCTATTTTAATTGAATCTGTGCATTTTCATAATGCTACTCACCCTGAAATTTAGGATCTCTAATAAATTCAATTAGCTCCACTTTTACAAACAGGAAAACTGAATCACTGAGATAAAATGGTGTGTTCTGGTTTACACAAAAATTCTATTATATAGTTACCGTATGAAACCAGTTCACTTATCCTGAGGATGACAGATGTTTCAAATGAGCAGATAAAGTTCCTGGTGTCCTACAACACTTACAGCATTCCTGGATGGTCTTTAACATATCTTGGGCCAGCTTTGGAAAGAGGAAAACTTGTGTTCAAATTCTGCCTCTGACACATATCTACCTGTTGCTGTTGTTTGTCCTTTGTTTTCCGAAAGGACCAATGACATGTCATGACTTGTGCATGAACTGGATTTAAGTGGAGCAAAATTGCACAGTCTTCAACCTCTGTCTTCCATAGTCATTAAAGTCCAGTGGCAAGAAAAAAGTCAGAATGAATGGCAATGATGACCTTGCCATCTGTGGTGTATAACTAATCTCTAAAAGCTCTATAGCATCTGCTTCAGCCACCTTCGTGGCTGTGTATTGATAATGTGTTTTTGCTTATTGTTAATGTAATTTTGTTTCTTAATGCAAAAATCTTTCCCATCCATGAATAGAAGACCTGCGAAAGCCTCATGGAAACCTGAATCACCTAGAGGCTGTGGTGGGAAGAGTTTGCTGAATGGATGGAAGAGGAAGGGTAGAACAGGAAGAGGCAGAGCTGGAACAGAGCTGAGAGAAAATTTGGTCAGAACGGTCAGAACTGAAGGATGAAGGCAAGCCTGCAGCTGACTATGAATGTGAGGAGGGCATTTTGTTTAAGAGAAACCTGCTGGTGATTTAAGGAGCTGGTTTGTGGGAAGCCTAACACAGGGAAGGCTTGGGGCTGGTGTTGTTCTCTGCATTGTTATTGTGTATAGATTTTTGATTGCTGTGATGAATTTGGTTTTCTGTTGTCTGAATAAATGGGTTTTTTTTCCACGTGGAGAGTCTGTTGTATTTCACGGCTCAGAACGGCACTGGGATATTCATGGCTGCCATAGGTGCTGTGAATATCACACTGGCACTATAAATGGTGACGGGCATGGGATCACAAAATATTAGACCTCTATTTGGAGACAGAAAGGCAGAGAAGACAGAGAAAGAAATGAATGTGGGGGGGAAGTGGAGGGGAGGATTTGCCTTATTCCTTCCTAGCAAGAGAATGAGCACAAGGCTTGGTGAAAACTGGGAACCAAAGCTAAAGAAGGGAGAACCCAGAGACTTAGAAAGATATTTGCAGAAAATTCCAGTAGAACCAGGAAAAGAAATGGCAGAGGTGTGTAGGAGAGGCTGGGCCTTGCTAACAGGCTATTAAATTATATGTAAAAGCAGAGATAAGCTCCTAGAGAAGAAGGTTCAGATGGAAAGGAAGTTGGCTGGTTTGCAGGAGAAGCTTTCTATCCTGCAGAATTCCAACTCTCCTTTAGAAGAACAAGCCGGAGGGTCTCAGGTGGTAGAAGAAAAAGCTATTGTTAGTTTAGCTCACAAAAAGAAGCAAAAAAGTAACAAGAGAAAGAATGCATGGGAGGCTTCTCAGGCAGAAGCACAACAGGAGAATCAAGGCAGCCACATAGTGTTTACAGAGGTAATTTAAGATTTTACTCAGCAGCAGGTCATAGATATTTTGAGTTGGTTCACCCAAAGGATGGAAGAATCATTGGTATCAGTGAAAAAGATAAATTTCTGAGAGAGAAGAATAAATAGCCAGCAAATTCAAAGTCAGAATACAGTAACAAGAAAAGGATTGCTTACTGCTCTATTGAGAACAGGGGTAGATTTTGGAAGAATAGATGGCATTCCAATAAGAAACTATATAAAATGTATCAAGGAGAGAGGCCTGATACTAGACTGAGCAGGAGGTAGGAACTGCCCCTGCAGATCCTCCTGAAACATGGCATCCAAGTTCATCACTGCTGCAGGGAAAATGGGAGGTTGGCCAGGCCTCGCTCAGGTTAAAGAAAGTATGCCTCTAGCCAGAAGGATGACCCCAAAACACAAAGTAGAAAACCATCAACAACAATGAATGAGGCTATGATGGTGGATTTGTGGACTCCAGAAGCGTATCTCACCCTGTAGCTACTCTGTTTCTGGTTATTGTCTCCTTGTTTCTTCTTTGGTTTTTTGGCTGTTCACCTTGTTTGTCAGATTTGTTTTCTGCAAGCTTAGTACCCTCCCCATGCAGATGCCTGATCACTTAAACCAGAGGTCACCCCTGGACCTGGTGTCAGCTTAGCCCCGGATGCCAGCTAAAGAACTAACCCATTCACTGTGACCTCTTGGGGCAGGGACAGCTCTACATGCTATCTCAGCAAGTAGTAGCTGTAGAAGAAAAGAGCTTCATCCCATACCCCAAGATTTTGGGCCACATTCCCTCAAGAGGAGATGATGGGGTGCTTGTGCTCAAGCCCACCCTGAAATACTATGTGCTTATTTTGTGTAATACCTGTTATACTGTTATAAAATTCTATTGACATTAATTGCCTAGGATATTGTTTTATATGCTTATTTTCTGTTATTCCTGTTAAAGTTCTGTTGATACCAGTTGCCCTACCAACCCATGTAATGGATAAGAAAGATCTTGGGGCCGAATGTATTGATAATTCACTTTTGCTTATGGTTAATGTAATTTTGCTTCTTAATGAGAACATCTTTCCCCTCTATTAATAGGCCCATGAGACATGCTTAAGTCACATGGAAGCCTGAGTCACATGAAGCCTCTGTTGAGAGGAGTTTGCTGAATGGATGGAAGAGCTGGAACACAGTTAAGAGAAAATTTGGTCAGAGCAGTCAGAACTGAAGGACACAGGCAAGCCCATAGCTGGCTGTGAGTGTGAGAAGGATATTTTGTTTAAGGGAAACCTGCTTGTGATTTGTGTAAGGGAGCTGGTTTGTGGGAAGCCTAGCAGGGGCAAGGCTTGGGGCTGATGTTATCTTCTACACTGTTATTGTGTATAAATTTTTGTTGCTATCATGGATTTGGTTTCCTGGGTCTGAATAAATGTTTTGGTTCTGTTTTCCACATGGAGTCTGTTGTGTTTTGCAATTCAGAATTGTGCTGGGATATTCATGGCCACCATAGGCACTGTGAATATCGCATTGGTGCTATAGGCTGCTGGAACAAATTGTTCTCATCCACCCATTCTGCTAGGGGACATCCTCACGTGCTTGTGGTAGACACTCCACCAATTCACCAAACAGTTTGAAGCCTTTCAGTTACCCTCAACGTGCTTCAGCCTGTCTGTCAAAATGGATTACTGGGCTGCAGCTGCTGTACATGCTAATTGCTTAGAGTCACAGGTGACAGTTGAATACTAAGTAGACACCAACTGTAAAAAGCAGATTGTTTAAAATCACTTAACTTTTCAGAGTCCTAAGCAACTTTCTATGACAGTAAGTTATAGACCTATTGTCAATTAAATCTCCCTAAATTAAATCAGAGAAAGTCAATTAAATCACTGATGTAGACAAAAAAGAAAGAGCTTATACAGCTCACTGCTCTCTAGAATGTTTTAAGGAACCTAGAAGTAAGCAACTTTTTCTCATTTATTTCCAGAAGGAAAAAGTTGATGCCTCCTTAGTAATTTAAGGAGAATTCAATTTAGCAATAATAATGATTAGAATTTACATTTACGTGGCACTTCTATTGCTGTCATTTCATTTGATCATCACAAAGCCTTGTAAGGATTATTTTACTCATTTTATATTAGAAGAAACTAAAGATTAGAGAGCTTAAAGATCATATGGTTTATAAGTAGCAAACCTAGACTTAAAACCAAGTCTCAGAAGTCTTGCTTTGCCTACTATATCATACTGTCTCTCATCCAACAAAGTTAAAGGATAATGAATAGTATGCATGGGATTAGGTCGTACATTTCACACCCAAACTCAGTAAATGAAAGATGTGATGATGTTTAAACCACTTTCTCTGCATGGGTAATCATATACCTTGAGCAAGCTCTTGTTTCAAGCACATATGAACTGCATTGATAGGTGGATGCATTAGACATATCTAAGTAAGCAATACTTAAAAATAAATAAGCATGTATTGGTATCATACTCTGGCACTATTCATTTAAGGTCTAAATGACATGAATTCTCCCTGAAAGGTTAAACTCAGAAAAATTGGCAGCCTCTCCAATCTAGCTATGCATAACAGACACTATGTAAATAGCTGTTGTCAGAAGGCACAGAGACAAGTGTCAATTATGTTCAATTTGACTGTGACTGTGTAGGAGTCTTCTTACTCAGACTCACCAAGAGTTTCAGAATCAGATATGAATGCAAAATTCAACCTTTTCTTTATTATTAACCTTAGAAAACATTCCCTACTTCTCTTTGCTGTATATAGTTATGAGAAGCAGCCTGTAACAGTAGAGAGAAAGCTGATCTCAGTCAGGAAGACCTGGGTTCAAGTCACACCTCAGACTATGTGAGCCTGGGCAAGTCACCTAAATTCTCAGTACTCTAAATAACTCTCTAAGATTCTAAACTGTAGAGTGACAAAAAGCCTTGGTAGGAGTTTCCTTCATGAGATTTCTCTACAAGTATGAACAAGTCTCATTTAAAAAAAAAAAACAATGGTTATGTACATGTATTGATAATTGAAATTTAAAAAAATTAAACATGGTCATGTACATGAATTGACAATTGAAGTTCCCAGACAGTCGCATAGATTGTCTGGGAACCTAAAGAACTACATGTTTACAATATCCTGTGAATATAACAGGGCAGCTAAGTGGCTCAGTGAATAGAAAACCAGAGCAGGAGTCAGGAAGACCTGAGTTCAAATCCAGCCTCAGACACTAACTAGCTGTATGATCTGGGGCAAGTCACTTAAGCCCATTTGCCTCAGTTTTTTCATCTGTAAAATGAGTGGGAGAAGGAAATGGCAAACTACTAAGAAAATCTCAGATGGTATCACAAGGAGTCAGACATGACTGAAATGATCAACCAACAACATGAATATAGAATCACTATCCAGCCTTAAAGTTACTGTCCAAGTTCCAAATATATGTGCTTTTTTGCTTACTTACAGATTAGAAAAAAGGTAGCCTGGCACAAGTCAATAGGAGACTGGTTTTAGAGGCACAGATGCCTCTGATCAAGCCTTACTTCTCACATACTAGCTGGAGAACCCTGGGCAAGCCATGGAACATTTCCCTTCTCTCAAGTTGTTTTCTGAAACTCTAAGCTACAGACAAGCTGCAGATCAGTATCAGTAAAGAGAGTTTCCATACTGATAGCTCTCTATAACTGAGAAGATAATTTGTTGCTGTTGAATCATTATTAGTGTTCAACTCTTTTGATTCCTTTCTGAGGGTTTTCTTGACAAAGATACTGCAATAGGTTGTTACTTCCTTCACCAAGTCGTTTTACAGATGAGGAAACTGAGACAAGCAGGGATGAGTGACTTGTCCAGGACCATACAACTAGTAAATATCTGAGGCCAAATTTGAACTCAAGGCTTCCTGATTTCAGGCCTGGCATTCTATCCACTGAGCCACTTAGCTGTCTGATGAAAACAGGTACCAAGAACAACAAATCCTCTAGATTTATAATCTTCATAAGGTAAGCTATAAAAGGGGAGGGAAAGAGGTTGAGAAGAACACTGGGTTTTGTTTTTATTTGGTTTGGGTTTTTTTGCTTTTTGTATTATTCTCTAAGAGATCCAATTCAGCCTCTTCAATCAGAGGAAGAGGATTTGCTTATACCTCTATTTGCATTTATAGTACCTCCCACAATGCTGACCACGCAATAGGTGCTCATTCAATGTTGGTCAGCCTAATGGCTTGATTTTCTTTCTCAAAAGGATATGTGATGCATCCAATTCAATATTTTCAGCCATAAATATCAAGAATAATAAAAATGACAAGGGAAATCAAATAAAGAGGAAAATATGTCTACTATAGTTCAGTTCATGAAGAATTTTTTTTAAAAGCAAGGGAACCATCTTTCTAGTGAAAATAGGATTGATAAAATCTAGCACTTTGCTAATAGACTGACTTACCCACAGGAAAACTGGAATTTAATGTCATAGCTAGAAACAACCTTTCTCTTAGGAAAGGAGATTACAGAAGGAATTAAGGTCAAGCCAGAATAAGTGATTAAGGCATTAAAGTAACTCAAGAAAATCTTGATTATATCACTCTAATATGTGTCTATGCTCATACTTTGTTGCCAAAGAAGACCATGCCATCAGAGAAATGATGACACAACTTGCACTTGACTTTGTTTTGAGGGTGGGAGGGCTGTGCAGGTCACCAGCCTCACTTCTCCTCCAGAGCCACCTGAATCCAGTGACCAGATATCCATCAGGATGACTGGAGATGACAAAAGGAGGGACTCTAATCAGTGAGTGCTTAGAGTTCACTGGGAAAATATCACAGTAAATAAGGACCATCTTTAAAGGCTAAAACTGTGAGAATGATCAAAAAACAAAACATGGAAATTGGCAGAAATACATGAACTGTTTTATTCTATTCATGCTTTATTCTTTTTTTTCTAGTTGGAGGTTTTTTTAAAAAAAGAATTCTACCAACTCAAAAAGATAAAAGGTTTTTAAAAGGATTACTTCTTTAAAGCAACATTCAACAATTTGCTTTCACGTCTTTATTTTGGGATACTACTTTTACCTTATCATTATCCCCATGCTCCCCTCTCTACCTCAAGCCAATATTCAGCATCTCTCTCTAGATTCCACAACAAACCACTTTCCTCAATCATTGTTTCAGAATTGGTGCAGAATTACTGCATCTTTATCCTAACCTAACATGTACACCAATTATCTTCATTTCATTCCAACCTCTAATTCCCAAAGCTGGTAGACTGCCAAACAAATCCACTTCAGCATTCTTCTTTTTTAATTTAATAACAAACTTCTTGTTATTCATATTCAAATACTCTGAATTTCTATTATCATTATGTGTCCTACATGGGTGATCACAACTGGCTCCTCCTCACAGATGTAATAATGCCAGAAGCTGCACTTTCTAAATCTAATGAATGTTTTAAAATGACTGTTTGTGGCTCACAGTCTTAATCCTTTTCAAAACAACCACATTTTCAAAAGAGACTATCTTTTCTTGCAAAATCCCTTGCTGCTACAAGTTGCTTTTACCTCTCAGATGTTATCTTGCCTTTCCCACTATTTCTCAGTCTACAGAGATTTCTCTTGCCTTGAGGGAGGAAAAAAAGAATGAAAATGAAAAGAAAACGAATCAACATATATGCCATTATTTGGGCAGATAGTAAATAACATAAACAAGGTAAGAAGAAAGAGAGCTGTTAACAAGCTTCCTGGGACCAATAATAAAAACTATGGTTTCTTTACTAGAGATTTGTTTTTACTTCTTCTCCTTTATTTTTATAATTTTTTAATCTTACCAATGAATTCATTGCTACCTGGATTTACTGTGTTAGATGTTATGCCACTTCCAAAATGAGTGAAGATAAAAACAGGTACAATCTGTGGCAGGGGTCAAGGTGACCTTTGGCAAAGAGGTTCAAATTCTGTATTCACGTGGTTCCTAGAATGATCCTCAGATAGTCTCACCCTGCCACAAGAGAAGACAAACTTCTCTCCCCTTCTTTGACTTGGTGTGCCCCCTCCCAGAAACAGAACTCCAGGAAAAATCTCTAAAACAAAGTTTTGACGTGACTGACATCTATAGTCTCTGCAGAAGGGATTCACAGGGTCCCTTCTAGAATAGTACTCAATATACAAAATAGCTCTTGAGTATAGGACAGCTACTTATTTCCTCTGTCACAAAGAAACTTAAAACGCAATAGATTTGTAGCATCTTAAATACTTGAAACATAAAACAATAATCCATCATTATCAGTATCATCTCCCTGAAAGATAGAGGCGCTTTCTATCTTTGCTAAACTAACATTTCACTTTTACCTCTATCCTGCTGTCTCAGCAACCCACAAGGTCTATTGGCCAGCCAAAAAGGGTCCTATCAGAATCATGATGATATTGTCAGTGGTCTTTTCTGAGAAGTGCTGTAATTGCAGAAAGCTGGCACCAAATCAGGAATCCAGGAACTCTTAAACTCACAAAGTAGCCACCAATGTTAAAAATATCCATCTCAGAATCACTGATTGCTGGTCACAAACTGGTTTCCAAGGAGGGAACCCAAAGGCAGAAGGCTGCACCCCAGAGTTTGAGGTATGATCTCAAGTTCACCTAAGCAAGCACATGTTCTTATCATTATCATGCATGTGCCTTAGCCATCATTCCTGCTGTGGATGAGGGGATGGAAGGGAGAGGGAGAAAAAAAACCCTATCTCCACTCACGAGAAGTCCAAGGAGATTAAGCAGTCACAAAATGATATTCTCCAAAAGAGAGAAGGGCAAAGCCTTTCTTTGGTCCTGATAATCCACTTAAGGGATGACTTCCTGCCGTAGTCATCAGCCATCTCTGACACAATAGCTCAGTCATTGGCACCAATGAAATGTTACTGTGTCAATCTAGAATTGATATGCATCAAGAAGGTGCCAGAGCACACATTCCACAGAAAGGCCAGAGTATATTCTCAGCTCCACATCTGTAAGATGGAACATTCCTAAAGGAAATTCCTTAATCCTATACCTGTTACACAAATAAGAAGAAAGATAGTAAGCAAAGGGCCTTGCTAACGAAGAAAACAGGTAGACATTTATCACAAGCACTCCCTATACTTTCATTTGAGAACAAATAAGCAATGCTAATCAGAGGGGAGCCACTAAAGTCCATCTTCCTAAAAAATTATAAACATGCTACCCTGTATGTGCTCAAAAATTGTTACTTATAGTAATATAACTTGGAGTCCTCCATTATGAATTTGTTCCTTTTGAATAAGGAACACTATTCACCTCTTCTAGTCTCCTTTTAAAACATAAATACTTCCCAAGGAATAAGACAATATTCAAGTGACTGAATTTATTCCATTAAATTGCCCAAGTACTGGGTGTCTTCAAGGAAATGGTGAAGAAAAGACACAAGATGAAGAGACTGGAGCACTGAAGATACATTTCATCTTCTTCACAATATAAAATAAAGATCCATGAGACACCTGCTTTATGTTGTGTTTCTGTTTTTTAATCACTCACTTGAGGTGGCTAAGGGTATATTCTATGGCCCCCTGTGCATAAAAATGATTAGAGTGTATATGAATATGACAAGTAATCATGTTTTTGACCCACTTTCATAATTATAGGCCAGCTGTGAACATAAGGCTTCATTTTTGCCACCAGTTACCCGAAAGTATAGTCTGGTGATCTAGTTAATGTGTCCCTTAGCCCAGCAATCTCCAACTCATGCTACAGTGTGCACTGATAAAATTCAAAAATCCCGGGCGGAGTAGAAGGATGCACGTTTACGAGCTCCGAAACCAAAGCCCATAGAATTAATGTAAAAAGAGTCCCCCATAACTTCGGGGTGAATACAAGGTGTGCAGAAGCAGAGTGGAAGAGATTTCTGTTCCAGGGAGCCCTGAAGACCCGTCCCCAGGGCCCGGAGCGCCCCGGAAAGTAAACCCGACCCCCAGCGCTGCCCTGGCCGGGGCCGCAGAGAAGCTGATCCGAGCAGGCTTCAGAGACGGAAGCTCCGGGAGCCGGGAAAGTCCCTCCACCCACAGAAGCTACAGGTCAGTGAGAAAGAAAGCCTGGCTGAAGGAGAGGGGAAGCGGGGCGTCTCCGTGACTCGGGCCCCCTCGGGAGGAAGCGGCGGTGGCAGGGACGGGGCAGGAAGCGGCGGAGGCAGAGGAGTGGGCGGCGGCTGGGGCGGCAGCGGCCCAAGACTCAGGAATCCCCCAACGGCAGGCTGGATCTTCATTACGGAAGAGTCCCGCATAAAACCTGACGGAGCTGAGCCTGGGAGACGGCCCTGCCCCCACCCCGCTCTGTTGCTGAAGGCTTCTGCTCGAGACCCCCAGGGGAGCTGAGATTGGGAGGCGGGACCCCCCACCCCGCCCCCCACCCCGTTCCATTCCTGAAAGTCTCTGCATAAAACCCCCCGAGGGTTCAGAATCTCGGAGACGGCCCTGGCCCCACCCCAGCACCTAAACTAAAGCTCACTGATTGACAGCCAGCAGGAGGAAAGCCCATTTAAATCTCAGAGGCCAAGCACTAGCTGGGCGGATCCAGGCGGGGGTGGAAAGGAATCTCAGAAATCAAGTAACTGGCTGGGAAAATGCCTAGAAAAGGGAAGAAAAATAAGACTTTAGAAAGTTTTTTCCAACAAATGCAAATGATCCCGACCTTCGGATCTGACGAAGATGAGGACGTATTCTTCCCATCAGGGAAAGACGTGGAGGGCGGGGCCTCAGTACCCCCAGACACCCCAGGGGGGTGGTGGGTGGGCTCAGGCCCTGGAAGAGCTCAAAAAAGATTTTGAAAAGCAAGTTAGACAGGTGGAAGAAAAACTGGGAAGAGAAATGTCAGAGATGCAACAAAAGTATGAAAAAACGGGTCAATACCTTGGTAAAGGAGACCCAAAAAAATGCTGAGGAAATTAACACCTTGAAAAATAGGCTCACCCAATTGGCAAAGGAGGTTCAAAAAGCCAATGAGGAGAAGAATGCTTTCAAAAGCAGAATCAGCCAAATGGAAAAAGAGGCTCAAAAGCTCACTGAATTTAATAGTTCTCCTCAAAATTAGAATGGAACAGATGGAGTCTAATGACTTTATGAGAAACCAAGAAATCACCAAACAAAACCAAAAGCATGAAAAAATGGAAGAGAATGTGAAATATCTCATGGGAAAAACAACTGACCTGGAAAATAGATCCAGGAGAGACAATTTAAAAATTATGGGGACTACCTGAAAGTCATGATCAAAAAAAGAGCCTAGACATCATCTTCCATGAAATTATCAAGGAAAACTGCCCTGACAAATTCTAGAACCAGAGGGCAAAAATAAGTATTGAAAGAATCCATCGATCACCACCTGAAAGAGATCCAAAAAGAGAAACTCCTAGGAACATTGTGGCCAAATTCCAGAACTCCCAGCTCAAGGAAAAAATCTTGCAAGCAGCTAGAAAGAAACAATTCCAGTACTGTGGAAATACAATCAGGATAACCCAAGATCTAGCAGCTTCTACATTAAGGGATCGAAGGGCGTGGAATAGGATATTCCAGAAGGCAAAGGAACTAGGACTCAAACCAAGAATCACCTACCCAGCTAAACTGAGTATAATACTTCAAGGGAAAATATGGTCTTTCAATGAAACAGAGGACTTTCAGTCATTCTTGATGAAAAAAACCAGAGCTGAAAAGAAAATTTGACTTTCAAACACAGGAATGAGAGGAAGCATGAAGAAGTGAACAGCGGGGAGAAGTCTTAAGGGACTTACCATGAGTGAACTGTTTACATTCCTACATGAAAGACAATATTTGTAACTCTTGAAACTTTTCAGTATCTGGGTGGTTGGTGGGACCACACATACACATGTGCACGCATGCACACACATGCACACATGCACACACGTGCAGAGATGGAGAGCAGGATTGAACTGAGTGGGATGGGACCATACCATAAAAGAAACTGGGGTAAATGGTGAGAGAGAGGTGTGGGGGGAGGGAAAGGGAAGGGGGTAACTATATGTCATCTAAGAGGCAGGTAGGAGTTTTTTCTTGGTGGAGGGAGAAAGAGGACAGCTGAGGAAAAAAAAAAAAACCAAGAAGTTTACCCTCATCACATTTGACTAATCGAAGGAGTGAAATGCACACTCATTTTGGTATGAAAACCTATCTTACAGTATAAAGAAAGTGGAGGAGAAAGAGATATTGCAAGGGGGGGGGATGATGAAAGGGAGGGCAAAGGGAGGAGGAGAGCAATTTGAAGTCAACACTTGGGGAGGGACAGGATCAAAAGACAGAAGAGAAACAATGAGGGGCAGGTTAGGAGGGATGGTAATCCAGTTAGTCTTACACAACACGACTATCAGGGAGGTCATTGGCAAAACTACACAGATATGGCCTATATTGAATTGCCCTGCTGTCCCCAAAGGGAATGGGTGGGGAGGGAGGGATGAGGAGAATTTGGAACTCAAAGTTTTAGGACAACTGTTTAGTATTGTTGTAGCAACTAGGAAAGAAGACATACAGTTAAGGAGGAATAGAAAGTCATCTGGCCCTACAGGAGAAAAGAGAAGATGGAGACAAGAGAAGGGAGAGATGACAGAAGAGAGGGCAGATTGGAGATAGGGAAAATTAGATTGCTTGGGGTATTGGGGTGGGGGGGAGGGGAGAAAAGGGGAGAAAATTTGGAACCCAAAAATTTGTGAAAATGAATGTAAAAAAAAAAAAATTAAATAAATAAATTAATTAAAAAAAAATAAAAAAAATTAAAAAAAAATAAAAAAAAAATTAAAAAATCCCCTACCTTGGACCATTGAGCCTTCATAGTCTCAAGACGATACTTCCCAGAGGCTCAGGGGATGGGACCAGTAGCCAGGAAAAAGGAGCAAAACATGGGAAAAGGCAAAAGAGAAAACAGAGTCAATGTTTAACCTTGTTAAATTTTAAGATTTAAGGATCTTGGGAAGTAAAATCTTTAGAACCCAAGAAAATAATATTCACAATGGTCACAACAATGTAAATGAAAAGAACCATAAAACAATGGAAAAAGTAAATGTTGTGAAATTATAAGGGCCAAATTTAGCCCTATAAAGAGACATAAATAGGTGACTCCTTCCACCCCTTTGCAGAGGTGAATAAATCTTTAAGTGCAGAATATTTCATCATGTTGGGCTTTTTCAGTGTGTTTATTTGGTCTTTTTAATTATTTTTCTCTTCTTTAAAAAATTCTTTATCATGTCATAATTCTCTGAGAAGGGCAAGAGGAGGGAATGTAGTTAATGAAAAAAAATAAGGGCACCAATAAAAATGTATTCTTTTAAGTGAAAGTGGGTTGGTAAAAATTTGCCACTGATTTTTACCAGTACCATGGCATGAGTCAGTACCCAGGAAACTGTGTGCATGGCGTTTTCTTTATACCACTTCCTTAAAGACTGTTTTGAAGACCAACCTATGACTGATCTGTTTTTTTTCTCCTGCTTGCTGTTATGAACTTGCAAGAAAAAGAAAAAAGCCAAATATGGTGGCACATACTTGTAATCCCTGTTAGAGGGGAGGCTGAGGCTGATGAATTGCTTGAATTCAGGATTTCTGAGCTGAGTGGGCTAAACTAGTCAGGTGTCTGAAGTAGGTCCAGCACCAATATGATGAGCCTCTGGAAATGGCAGTTTCCTAGGCCCCCTAATGAGGAGTGAACTGGCCAGGTCAGAAAAAGAGCAAGTCAAAGCTCCCATGCTGGTCAACAGTGGGATCAGTTCTTAAGTAACTGATGCACTTCCAGCCTGAGAAAGATAGGGAAATGGAAGAGAAGGAGGGGAGGAAGGAAAGGAAGGAAGAAGAAGAGGAAAAAGAGGAGAAAAGGGGAAGGGGATGAAGGAAATGGATGGGGAAGAGGGAAAGAGATAGGGAAGGGGAAGGAAAAGGAGAAATATGATAAGAGAAGAGGAAGAAGGGTAAGAGACAAAGGAACAGGGAAGGAAAAGGAAAGGAGGAGGTGTTTAGCTCTCTTGGATTTCACATATTCTCAGTAACATCTCATCAAATGGAGACAGCATTTTGGGGGAGGGTCGGGAGGGGAGAGAAATCATTGCCCTCAATAGAGCAAGAGTTTACGGATGTTATCTTCTTTAAGACATATTAAGTGCCAATTTGCCTTTTTCCTCTGAGCCTACTGAACTAAAATTTTCAATTTTGAATCTGATTGGTGACTAGTTACAAAGGAGGGGAGAGTTACATTGCTTTCCTAGCCCCTCCTGAATTAAGAGCAGCTTTCATTTCTGAAAGTACCTTACTATTCTTATGTCAGCTACTTGTTCCAAATAAAAGGCTTGTTTTTAACTAAGCCCTAAAAATGAAAATTTAAAAGCTTCAACATTTCTATGCTATTTAAAGTTTAAATGATTTTTTTTAAAATGTGTTCTCCTTTCCTGTTCCATGTTAGGCATAGTACTGACTTACAGTGAAACTGATCATTTAATGTGCTTGTGACTGGGTACCCCTCAGCAGTTCAGTGTTACCATAAATTTATTCAGTTTTTTGACAGCACTTTGAATTTAACTGCAGTGTCAAACCATTTTTTCTGACCTTTTAGTTATTATTGGTTTCATCATGACCACTTCTGAATACAGGCTTCAAAAGTAATGGATATTTAAAACTAAAAAAAAATCTTATTCTCATCAACTTTTGAAAGTATTAACTGCCCCTTTTCTTTCCCCTGAATGTTCTGCTGTACTCTTAACAGGATAAATGTTAATGAAATAATTTCCTGAAAACGTTGACTATAGAGAAATAGGAATCTGTTAACCGAGTAATGTTCTTATTAAAAGGAAAACACCATGTATACACAGCTCCAGAATCTATACAAAAGTGCCAAAAGATCAGCAAAATCATCCAATATATCCCAAAGAAAGAAAGAAATATTCTGATAGGAAGAACACTGATATCTCCTCCACAAGTTGCCATCTTCCGATATTGAATTGATACAATCAATATTCCTAGAATAGAAGTCAGAGATTAAAAGGGAAAGATTGAGGATGGTGACAAAAGGTTTTGCAAGGTTAGTAGAAGAGAAGGGGGAGCTCATACAAAATGATTTGTTTTCTCCATTAAATAAGTTCAATTCTACAAGAGGCCTTTCCCTATCTCCTCTGCTACAAGCATTTTCTCTCTGAGATTATCGTCCATTTGCTCAACATGTATCTTGTATGGTCACAGTTGCTTAAATGTTGTCTCCCCCATTAGAATGTGAGCACCTTAAGGACAAGGATAATGCTTTTTGTCTTTCTTTGTATCCTCAGGGGTTAGCACAGTGCCTGGCAAGAAGTAGCCACTTTAATTAATACTTGATGACTGATTATGGGAGAAGTTGAAAGCCTTGAAGGATAGAGTGATTTGATCAATCATCCAATAAACATTCATTTAGCGCCTACTATGTGTCAGCTACTGTGCTAAGTTAGCTGTATTCTTAAGGGAAAAAAACAAAAGTTAAAACTGTCATTGTGGCAAATAAGATATATTATTAATTAAGGAAGAGTAAAATAATTGCCTTGCTATTTAGCAAGGGCCCAGGAGGGATTAACTAGCATAAGTCGGTAAAGGAGATAGCATAATTGTATGACTCGTTCCAGCTCCATCCATCAGCATGTGTATAGAAGCAGAAAAGGAGGATAGCTGGAATAATCTAGGGTTAGTGTCTGGCAAGCCCTAAGACTGAGAAATATTATGGAAAGGGATATATGTAGCAAATCATAAGATTATTTTTCTAATGACCTTGTTGAAAAAACAGTTTCATATTGACGCAGCTAGTAAATAATGGAGAAAGTTGTTTTTAAACCTAGAAATTGTATTAAGAAACTAATAGCCACGTCCATACATGTGCCAAATATGTGTTGTAGATAAAGTCACAGCATCAACTCTCAGCCACTTTAGTGATTAAGCAATTGAAAACAACAGAGAGTAAGATTTTCCTGTTATCTTTAGCAAATATCGTAAAGTAGATAAGATTTGTCTTCAATGCTCCTGTCTCCCCCTCCTGTACCTTTTTATTATTTCCCTCTTTCCAACCAATCCCCTGACAAAACATGAGCCTCAATAAAGCAGGGGTGTAGAGATCTGAGAGTAGATGATAATAGAATGTTAAAATGATTAATTCTATGGTGAAAATTGGTCAGCAGGAGGGAGTAACACTACAGCAAGGGTGATATCCTCAAGGATTAATGACAGGTTTAAAGGCCAGAGAACATGGTGTTTGGTTGAAGAATATTTTTAGGAAAGGAAAGGCACAAGGAAAGATGAAATGTTGGTTAGATAAAGAAGTTTCGGAATTCTTCATCATGGAAATATGCCTGTGGTTGATGAGGAGCTCAAAAGTTTAACCCATAAATTTTAGTGAGGGGCTACTGCTTTGGTTTTTTACATTTGTTAGAAATATCAGCTTTAATTAACTTGGAGAAAAGGAAAAATATCACAGCCTGAATATATAGGTCCAACCTTGATTTACTAAGTGCTGGCACAGGATCCTCAAAGGGTATATATAATATCTTGCCTCATTACATTAATTGGTCCCTTGAAAATATGGTGAAACCACATTACCAAAAGAGATGGGAATGGAACATTGCTGGAGGTTAAGCACTAGCTAAGATCAGTGTTGGTTGTCTCTTTTGTATCTTGGGCTACTGGATAAAATGAAATGATAATTGAGTACCCAACATTTATGGTGAACTCTGGTTACGATGGTAAATCTGAGACATTGGCTGCAGTAATGCTAATGTGGGATATGCCTATACTTTGGAGTACTGGGTGTGATAACAGAGGATGTGATAACAGAACTGACATAGAATTTTTGGCTCACAATAAAAGCACAGATAATTTATACTACCTATTGGTCTGAAAGAGGCAAAACTCTTCTAATATTCATTCATCTGAAGGAAGGGGATCTGCATTACACCTTGCAACATTCCAACTGAAGCCAAACCAGATCAAAATGTAATTAGGAAATAGTTAGCAAAATAAAAATACACCAGAACATAGATAATGTTAATGTGTAGTTTTCTTGTCAACATGTAGTTGCAGGGATATTTGTGTTCAATTTAGTGGCCTCTGTTCTATTTGAGTGTGACACTATTGCTATTTAAATTCATTATTATGCATCTAGTTCAATACTGAGTTTGACTTTACACCAACCACAAAAGTCGCATATTAATAGATATAACCCAAATCAAAAGGGAAAAAGTCACTTTTCTGTGGCCAGAATCTGTTAGTCCATTAATGGAGACTAGTTTCTCCATTTCTAAATATGCATTAACATATCTGTATCCTTGTAGACACTACAAGGGAGAACAAAACAAAATAAGTGTCCAGTGTGGTCACTTCTCACTCTTTTGGGCCTGATTTTGGTTAGAAACTCATCCTTTCACTGAAAGCACAAGTACGTTGTTTTCATATGGAAACTTGCAGAGTTGTATGATTACTTTCCCAAGGCAACCAAGCTGGTAGTACTCAGTTATATTTTCTTGGCATGTGTCAGAAGTGCTCCTTGAGTGGCTTGGCCGGAATCATGGGCTGCATGCCAAAGAGAAACTTCATCAACTCCTCGTGGAAGTTGAGGAAAGCTAAGGTTCTTAAGCCACCATAGAAGTGCATACTGAAGTTCACTAGTATAAGGATGGAGCAGGTAGGTGGTACCGTGGTTAAAGCACTGAGGCTAGAGTCAGGAAGACTCTTCTCCTTGAATTTAAAACTGGCCTCAGACTCTTACTAGCTGTGTGACCCTGAGCAAATCATTTAACCCTGTTAGCCTCAGTTTCCTCATCTGCAAAATAGGCTAGAGAAGAAAATGGCAAACCACTCCAGTATCTCTGCTGAGAAAACCCCGAGTGGTGTCATGAAGAGTTAGTACAACTGAAAAATAACTGAACAGCAAAAAGTATAAGAGTAGGAGTTGGGAAGAAAATTGTGAAGCAGGTATGCATTCCTTCTAAAAGGAGGGGAAATTACCTAGGGAACAGAAGATTGGGAAATAACTTTGGATAGCAAAAAACCTACAGATTAAGCACAGAGACACACACGGAGAGACAGACAGGTGAAATAGAAATGATGGAGACAGAGAGATCTTACTTCAAAGGAGGACAGGTTGCCAAGCAACAGTAGGCAACAAAACTGCCTAGCATGTTGGAGCAGAGTCACAAATTTAATAAGCCAAAAAAACAAAATAAAACAGAACATCTTAGAAATTAAGTGAAAATGAGAGCTATGGAATAGGATCTCAAAGTAAGTTATTGTCACCTCCTAGTAAAAAAAAAGAAATAAGACCTTAATGTCCTTTGAAGTAATAAAAGATTGGGCAAGTGGAGTTTGAGGCTTAAAAGAATATAAATCCTGGCAAAGAAAACAAGCTGAGTTGGGGGAGCCACAAAAGGCATAAAGGCCCACTGAGAAGAATAGTGTTGTCCAGGAGGCACCATATTGAAAATGAAAGTTTTTCTCCAGAATTAATCAAGTTCCTTGTCTCTAGAACCCAACAAATTTGGGGGAGGAAAGAGAGGGAAAAGGAGGATTCACAAAATTTTATCCTCCACCCTTTGAGTTCTTCTTTTACAAAATAATTACCATTCATAATGGAAATGTTTTTTCAAAACAACAAATTAGCTACAATGACAAAATATTACATATATATCATTTTCATTTATGAACACATTAATATTTCTTAGTTTGTTCCAGAATATTGGTAAGAATGTCCAGCATCCCAAGGTTGTAGAGAGGAGGAAGTGTCAATTCATTTCCAGTTTTCCAGGCCATTTGAAATTGTTGTTGTTTTTAATAAATGAGTAAACCAACTTCATATCTGCATGTACAACCAGGATGTAAAGTGGGAGGCAGTATTCTAATATAGCTCTGCCACATGTTTTGATTAAAAGCAAAACTAGAGAACCTTTTGTAGCAAGTATAGTAGAATTATATATTCATTAAGAGTAGCAACCTCACAATGGAGTTGTCTACTCAGATTCACTTCCGATTGTGACCCTCTCCACTTCAATTTCTCAAAAAATTTTAAAAATGTATTATTTCTTCTTCTTTAATACATTTTGAATTGTCACAGAATTCTAGCACCATTTTCTTTGAGGGAAAGTTGTCCTTTCTAACTCTGCCCATCCTGTTTTACTGTCTTCTACACATTCGGCTAGTCTGTTAAAACAAAAAAAAACTTCTTTCGACAATGACAATCCATTTGTTACAGAGTAACACTCATGTAAAAATAATATATTGCAGTATGACTTTTTCATTCACTGATGTACAAGTCAACTAACCAGTTTCAGCCCCATTTGGCAACTGATCTGGCTAATCCAGTCAGTATGACATGGCTCACCTAATGAAGGGTTTGGGTTGTTTTGTTTGTTTGTTTCTCTGTTTTTATACTAGACCACAGGAATGTGATCAGTCAGATGCAGCTATAGCACTCATGCATCTCTATTATGTGAGCTAGTCAAAGCCTCTTTTTAAAAAAATTTAATGTTTTTATTAATGCTTTCTACTTTTACTTCATTATCATTTTCCTCAGAGTCCTTCCCGCTTCTTCCAGAGAACCATCCTATACAATAGAATTTTTTAAAGATTAAAAATAAAGACAAGAGGAAAAAAAATCAGTACAAATTACCTATATATTGGATAATCTTGGAAACATGTGCGATATGCAACATCTGTGGATCTCCCACTCCATAAAGGGGTAGGTTGGGGATGTCCTCTTTTATCTATTCTTTCAAGTGGTGCTGGATCTTTATAATTTTGTTATATTCTCTTTCCATTTTTGTGTATGTGGATATACTGTCTATTTACATTGTCATCATTGTGTATATTCTTTTGGTTCTACTTACTTAATTCTGTCTCAGTTCGTGTAGATCTTTCCATGTTTCTTTGTACTTGTCACGCAAAGTATTTCTTTTAGCACAATAATATTCCATAAAGCTCATCAGCAGTAATTTGCTTAGCCATTCCTAAATCAATGGGTATCTACTTTTTCCTTGGAGGCAGCTGGTGGTAGAATGGATAGAGCATTGACCCTAGAATCAGGAAAGTTCGAATTCACATTCAGACGGACACTAGCTGTGTGACCCTGAGCAAGCTACTTAAACTTGTCTTTGCCTTAGTTTCATTAACTGTAAAATGAGAATGTAAATAGCACTAACCTCACTGAGTTTTTGTGAAGATCAAATGAGATATTTGTAAAATGAATTTAGTATCATGCCTGCCACATAGTAGTCACTATAGAAAAGCCTATTTCCTTTCCTCTTCCCCTCCCTGGGAGTATAAACCTAATAATGGAGTCTCTAGTTCAAAGGATTTAGACATTTAATTCCAAATTGCTTTCCAAAATAGTTATCCCATTTCACAGTTCCAACAACAATGTATTAGTGTGCCCATTATCCTATAATCCTTCCAACATTGACTATTGCCACTCCTTTTCATCTTTATCAATTTGCAGGGTGTAAAGTGAAATCTCAGAGTTGCATTGATTTGGATTTCTGCTATAAATGTGTGCAGAATTTTTGCATGTGGTTGTGAATCCTTATTTTATAAGTTTGTTCATATCCTTTGACTTCTTTGCATTTCTATCTATTGGGGAATGGCTATTAGTCTAAATTCTATTAATTCATTTTTATATATATTGGATACCAAACTCATGTCCAAGAAATTAATATATTTTTTTCCCACTTAAGTGCTTCCCTTCTTATCCTAGGTACATTAGTTTTGTCTATGAAAAACTTTTCAGTTTCACATAATTAAAGTTATTTAAATTATTTTTTGTAATTGCCTCTCCTGTTTGGTTAGGAATATATCTCCTACACATTGCTGTGAGAAGTATATGATCTGCTTCTTTTCTAATTTTTTTTTTGAAAGTAAGATTTTACTATTAAGGTTATGTAATTCAGAAAGTAATTCAGAAAGTATTGTGGAATATGTGTAAGCTGTTGGTTTCTAATTTGTAGCTTTTCCATCAGTTTCATCAAATAGGGAGCTCATTCCTAGGTAATTTATGTTTGCACTGTGTTACTGAGTTCCACTGTTTCTAATTTCCCTTGTCTAGTCTATTCCATTGATCTACCTATTTTTAACCAATACCAGAGAGTGTGGATGGCTGCTGCTTTATAATAATATGAGATCTGAAAATGTATTCCCCCTTTGTCCCTATCTCTTTTCATCATTTTTCTTAATATTCCAGATCTTTTGTTTTTCCAAATGAATTTTATTATTTTATCAAATTCTATAAAGCATCCCCTTGATAATTTGATTGATACAGCATTAAAAGCATAAATTAACTTTGGCAGACATTGTCGTTTTTATCATATTGGCACAAGCATTAAATATTCCTCTGGCTACTTAAGTTGTCATTTATTTCTCTAAGGAACACTTTGCAATTGAGCCTGTACAAGTCTTTTTTGTGCTTTGCTGGATCAATTTTGTAGCTACTTGGAATAGATTTCCCTTTGTATTATTCTTTCTTGGGCTTTATTATTATTATATAGAAATATAAATGATTTTGAGGGTTTGTTTTGTAGTCTACAACTTCACTGAAGCTATTAATTGTCTCACTTAGTATCTTTGCTGATTCCCTAGGATTTTCCAAATATACCATTATAACATCAATAAATAGGGGTAGTTTTATCTCTTCTTTCCCTATCTTTATGCCTTTAATTTTTTTCTTTTGCCTTATTGCTATTACTAGCATTTCCAGAATCATTACAAATTTAATAATGGGAAGAGTGAATATCCTTGCTTTACTTTATATTTAATGAAAAAGGTTCTAGTGTATCTCCACTGCATATGATGCTTGCTTTTATGATCAAAGTTATTGCTAACTAGTAAGACTTAATTGGGAAACAAACCATATAAATGGCGATTTTTTATATTGCTTCTCTTGCCATCAGCCTAATAACTATTATTCATTATCTTCTACAAAGGAAGGTGAGATTTCTAAGACACATACTCCTCTTGCAATCTACTAGATTAAAATAATTTCCATTCAGCTTTTAATTAGCTACAAACACTTATATCAGCAGTCCTGATCCAAATACTCACTTCCAGTTAGATACTACATAGCAATAACATTCTACTTCTTGCTTCAATACTTCAAGAAAATATAATTTTATCTTCTTTCTACACACAGAGATTTACAACCCACATAAATCTTAATAGACTCTTCAAAATTAGCTAGCCTGGTTATTGGAAGAGAAAATATATACAGTCTTTAACTGGATCACTGTTTGAAGTCTTTCCAAGTTTAAGCCTTCCAAAATTGCTACTTACTGTCAGGACTTTTGAAAATAAAGAACCACCTCCATGCCACAATATATAATTCTATTATAATTTGAGTGAATTATTCCATATCAGAAATTATTTCAATCAGATAAAGCTTATTTCAAAACCCAGAACACCTAAATTTCAATTTAGCCTTTGACATTTGCTGGCTTTGTGACCATGGCTAAATCATTTAATCTCTTTAAGACTATAAGATTCTGACAAGTTCAATCTACATTGGTAAAAGAAGTTTCCTCTACATGGATTCTCTATACCAATAAAATCAGAGATACCATTCAAATACAGGTAGATAGATAGATAGATAGATAGATAGATAGATAGATAGATAGACAGACAGACAGACAGACAAATAGATAGACAGACAGACAGCAGACAGAGAGAGAGAGAACCCTTCCCCAAGGCTCTGTTCTGGTTCCTTTTCCCTTCATACTATTTCACTTGGTAATCTCCCAACTTCCTTTGTATTCCATTATGATAACTATGCCCATAAGTCTCAGATCTATTTATTGAGCCCTAACCTTTCTTCTAACTCCCAGTCTCACAACTCCAGTTTAATATTGGACAACACAAATCAGATGCCATGGATGTCCTGTAGACATCTTAAATGCAATATAATTAGAAGTGAATTCATTATCTCTGTCCCACCCACACACATCTATGCCTTCCCCTTTTCTTAATTCCCCTATTACTATTGAATATATCACCACCCTCCTAGTTGCCCAAGCTCACAACCTAGGTGTGATGCTATAGTCTCTCACCCCCTCACATCCAATCAGTTGTCAAGTTTTGTCATTTCTGCTTTCATATTATTTCTTATATATGCCACCTTCTTACCTCTGACACTGGTATCACCCTGGTATGAACTCCCATCCTTTCATGGCTGTACTACTGCAGTCATCTTCTGGTTAATTTCCCTGCCTCAAATCTCTCTGTACTCCTCTCAGATGTCAAACTGATCTTCCCTAACTTCCTCCAAGTTGCAACTAAAATCTCACCTTCTACAAGAAGATCTTCCTGATAGCCCTCAATGCTAGTGCTTTCTTTTTGTTAATTATCTCCAATTTTATCTTGTATATATATATATATATATATATATATATATATATATATATATATATATATATCTTGTTTTTACATCAGTTCTCTTGTGAGAGGAACAGCAAAGATCACAAAGTATGTTGGAGAAAGAAGATGGAAAAAGCTTGGAAGCACAAGAGGGAGACAGGTTAAGAAGGGTTTGAACAGCAATAGAGGTTTTTATATTTGGTTCTGGAGGTGATAGGGAGTCATTCACATTTATTGAATGGGGGGGTGAGGGAGGATAAGGGACTGAGACATAGTTAGATCTGTATTTTTCGGTAGATCAGTTTAACAGCTGGATGAAAGACGAAATGGAGTAGGGAAAAATTTGAGGTAAGGAGGCTAACCAGACTATTGTAATAGTCCGTGAGTGACATGATGAGGTCCTATACCAGGGTGATGTCAGTGTGAGACGAGAGAAGGGAATATGTGAGAGATGTTATGAAGGTAAAATTGATAGGACTTAGCAACTGATTGGTTATGGGAGTAAGAATTGAAGTTGATGATGATGTTGAAGATGATGAGTAGGTGGTGAGCCAGGGTGACTGGGAGGATAGTAGTGCCCAGATGGCTTGGGGGAAAATATAATGAGTTCTGGCAGCTGAAGATGTAAGACTAGAGGTTAGGAAATAGGTTAAGCTGTATAGAACTGAGACTCATTAGCACAGAGATAATAATTGAATGTAAAAGAGGTGATGAAATGTTTACAGATGTTGAATTTGCCTTAAGGCAGTCTCTAACCCTGTCATGCAACTTCTCCACCATTTTCTCTATTACCCTTTATTTGTTGACTTGGAGGTATATTCTATAGTCAATATCTTTGGGTATTTCCCTCATTTTCTTCAGGTACATTCTTGGTTTTTCTGTATTTTAATGTTTTAAATTCCTCTTAAAAGAATAAAAATAAAAATGCAGGCTATCAAAAACAATAGAAATCGTTCACATTCATTAACAATAATAGAAAAATATCTTCTCATCTCTCCCTGTCAGATCCAGTTAAATTTGGACTGTATAATTCTCCTCCCTGCTCCCTACTTTCCACCTTCTATCTTTTCCTTAGCTGCTCTATTGCTCATATGATTACAATTAATGGGAGTCACCAACCCTACTTTTTCCCATGAGATGTAGGACTGGCTACTAGTCCTTACCTCTATACCTTCCTGACCTTCTCACAGTATAATCTGACTTTTAACCTAAGGACTCCTGGGGTCTTTCCATCAAACCTGCAATGGAGCTTTCTTCTATGAATTTGTCTATCCTGCTTAGAAATGAGTCTAAAAGCAGGGACTGCCTTGTTTTTTTCTGTTTCTGTTCCCATGACTTGGTACAGTTCTTGGCACCTAGTAAGCACTTAATAAATGTTTTTTTCATTCATTCATGGCAACTGCATCTCAACTGCTCTAGATCCTAAAAATAGCTTTTAAAATACAGGAAGTTTGTTAGACTATATGAAATTTCTTGACAAATCAAACTTTTGTTAAATTAGTTTCAAGGACTCTAACTTGTTCATCTTCCTATCACATATATATTTCCTCTAACATTCTCTTAAATGGTGGAATAGAAACTGTATATTCCTATACACTCTTGAAATCATGAAATAAGTTATGTGGACTAGAAATACCTGTTACCTTCAATGCTGAGCTTCTATCACACTGGCATTTTGAGCTGTATTTATGGCAGTAAGAAAAATGATAATTACTCACTCTCTTTTCTCTGACTGTCAGATATTTGTATAGAAAGCAGAGCAAAAAAAATGTGCTAGCTTTCTTGTTGGACACTGTCATTTGCAAATACCTCCCATCTCAGCAACTGACAGTGTAATGAGAGAGAGAGAAAGTTGTGGGTTTTGTTTTTTGGGTTTTTTTTGGTTTTTTTACAAATTTTCTTCTATAAGAAAAAAAACCACCAAAATAAAGGGAAAAATCAATAATGAGACTGATGGCTGTGAAAAGTGTTTAAATCTCCCACACACTAATATGTCCTCAATTGGAGCACATCATCAGAGTGCATTAGATTCGGTGGTTTAACTGTCAAGATTTGAAGCTTTGGATTCTACTGTTGTATCACTTAGTCTGTCCTAAAGACCTCAGAGATTCCAAAGTCTGTCAAGAGATACTTTATGGAGAATTCCCAAATCCAGCAACTTAGATCCTATTTTGTGCAAATGTGTGTCAGAAACTCAGAGGAAACATTAACTATGAGCTTGATCACCTTGTTAATGACCCCTTAAAAGAATTTTACATGTTGTCACACTCCTTATTGACAGACTTTGACAGCTTAATAACTTTCTTGATGAATCTGAATCAATTTATTCAGAAGAACTAGCACTGCCTTATGTACTAATGAAGCAATTAATGTCAATTCTAGTGCAAGACAAAGGCTTACAAGGGGCATCACTGATTGTTTAGTATGCCACACTTGTGACCAACAAGAGCAACCTCTATATAATGCTAACTCTGAGATTGGAATCTTGTGTTTCTTAAAAAAGAAATACATTCATGAGTGCATTCATTATCTGAGCAAAAATGACTGATGTGATTATCCACTTTAATGTTTCATTTTAGAATTGATTTACTTTATCCCATACTAATATTTGTACATGTAACTGATTGCCAAAAGAAAAACACAGAAACATTGATGATTTCATAAATGAGATCATTGGCTACAGAGGGCTTCAAGGAATACTGATCTCACATACTGACCTCTGAATGGTTAAGTTCACTTGCCATGCAACTGCACCTCCCTCGGGCTTTCTCACAGTCATCTACAGACATAAAACTTAATCAAAAGTTATTTTACAGTTCATTATTTCATGTTCCTCTTTGAAAAATTCTTCCAGCACTATATGGCCTAAGAATAAGCTTGCTTTGAACTAGAACCACTTGATTTTCAACAATAAATAATAACACTAAATCTCATAAAAATAGGGTGAAAAGATATAATGTGTAAATATTATGCATATTATGTAGCTATAGATGTAGATTTGAATAGAGATATAGATACTATAAGGAGAAAGATAGAGAGAATCTAATATGGTTAATTGGTTCCATAACAGCCACGTTTTTAAGGGAAGCAAGATTACAAGCAAGATGGAATGGTAAGTTCCATCAGAATGGTGTTTATGCATATATAGAACTTAATCTTTTTTTTATATACCCCTTTGGCAATCTGGTAAGGCCTATGGACCTTTCTCAAAGTAATGTTTTTAAATACATAAAAAAAATGAGTCCAATTATATTAAACCAATCCAGATACAATTTATTCTGTATTTTTTAAAAACTACATTTATGGACGACAGGTTAAGAATTTCCGAGGATAAACAATAAAGTGGCAGTAAGTAGGGGAGTTAGTGACACTGGTCTCAAGTACTAGCTTGCATTGCCATCTACTACACAACTGCATCTTTATCTAAAGCAATCTGATGGATTTCTCAGAGTTGCCATGGATATTTCTTTTTCATTGACAGTATTGTGAATTAAAATTTGTAAGGGCAATATTATCCAGAGTTTGCCATATTTTGAGAATATGTGTGTTTATATGAATAGAGAGTTAGATAAGTATGTATGTTCAATTTACATTTCAAATAAAAGAAATGCCACCACACAACTCAAATCTTACCGTGGGGTTTATTGATAATATACAAAACGTCACTGGCACCACAAACAAATGTTTGAGCCAGCTGGCCATTTATTTCTTCAGCTATCTATTCTAGTCCCTGAGTAGGATAGCAATACATATGATAATTCCAGACCAAAGTTAATCCTATCAAGAGTTATAGGCCAGTTCTGAGTGGCTGGTAAGGAGTAGTACCGTTTTATATTTAGGAGGATAAAGAAAGCCAGAGACTTTTTCAGATATACCAACAGACCCTAGGTAATTCCCCAATGCACTAGTCGTGAATAGGCTAAGAAAAGTAAGATAAGGATGCCTACCATGGTTGGTGGAGTTCTACTGGCAGGGCTGCACTCAAGGAGCCATCAGGCCATCTATTTGTTGTGTTCCTTTTCCTGTGAGGAGATCTGGCCCAGACTGCCTCAATAGCACAGTCTGGCCAAAGATAATAGATGAAAGAAACAGAGAGACAGAGAAACAAGAGAGACAGAGAGCGTGAGAGGGAAGGAAGGAAGGAGGAAAGGAAGGAAGGAGGGAAGGAAGGAAGGAGGGAAGGAAAGAAGGAAGGAAGGAAGGAAGGAAGGAAGGAAGGAAGGAAGGAAGGAAGGAAGGAAGGAAGGAAGGAAGGAAGGAAGGAAGGAAGGAAGGAGGGAAGGAAGGAGGGAGGGAAGGAGGGAGGGAGGGAAGGAGGGAGGGAAGGAAGGAGGGAGGGAAGGCAGGAAGGAGGGAGGGAAGGCAGGAAGGAGGGAGGGAAGGCAGGAGGGCAGGAAGGTTGGATCACTATTGTGCTCAGGGAGATTTTTTTAAAAACCTTCTCTAATTGTTTCATTACTCTCAGTACATCTAATTAAATAGGATTCCCCTACCCTGTGTTGTTGAGTAACTGTCATATACCCAGATGTTTAATTCATTCCAACCATGCCATTGGGCAGGAGTGCCCTAGCTAATCTTTTTGACAAAATATTACAGGTGAAACTATTCTGAACACACCAACACAGCCTTTAATAAAATAATATGTATGAACCACTTTGAGTAAACAAAACAAAAGAAAGAAATTCTATAACTTTCTATTGTCCAGCCTCTCTCCTAAGCATCTGCCAACTCAATTGATTAGAGGCTATAGCAGGGTTGTAGGACCAAACACCAAATCCATCTGAAATCCTAATGTAATCCATATGTAAATATCTTCTAATGCTATAACAATATCAAATAATGACAAAAATAAAAGTTGCTTACCTCTAATAAGAGAAAATTGAAGAGAAGATTAGACTGGGCAATGAAAATTTTTTTCAGCTAGAAAACAAAGAAAGAGCCCAGAGACAGCTGAAGTGGAGCCTGATGTGAAGAAAGACCCTGACCACCAAAGGTAGGAAAGAGAAGCCCATGGGAGAGAGCTTATATGATTCAACATAAGTTCCAAAGTCAAAAGCTAAATGGACATGCCAATCCTAATTCAGCTAGTCCTTCGCCATGTCAACTTAATCTGATCCCTGGTCACTCTGGGAATTATTTTACTCATTTGCAAAATGGACAAGAAAAAGTAATCAATAATAGCAGATATTTTATATAGTTCTTTAACATTTAGAAACTAATATATATGTGTATACATATAATATACATATAATCTTATTTGATGTTCATAGCAATCATGTGAGATAGCTATTGAGGATATTTTTACAGATCAGTCAACATTCATGGAAGTAAAATGATTTTTCCAACATCGTAGAATCACTTAGCATCAGACTTGGGCTTGAAACTCAGTCTCTATACTCCATATCTTTCCAATTTAGCACACTATCATTCCAGTGAACTAGAAACTATGATTAAGCACTTTCTAAATTTAACCTAACCCCAGTAGGCTTATATTGATGATCCACAGTTTAGGGAAAATTCTCTCCATTGATGGAGACTCATGGCTTTGGCATTAAGGAGGGGTTTCTACCTAACAGTAGAAAAGGAATTTTGAAATCAAAACTACATCTAGAAAACAACTTTCTCACCAAGTAGCAACAACCTAACCAATGCTATAGTTTGAAATACCTAATCATTAATACCTACCTAAATCATGGATGCAAAATTAGGAGGAAACTCAAAAGTCATCTGTTTCAACATCTTTATTTTACAGATGAGGAAACTGAGGTCCAGAAACAGATATTAAGTGACTTGCCCAAGTCACATAAGCACTAAGTGGCTGAGTAGTGATGAATGAAAAAGAATTTATTAAGCACTTACTAAGGGGGCTGGGGCTACTTATTCGTACACAGAGACAATCCTTGCCCTTAAGGAATTTACATTCTAATGAGAGGAACAATACACATAGAGGGAATGGGGGCCAGGACAAGGCATGGTGACTTAAAGAGCTATTACATGGGCAGAGTCGAACGCAATTCAAGTTTCAGGGGTGGGTTTGGTAGGAAGAGGTTTAGGAGGGGAATGAAGGAGCAGGGGACAGAGTAGGGCTCAGAAGTTCCTCCACAGCATGGTGGTTGGTGTGGGTTGCTGGACAGTTGACTATGAGGTTGTGGAAAAGGTGATGGGAGAGGAGGTAGGAATTGGAATTCAATTACTCTAACTCTCAATCCAGCAATCTTTTGGCTGGGTTGCCTCTCAACCTTCAAAATATGGAGGAGTTGAGGTGGGATGGGAGAATAAACGAAGGAAAAAGAAAATTTTTCTCTCAGCTCAACAACTTTCTTATAAGAGACTTATGTATGCATCACAGAGAAGAAATAATCTTATCAGTCTGAAGATTTCTATGACTCAACACATATGCTGCTGAAGGTTACATGAGTCTCAATGTAGATTTAATAAACATTGAGCTCCTTAGTTCTATAACAGACTTCTAAAATGTTAGCATGTGACATTTGTAATTTTTAATAATAGAGATGCCCATTTTGAATTCCATAAATGAAAATTAAATATGCTAAGCCTGCTAATGATCTTTTAGATTTGAGAGTCTAAGTCAATATACTTGGTACTAAAAATTTTCTGCCCTAACTATAGAGTCTATAATCCAATAATCAATAGCACAATATAAGCTACTGCTACTTTAAGTGTTTTCACTGAAGCAAGTTTGGTTTTTATTAAAATTTTTCTCTCAGCCAAGCCAGGGTAAGGAGGTAATTAAATCTGATCTGGTTTTGGTACCGTGGCTAATAGTATTAGGAACTGAAACCCTTCTTTAATGCCAAAGCCTGAGTGCAAGACTACAGCCCTTGCCAACATTTGTCTTTTTAAAAATAAGACTGGGCAGACCAACAGCTTTGATTTTCTTCCTTCCCCCTTGACATTTCATCCCAATCACAGTTTAGCATACAATTAAATGCTTTCAGGTATCATTAGGAAGGACAATTACTGCCATCTCTGCCATCCCTGCTCTCAGAGCAGGTTGGCAAGAAAGTATCAGTTAATCCTAAAAAGGTTTACTTCAATTTGTCATTGCTCTAAACCCTGAGGTTTTCTCAAATATTTAAGCAAAGTTCCATTCTCAAAAAAAAGGCAGATGGTTTTGCAAAAAACCTGGTCACAGCTGGACATGTTATTATGGCAGACCATCTTGCCACATGATCATCACCATTAGTGGGGAAGAAGAGGCAAGTTTGGGCTCTTCAGGTGCCAGCCACTGAGCTGCTAGCTCCACATCTGCCACACTAACCCAAAATACATTTCGTAGCCTGCTCTCCAAATTCAAACAAGTTCTAGAACTGAGATTATTCAACGACCTAGAGAGACTTTGCATCTCCTCTTTGATGCTATGATAAGATCTAGACTTATAAAGTCATGCATCACATGAGTTGGTCCAATCTCTAATAAAATGTTTTCAGGTATAAAGGGAAAGAATGTACAGAAATCACATTGCATCAAGCAAAATGAAATGACAGCACTTGGGGCAAAGGCGTTAGCAACACTAGTGTATATTTGTGAAGCGAGGGTTTTTTATGGTAGTTGATAGACATTTTTGTATTCATCTGCACAACATTCCCATGAGGAGCCCTAGTGGCAAGATTATAACCCCAATTTTCTCTATCAGCATTGGGAATAAAGACACAAGGGAGTAAAACAAGTTTATGTTCCAAGTCAGTGGCAGAATTGAGGAAATAATAATTCAGGTCCTTTGGTTCCTGGTGTAGTGTATACACAATAGAATAACCTACCTATTCATTAAAATGCCTATACAAAGGGGAATACTGATGTAAGGTTCCTGCTAATGTTTTCCTTTAAATTTGGTGAGTCTGCATCAGAAATGAAGGAAAGCTTTTAGAAAGCCCACACAGTATCTGCAGCTTGAAGGAAAATATCATTAACTTGTTAGATCTAAAGTTTATTTTATTTTTTACAGTCTTGAATTAAAGGACAGCCTAGGATAGAATATAGGTCAGTTTGCTGACAAAAGACCAGGTTCAAGTCTTTCATTTGACTCCTACTTGCTGTTACCACAGGTTTGTTACTTAACCTTTCACTGCCCCCCTCTCTGAGACTAAAAGGCTACCACATCAACCTATCTCTTGTTACCTGTGTGACTTTGGACAAGTCTCTTAACCTCACTGACCTTCAGTTGCTTCATCTGTGATGACTGTATTAGATATCCTCAAAATGTGTGATCTTAGGGAACAGTATAAGGAATTTCCATATGAAGCATTCTCTACCCAAACATCTAGATCCATGAGAAATAAACAGATAAATGATAGGTAGATGATAATATTTTTGTAGACTTTGAATTTAATAAAGTTGAATTTAATAAAGATGATTTATTATATCTATTTCCAGAAGGAACTACAGTATTAAATCAAATCGGTAACCACAAAAGTCTCATGACTCTGGTTTGTGACTTTTAGAAAATTAGTAACACACTATATCAATTCTCTTCTTCCCATTAGAGACTACCAGAGATACAGGTTCTGAGAAAGAATAAGTTTCACCAGCTGACCTCTCTGCAGATTTTGCTGTTCTTCTATGCCAATCAAGCATTTTAAGTCTAGAGCTATAGTGAATACATATTTGGCAAAAGTCCTAGCATACTGAGCCCTAGTCTTTTGTACACTAGGGAAATTAGGGAAGTCAAGTCTTCTCTCAGTAATTTTCCATTTGATTCATTCTCCTCCAGTGTTGTTTCCAAAATAGACTTCTCTCTGGCTTTGTGCTTGATTTAATGTTTTCTCCCAAATGTATAAATACATGGTCCTCATCAGGTTGAAACTTAAATAAATTTGTAAAATAAGTACTTTGTCTAGGGTTCTTTTCTCTTTGGACAATATCCTCTGCCCATTTGGGCACCTCTACCAGGAGTTTCATGTCCCCAGATTCTCTCCACTACCCAAAGACCCCAGGTAAGATCCCTCTGGAGCTTGAACTCCTGGCCTTAAAATGTGTTCTATACAACACCTCCCTCTATGTTCTAACCAAAATCTACTTGTCCTGTCCATTATATCCATTATATATCTTAACTAATGTGATAATATTGCTCATGGCCTAACAGATTCTTTGCATGTATCATTTACTTCTACAGAAGGATTATCTCCAGAGGAATGAATAATGTTGAAAAATTCAGGCATTGTGATGGATTGATAGAAGAAAATTTTGGAGAGGCTACCTACTCATAGGATCTAGAAATATAAGGGTTCTTAGGGGTCATCTTAGATGAGAAGGAACTAAAATTACAGAGAATTAAGTTACTTCCCTCATATTGCTTAGGTAATTAACTATCAGAGCCCTTATGAAAGATGTGCTAGACCTAGAGTCAGGGGACCTGGTTTCAAATCTCATTTATGCTGCTTACTACTTGCCTCATTTGAGGCAAGTTATTCAGCCTCCCTGAGCCTCCTTTACAAATGGCTCCAGTACATCCCCAGCCTATGAAGGGAACCATTTAAAGGAGGCCAGCACCAGAAATAGGCACAAAGTGAAAGGGAGAGTTCTAAAAAGAGAAAAAGAAATTAATTCAGAACCTCAACGGGAAAAATTGGAAAAAGAAATTGAAATATCCCACCTCGTTCAGACCTAGAGTGAGGCTAACAGATTACATCATCCATGTAGCCCCAGATGGGAAGCATGACTAACACATCAAGTAACCATGTGCATTGATGATCAACTTTGACCCATCCCTCCTCTGGTGCCATGAGTCAAATAGACTATATGGGTTCAAAAGAAAGGTGAGATCCATGAAAGAGAAGAGTTACTTGATGTTCACCCAGGCAGGGCGGAAGGGTTTTTTTGGTGGTTAAAGGGATCAGATATGAGACTATTCCTCATTTTTTGTTTTTCATTTTGTTTTGTTTTACTTTGATCAAGTTAAATAAAAGCTATACTATGTCTTAACTCACACAAGGAATAGATGGCAAAGCTGCAGTTTGCACTCAGGTCCTCTGATTCCATATCTAAGACGCTTCCTGTCGCTCCACAATTTCTACGTGGAATGATTTTTTCAATGTCATTTTTAAAATGATAGGTCAGCTCTTCTTGTTGTAATTAAATAGTCATGACCTCACTAGTTAAACTATAGAAGACAGAGTTAAATATCCTACCATACAAATCATCTTAGTATGAAGGTCACAAGACCTCACAGCAACTTTTTAGCAGTGCCTAGATATATCCCTTGTTTGTTTGTATGTTTTTAAATCTCTGAGGGTGTTAGAGTCAATATCATTATCTCCATCAAGGAAACTAATGTACCCTTTCCTATCGTCTTCCTTTCAACCCTCCCATAAACAACCCAATGCACCCAAACCCCATGGGATGGCCGGGTGGAAACAACCACCAGCAAGGACACTTTCACTTCCCTAATCTAGGGTATGATGATGTTTCTTAATTCACCGCTGGACCTGACCTTTGCCCTACCCCCATTTGAGGGCCCTTCCATCTGCTCTGCCCCAGAATTCTTCATTTTTTCCTTCATAAGGAATTTAAGTGACTTGTTCCAGATTTCAAAATCTGACTGCTAATGCATATATTCTAGAAATGACTAGAAACTAGATCTCTAACTCAGTGAATGTTCTTTGTTTTAATCTGGATGGATGGAGAGCCAGACAAAACAGTAATCAATCAAGCATTTATTAAAAACTTACTAGGTGCCAGGCATTTTGCTATATATCCAGGACATTCATGAGGTGATCCATGCCAAATCACTGATACTTTTCAGTTTATATCTTTCATAACCCTTGGACACATTTAGACATTATTGACAGCTACATGCTCTTTCTTGATGTCTGAAATGCCATACTTTCTTGGATCACCTACCTCTAAACATTCATTATTCTTTGATTATTTATAATTCTTTATTACTATTATTTATTATTCATTACTCTTTGGTTATTTGATGTTTCATTATTCATTATCATTTGCTAAATCCTCTTTCTCTTTCCAATTCATTTTAATGATTATTCCCCAAGATTCTGTTCCAGGCCATTTTTTCTTTCTCTATACTTACTTTGGTAAACCACTTCTAAATCCTTAGCCCTGACTCTTCTCCTGAACTCTGCACCACCATTTCTATCTGTCCACAAGACATCTCTACCTATATATATATGTCCCATAGTACCTTAAACTCTGTATGAATGAAAGGAAAGAACATTTATTGGCTCTTAGTTTGTACAAAGCATTGTGATAAGTGCTAGAGGCATAAATAGAAAAAAAGGCAATTCCTGCTCTCAAGCAGCACATACTCAAATAGGGGAGTCAACACCTCTGGAAGATTTCAGCTGCAAGTCAGATGGAAAGGTCCAAGGGTGCTAGAATACAGCAGCAAAGCAGAGTATAATGTCTCTTCTTTAAGGTAATTTCCACTGATAAAATGACATCATTTTCTGATATTCCCTTGCTCCCCTGACTGATCTGGCAAAACCAGTTTGTTTATTCATTAAATTAAAAGGTAATTCATTAGTAATTAAATTGTTCCCATACTTGAAGCTTAATTCAAATATCAGCCTCCTCCAGGAAGCCTTACTACGTTCTCCCCTTTCACACACACACCAATCAATAATGACATTTCCTCCCTAGACCTCACATAACAAATTACTCACACCTCTCATATATTGATCATATATTCTTTTGTATCATTGTTATTTATATAGGGGAGCATGTTGCCCAGGCAATTTATATTTGTCCACATAGGTCTGTCTAGATTTGGCTTGCAATGAGGTGTGAATGGATACACCTGGAGTCTCTTACACCTACCCTTCTCCAAAGGACTGATTCCTGCCATGATGAGAGACAAAGACTGGGACCACTAGGAAGGCTGCTCTATTCTTCTCTGAGAGGATGTACCAGACTATAATTTTATCTACCTGCTCCCCTAAATATAGTTAGCTTACAAGAAATAATTTTAGGGTACAATTCACTCTTCTAATTGCCATATCTTTAATGGGGAAAGAGCATATCCAAAAACTTGACTTCCCATCAAATACCAATTTCACAAAGATCACCACACATAATGAACAACCAATAAATCCATTTGTAAAGTCTGATAGCAAATAGAAATTAGAGGAGTTATACAGATTAGACTATACCAGAAAATGCAGGAAGTGAATGAGTTCTCCTACTGGGAACAAGATCTCTCAATTCAACCATAAGAAAGAGTGAGAATGAGGCCTAAACTCACCTAAAAGGAATTTCCCTGAAATCTTTTGCATGGTAATCTGGGAAGAAAGACATGATAGAGGCACTGGCTGGCTCCTCTACATAATTTGCTTTGTCCCAGAGATTTTCTCTCCTTTTACTGACTATCTCTTCTAGAAGAGAACTTAGATATGTGCATCTCCTCTCTTAAAGCTGGAAGAAAACAAAACAGCATCTCTCCTATCCTGAGCACTCATCAGTTCTGCCCCTTACTCAGGCATGAAGCAAAAGATAAGCAATCTGTAGTAATAATGAGAATATTATACCAATGGGGTTGAGTCCAGGTTACATTCATTGCTGTACATCGAATTTCCCCTCAATCTGACTGTAAGTTCCATGAGGACAAGATATGGATGTATAGATATACTGATGGATGATAAGGCACTTATTAAATGCTTTATGCCTACATTGTGCTAAGCACCCTAAAGGCTAAGGGATAGAAGAGAAGGCCTGAAGAGGCAGCAACATGGTCCATCAGAGCCCAGAGACATAGGGGTGGAGTTGCAAAGAAAGAAGGTTAAGGAAGATAACTGACATGAAGTCATTGTGGTCTAAAAAGGGCTGAGAAGTGGGGGGAGGAGCCAAGATGGTGGAGTAGAAAGATTCACATATGCTAGCTCCAAACCAGAGGCCATAAAATACCTGTAAGGAAGAACTCCCAACAAATTCTGGAGCAGTGGAAGCCACACAACAACAGAGTGGAGGAGATTTCTGTCCCAGAGAGCCCTGAAAAACTGACACCAAAGGTCCCTCACACACCGGACCCAGAGCAGAGTCCAGCCATGCCTTGGCAATGGCACTGAGAGGAGCAGATCTGAGTAGGCTTCAGGCACTCCAGCGGCCCTGCAGGTCCCTCCATCCACAGACACCAAAGGTCAGTGAGAGAGTTTGTTTGGCTGGCCAAGAGGGGAGCAGGGTGTCTCCATAACTCAGACTCCTTCAGAAGGCAGCAGCTGAGGCAGCAGAGGACAGGGGCTCCAAAAGTAGGCAGGAGCTCCCATCCATTGTTGAAGATCTCCTCATAAACCCCCTGAGGGAACTGAGCCCTGTGAGGTGGCCATGCCCCAACACAAGCAGTTGAACTTAATCTCACACTGAATAGCAGCCCTGCCCCAACCTGAGCACCTGAATTTAATCTTACACTGAATTGCAGCCCTGACACTGCCAAAAGCCCTGAGGCTGGGAAGAAGCATTTGAATCTGAGACCCCAAGCACTAGCTGGGTGGAACTGGAGGCAAGGCAAGGGTAGAGAGGAATCTCAGAAGTCAAGTAACTGGCTGGGAAAATGCCCAGAAAAAGGGAAAAAAAATAAGACCATAGAAGATTACTTTCTTGGTGAACAGATATCTCCTCCCATCCTTTCAGACGAGGAAGAACAATGCTTACCATCAGAGAAAGACATAGAAGTCAAGGCTTCTGTATCCCAGACATCCAAAAGAAATATTCAGTGGACTCAGGCCATGGAAGAGCTCAAAAAGGATTTTGAAAATCAGGTGAGAGAGGTGGAGGGAAAACTGGGAAGAGAAATGAGAGAGATGCAAGAAAAGCATGAAAAACAGGTCAACACCTTGCTAAAGGAGAGCCAAAAAAATGCTGAAGAAAATAACACCTTGAAAAATAGGCTCACTCAATTGGCAAAAGAGGTTCAAAAAGCCAATGAGGAGAAGAATGCTTTCAAAAGCAGAATTAGCCAAATGGAAAAGGAGGTTCAAAAACTCACTGAAGAAAATAGTTCTCTCAAAATTAGAATGGAACAGATGGAGTCTAATGACTTTATGAGAAACCAAGAAATCATAAAACAAAACCAAAAGAATGAAAAAAGGGAAGGTAATGGTGAAATATCTCATTGGAAAAACAACTGACTTGAAAAATAGATCCAGGAGGGACAACTTAAAAATTATGGGACTACCTGAAAGCCATGATCAAAAAAAGAGCCTAGACATCATTTTTCACAAAATTATCAAGGAAAACTGCCCTGATATTCTAGAACCAGAGGGCAAAATAAGTATTGAAAGAATCCACTGATCACTGCCTGAAAAAGATCCAAAAAGAGAAACTCCTAGGAACATTGTGGCCAAATTCCAGAATTCCCAGGTCAAGGAGAAAATATTGCAAGCAGCTAGAAAGAAACAATTCAAGTATTGTGGAAATACAATCAGGATGACACAAGATCTAGCAGCTTCTACATTAAGGGATCGAAGGGCGTGGAATAGGATATTCCAGAAGTCAAAGGAACTAGGACTCAAACCAAGAATCACCTACCCAGAAAAACTGAGTATAATACTTCAGGGGAACAAATGGTCTTTCAATGAAATAGAGGACTTTCAAGCCTTCTTGATGAAAAGACCAGAGCTAAAACGAAAATTTGACTTTCAAACACAAGAATGAGAAGAAGCATGAAAAAGTAAACAGCAAAGAGAAGTCATAAGGGACTTACTAAAGTTGAACTGTTTACATTCCTACATGGAAAGACAATATTTGTAACTCTTGAAACTTTTCAGTATCTGGGTAGTTGGTGGGATTACACACATACACACACACACACACACACATGCAGAGACATGTGCACGCACACACAGAGACAGAGAACACAGAGTGAATTGAATAGAATGGGATCATATCTGAAAAAAAATGAAGTTAAGCGGTGAGAGAGAAATGTATTGGGAGGAGAGAGGGAGAAATGGAATGGGGTAAATTATCTCTCATAGAAGAGGCAGGCAGGAGACTTTTTAGTGGAGGGAAAAGGAAGGGAGATAAGAGAAAAACATGAAGTTTACTCTCATCACATTCAATTAAAGGAAGGAATAAAATGCACACTCATTTTGGTGTGAAAATCTATCTTACAATACAGGAAAGTGGGGGACAAGGGAATAAGCAGGGTGGGGGGATGATGGAAGGGAGGGCAATGGGAGGAGGGAGCAATTTGGAGTCAACACTCTTGGGGAGGGATAGGATCAAAAGACAGAATAGAAGCAATGGGGGGCAGGATAGGATGGAGGGAAATATAGTTAGTCTTACACAACACGACTATTATGGAAGTCATTTGCAAAACCACACAGATATTGCCTATATTGAATTGCCTGCCTTCCCAAAGGGAATGGGTGGGGAGGGAGGGATGGGGAGAACCTGGAACTCAAAGCTTTAGGAATAACTGTTGAGTATTGTTCTTGCTACTAGGAGTACAAAATACAGGTAATGGGGAATAGAAAGTTATCTGGCCCTACAGGACAAAAGAGAAGACAGGGACAAGGGAAGGGAGGGATGATAGAAGAGAGGGCATATTGGTGATAGGGGAAATTAGAATGCTCGATGTATTGGGGTGGGGGGAGAGGAGAAATGGGGAGAAAATTTGGAACCCAAAATTTTGTGGAAATAAATGTAAAAAGTTAAATAAATAAATTTAACTAAATAAAAAAAAATCAAACCAAAAAAAGGGCTGAGAAGTGATGACAAGGCTTGATTCTGGGCAAGATAAAATGAAATCTCACCTATCAGAACTGAGCAACCCCGGGTAAACTGTGTCTTATCTAATTGTAATCCACATCATCTACTCAGTCTTGCATTCCTATAGGGAATTACTGAGTTGAAAATATGGCTCTGCCTCTCATCTAATACCTACTCCATTACAGACTTAAATCACAAATCAACTCACAAAATATTTAGTTGGTACAGGGTTGCAAATATTTAGCATCAATCTCAATTCTCCATTTGCAAATGAGAATTGTCTCCCTTAAGTGCAAAATTCTTGAATCCATGGGAAACAAAGGAAGGTAAAAACAGTCCCTTAACACAACAAACACCCACTACTGGAGGAAAGTGGCATGAAAATAGCTAGATATATGCAAAACATATACAGATTGATAGGAAGTAATCTCAGAGGGGAAAGGACTACCAGCCATTGAGAGGAGCTGAGTGGGGAAGTTATGAAAAAAGGTCTGCAGAACTTGAGATGAGCCCTTTCCCATAAAAGAGGTCAAGGAAAAGAGGCAGCAGAGGTGAGGTGAGAGAGCATTCTCAGCCTGAAGGACAGGCAGTGAGAAGGAGTAGAACCAGGAGATTGGATATCAAGTGTAAGAAACAAACAGTTATTGTGCCTAGATCATAGCACACATGGAGAGGGGAAAAGTATAGCAAGACAAGTATAAGAAAGTCAGGAAGGGACCAAGTTGTAATGAGCTTTAAATGCCAAACAAAGCGTTTCTTATTTGATCCTGATAGTAATATGGGGCCAATGGAACTTAGTGGGAATGACATCAGACCTTAGGAAATCACTTTGGCAGTGGAGCAGAGGATGACTTGTAGTGGGGAAAAACAAGTGGCAGAGAGAGAGATTAAAGGTTATTACAAGAGGACAGGGGCCTGAACTAATATGGTGACTGTGTGAGTGAGGAAAATGGGGATAGATAGACAGACAGACAGACAGACAGAGAGATAGATAGATGTTATAATAGTAGAAATGTCAAAGTTTGCCAACAGATTGGATGTGTTGGTTGGTTGATTGTTGTCCTTCATCTTCGAAGAGGTCCAAAATGACATCACCACGGTAAAGTGAAATTTCAGTGTGTCCCACTGTGGCTGATCAGACCAATACAAGCTCAGAGTGCTCTACCACAGGTTGGGCACAGATAGTCCATGTGAATATTTGTGGTGGATATCCCAAATCTGCACATCCTGCGTTTACTTTGTGCTGTCTCAATTCTGCTTTGCTCATAGAGCACAGCACCCTTTCTGATGTGGGCACACCATGCTGAGCGGTCCTGTGCTAGTGTCTCCCATGTTGCACAGTCAAATCCAAAGTTCTTGAGAGAGACCTTGAAAGTGTCCTTGTATTGTTTCTTCTGGCCATCATGTGATTGCCTGCCCCATGCAAGTTCTCCATAAAATAGTCTTTTTGGCAAGCATACATTTGTCATTCAAACAACGTGGCCAGCCCATTGGTGTTGTGCTCTCTGAAGCATAGTCTGAATACTTGACAATTCAGCTTGAGCAAGGACTTCAGTGTCTAGTACTTTATCCTGTCAGGTGATCCTCAGAATCTTCCTAAGAAAGTTCAAATGGAAGTGATTCAGTTTCCTGGCAAGGTGCTGGTAGACTGTCCATGTTTCACAAGCATATAACAATGAGGTTAGCACAACAGCTCTATAGACCTTCAGTTTGGTAGTCAGTCTAATACTTCTTCTCTCCCAAACTTTTCTTCGGAGCTTCCCAAACACTGAACTAACTCTGGCAATGCATGCATCAACTCTGGCAATGCATGTCAATGTGCACATCCCTGGAAAGTACACTACCAAGGTAAGTGACCTTATCCACAGCATTCAAAACTTCTCCATTTGTTGCAATCTATGGTTCCACATATGGATGGTGTGGTGGTGGCTGATGGAGCCCCTGGGTCTTCTTAGTGTTAATTTTTAGGCCAAAATTAGCATAGGCAGCAGAGAATTGATCCATACTTTGTTGCATCTCAGCTTCAGAGGTTGCATTGAGTGCACAATCATCTGCAAGCAGAAAATCATGCACCAACGCTTCTTCCACTTTGGTCTTGGCTTGTAGCCTTTTCAAATTGAAGAACTTGACATCAGTATGGTAGTTGACTTGATGCCATGTTCATTCTCATTGAAAGCATTTGTCAACATGGCTGAAAACACCATGGTAAAAAGCATGGGAGCAAGCATACATCCCTTTTTTACACCACTGGTGACTGGGAAACCATGAGAACATTGTCCATTATCTAGAACCTAGGCAAACATGCCATCATGAAATTGATGTACAATACTGATGAACTTCTTCAGGCAAACAAATTTTGACATAATTTTCCATAAGCCCTCATGTCTAACAGTATCAAAGGCTTTGGTGAGATCTACAAACGTTGTGTACAGACCTCTGTTCTGCTCCTGGCATTCTCTTGAGATTGGATGTGTGGAGTGCTATTGAGTGAGGAGTCAAGGATAACACTGAGGTTGCAAGTCTGGGTGTCTGGAAGGATGCTGATACCCTGTACAATAAAAGAAAGGTTGGGAAGGGTGAGACTTTGCAGGAAGAAAAGATAATGGGTTCTGTTTTGGACATATTGAAAAAGATTTTGAAAAATATATGGAGGAATTTCTTTTTAACCAACAAATGCTATTAAAAAGATGAATGGGTTGATGAGTTACCTTACAAAGTAATGAGTTCCCATCCTTGGAAGCATTCAAGCAGGCCTAGATAAGCACTTGACAGAGATAGCATTGGGAACTGGGCATCAAATTACATGACCTTTTGAAGTTCCTTCCAACTTTAAGATTCTATGACTCTAGCTAATACTGCACTTGCAATTTAAACCTCTCTTATAATTTAAGTGCATTCTCAATGGTTCTGTACTCAATGGAGAAAAGGAGCTGGTCGGTCAATGCCATTCTTATAATAATATCCCTTCAATAACTGAAGACAATTATTAAATCACCTTTCAGCCTCCTTTTCTCTATACTATAGAATTCTATCTCTTTTAACCTTTCTTCAGAGATCTAATTCTTTAATTATGTCCTTTGCTCTTCTCTGCCATTAAAGAAGAAAAGAACTGACTTTTTATACTTCATGGTAGTTCCTTAATATTAGTTGTAGAGCATCGGTAGGGCTGTGGAGTGGATGAGACAGAAAAAAGAGGCTGATTTCTAGTTAATTCTGCCATGTCAAAAGGACATAGATTTCTTGGCAGTCAATTCAGCACCTTTCTGTAGCAATAAAGAAAATTAGAGGGGGGAAAAGGAAATATCACATTACTAAAGCATATTATTCAGAAAATAGAAGTATATACTAAGAAAGGGACTGGCTTGAGGGCAAAAGTTCTACTTTCCATAATGAGCAAAATCATTCAATGGAAATTATGTACAAGTAAATGCAGCCTGACATATAACCTTACCCAGTACCTGTGAGAAGATGAAAACCACACTGCCCAGGAAGAGCAACCAATAAAGAACTAGTGCAGACCCTTCTTTTTGTAGATTTCTTACACCCAGGCTCAATAAATCAAAAAGGATTATTTTATCTGTGGCTTAGAATTCTGCAGAGACATATTGAACTTATAAGAGATGGCAGAACCTGGCCAAGTTCTGTCTTGCAGATAATAAATCCTACTCTGATTCTGACATTGCTTTCCGAGTTTTTTCCATTTTTATTTTAGGATGGGACATTGGGAGAGGAAGAATGACTACCTCTGGCTCAAACTACAATGTTAGAAAGATTTTCTTTTCCAATCTTTTCTTTATCCAGTCTTTTTCATCCATCTTGGGCATCTCTGCAAGGTTAATCTTTCCAAAGTGCAACTCTAATCATATCATTACCCAGAAACTTTTAGGGTCTCCCTCCAGCCTTATCAAAATAAATTTGGGCCCAGAGGATTTGAGTTCAAGTCCCAACTATGCTGCTTACTAGTTATACAAACTTAAGCAAATTACTCGGGGTTTCTGAGGCTCAATTACCTTATCTTTGAATTGGGAATAAGAATACTGGTACCATCTACTTGCGGTATTTTTTTGTGAGGAATAAATAAGATAATATGTGTAAAGTATTTTTAAATTGAAAATAAAAATAGAAATATGAATTATTTTTAATTCAATAGAGTGATAGACATGAATGTTGTTTTGAATATTTGAAGGACTATCATGTTTAAGAGTGATTAGATACTTACTCTATGTTGCTCTAAAGGGCAGAACTGAGAAATTCAATGGAAACAGATTTGGACTCCTTTAAAAAAATAACCAATAGTATTTTAGTTTCTGTATGTCAGAGACTGATTTTCATTTTGAGTTTGTATGCCTAGCACATGGGGTTTAATAAATGACATTAGATTGAAAATAAAAGCCAAAATCCTTATCCTAACATTCAAGGCTCTTTCACATCACAATTTAAAACTAGCCTACCCTTCCAGATTTGTATCCCCTCACTTCCCTATAATTCAGCCAAATGGAACTACTAATGGTTCTGTGAACATTTCCCAATTTTCCACCACTCATGCCTTTCTTCATGCCATTTTCTCTGATTTGGGATGCCATCCCTCAAACATCACTGTCAAAATCTTCAAGTCCTAGCTCAAATGCTATTATTATTATAGTTGATGTTGGTGTCATTGCATTTGACATATACTATAGTTATTTGCATGCAAATCTTTTCTCCTATGAACTCTTTGAAGTCAGTACTGTGCAAAAATATCTTTGTATCCTCTCACAATGCCTATTGAAAAATTTGTACAAAGTTGGTGTTTTCCAATTTTTAAATAATTAGAGTGAGTTACACTATAGGAAAGTTACAGGATGTCAAAAAAGAAGAAAAGTATTTGATATACATCCATCTACATCTTACAGACAGTTTACCTTGATTTTGGGACCCTAACTCATTTATTCTACAAGGTATTTTTTTCATCTTACTTTGATCCAATACACTTGGGAAGAAAGCCCTATTTTTTTTAAACAGTGAGGCTTGATTTGACTTATTTACTTTTCAAAACACTTGGGGAAATGAAAACTGCTGCTTCTCATCATGCAACCAAAAAATCATGAAGGCTTTGACAACATGATGCCTGCTACTGATAAAGATTTAATTTTCCAACAATGCTTTGCCACCACTGACAGAAATGATTATTTGCAAGGAAAGATTTCCTCTGATTATAGGGCAACAATTTCCCACTGAGTTTGTTTGAGATGTCTTCTCTTACCTCCTGTCTACTGTTACAAATACTTCTGAGATCTTTCACCTGGGGAAAAAAGTAATAACTGGATGAAGATGACACATCTGATTATGTTTTAAAGATTCTTCCTTTCTTTTCTTTTCCCATTCTTTTCCTCATTTATTGAGAAGCAGCAGAGCAAAGAAGAAAAAACAGTGGCTCTGAGGGTCAGTAAACCTGATTGCTACTTATTACCTTGGAAAAGTCACTTTACCTTTCAAAGTCTCAATTTCTGCACCTGAAGAATGAGAAGGTTAAATTAAAGGACCTAGATGTTCCCTTCCATTTCTAATTCCATTGAACTTTCTCCCTTCTCTTTTTATGTAATGGAAAACACTGAAAGAATGAAAATGTGGCAAGATACTGGAGACCAGTGTTCATCTACTGAGCACCAAGTAGCCTTCATTCTTTCGATTTCTAAGAAAAGGCTAAGATTAGGAAGAGAAGCTTCACAAAAGGCAATGACAAAAGGAGACTGGTCTCAGGGAAGAAATGAGGGAGATTAAGATCACACTTTCCACCACAACCTATGCCACTACTACCAGAAGTAAATGCAGATAAATGATGGGGTCCAGTGGCATGGAGATACACACCAGAAGTAAATACAGCTATGCACATCTGTGACAGATGTGAGAATGTCTGGTTTTGCTGAATTTATTAGAGGGCCAGATGCAAAACAGCAGTTCCATTCCCCCCATTTGTTCCTTCTCTTATCTTCAAAGTTTATTTCTCTTTAAAATTCATTTTATATTTCTGTTGAATTCATCTCAAAAAAGTCAATATGAAGCTAAAATTGTGGTTGATCCTTGCATTACTGATATGTGTGTGTTTCATTTGCTCAAAAGTAGCTGAGTAGGCTATGGTGAGTGAGAAAGAAGAGGTGGAGAAGGAAGAGGCAGAGAGAAAAAGAGAGAGAGAGAGAGAGAGAGAGAGAGAAATTATTTTTCTAATCCCTGGGGGTTTCTCTAGATGGGAACTCACGGATAGACATAAGAGATGTTATTGATACATAGTGGTATGGATTCCCAAACAAGGAGAGAAAAAAGTGAATCTGAACCCTGTGGACATAAGATGAATCTAGGATCTTGTTGGATCTGCCTCTGGTGTGTGAGGCGGTGCCACAGGCAGTCTTCCCCTTTCCCATTATTTATTATGACTGAAATATCCCACTTCCAGCCCCAAAGGTGGAGTTAAGGATATTGACTAAAGAGAAAGTCACTGTACTAAAGGAAGAGCTAGGAATAAACGGTGCTTCCCAAACAATGGTGGGGGCCAGCCAAGAGGGAATAATTAGTTCTCCAAAATCAGATACCTTCAATCCCATATACTGCTAGAAGAATACCACCACCATTGCTAGACAAATAAAACAAAAGCATCCAATTTCATTCTCAAGTAGCTTAAATATTGAAGTTCACTATTACATTTCCATTAGATTTTTCAGAGCCTAATAGAAATGTCCATCCAGATGTTTGGCCCAAACACTTAATGCACTCTTATAATTTTGTTATTGTGTATGCTTTGCTTTACATTTTTTCAAAATTATTAGAGCTGGAAAAAATTCCACAAAAGCCCACAAAATTTTGATTAGCTTTCATTGCCCAATACTTCCAGTCTCACTCCTCCCTTAAGAAAAAAATAGAAGAATCTGTCTAGAATCAATATCCAGACAAGCTCATAACTAAACTTCTCCTAAAACTAGATGATACAAATGAAAATGGAAGGAAGAGCATTACCCATTTCTTCAAACCTTACCTGGGACTTTTAAAAAATCAAACCAATACCTGATTTCCTTTATACCCATCCAAGGTGTTTTAGATCCTGATCACAGAGCTAATGTTCGATTTAATAACAGCTTCAAAGCTACATGCAAATAATCTTTGTTACTAACAACATAAGTGCAAATGCTTTTCTCTACTTGTAATTTTAAGATAACCATATCATGACATTTTAGAGCTGTAGGAGACATTAAAGGTCATTTGCTACAACACCCTCCTTTTACAAATGAAAATGCTGAGACCTAAAGAAGAAAAGTGATTATGCTTAAGTCCCACCAAATTATTAGAAAACCCAGTAATAGAACCCAAAATATTTTTTCCAATACATCATGCTACCTCTGAATACAATAAACTTGGTGAAGAAAGAAGAGAGGGAAAGGGAGAAAAAGAAGGAAGAGGAAAGAGAGAGAGGGATAGCTACAGAAGGGAAAAAGACAGAGAGCCAAGCAATCAGGGTTGTAAAGGAGATATCTGAAACTCAGTGGTCAAGGAGAAACAAGGCAGATAATTAAATCTAAGCTGTAATTGAATTTCTGTTTGTGGAATGGTTTCTGTCCCATTGCCTTCATTAAGGAATGACAGTAAATTGCTAATTTTCATTTAAAAGTAGCTTAGCAGTACTGGCATAAGAAAAAGTGAACATCTGCCATAAATGAATTCACAGTTCTTTAGGAGGTCCCACTAAAACAAAGAGGCAGGTAGTTTGTCATAGAATTTAGCAAGAAAAAAATAACCAGAAGAACTACCAAAGAAGATAAAAACACTGAGGTTTTTAAGTCAAAGTTCTATGTAACAACACTGTTATGTGCAAAGTGCATGTTGGTTTCTGTCGTAGAAGAGAAATGAAAGTGATAGAGAGGCACATTTTCAGTCTCCAGGTTATCAGAGAGAATTAAACTTCCTTCAATGAACTGAAGGAGTGGTTGAAGCATAAAATAAAGAATAAAGACTCTAGAAGAAACCAAGAGAAATGTTCACTTGAATCAGTGATTTGGGCATGTGGAAGAGAGAAGAAGGGATGCTGACCATTTGAAAGTTAAGTAATAGCTAGGAGGCTCTTTCCATAGAGGAAGGAGTGGAAACATTTTAAGATGACTGTTCTCAAAAGAATAATAATATGGATCTATGGGTGTCACTGCATGACAGAACATGCAAAAACAGATAGAAAAAGAAAAGAATATGGGTGATCGGTGCCTCACTGCTGTAGAATATGAAGATAACTGTGTACTGATATAAAATAAACCATCAAGAGATCAGCTGCCTTTCTGGAGTGTGTATCTTGGACAAGACAGTCTCCTGTGACTTGTCAAATCTGACAACACTATCCATTTCTGGTTATTCTTGTATGGGGCAGAATGAAAAAGGACCTGGAAATTATTGCAAATGATTTCATGAAACCCTGAAGGAAAAAAATTGAAGACCATATGGGTACAAGTGGAATTTTTCATTTCTATTCTATTTCCAGTTGAAAGCAGGGATTCAGAAAAGAAAGGCCGATTTAGGCAGTGAACAGTTGGTTAGGAAAATGGTGCCTGAGGACAAGATTTGGAATGCTGGGTCAAAAATTAAAGTATAGGAGTACTGAACTCTTGCTCAGGTATGGGATTATATGTAAAGAATTGGTAAAATACATATTCTTACATGGAGTTCTGCAAATTAAAAGGGATTTAAACCCAAAGTGGAAAGGAAGGTAGAAAAGAGCTACCTACCTACATAGATCTGCCAAGGCTAGTACAATATAACATAGAAACGATAACATAGGGTCAAAAACATAGAAGGATAGCAAGAGAAAATTCACAAGGAAAAATATCGGAAGAGAGCCAACTGAAAAAAAAGCAATGAAAGTCATGGTTTCAAATGGCACACACAACTGCATAGAGAATGGGGAATAAAAATAAAGTGAACTAGAGATGTTTCAAACAAGGAGGTATGTTTGACCTTCCAGGTATCCCTAACATTTAATAAGACAATACTCCTGGCTGGAATATGGTTTTAGAAGGGGTTATTCAAAATAGCAGTATAGGTAAATGGGAAATGGAGGAGAAATTCAATGGACAGTATTTAGGTAAGAACAAACTGAGGAAGAAACAGAGTTTATATTGCCATAGGAGCATTTCATTGACACTTTGACAGAAGAAAGAAATAGATGTGAAGTTTAAGAAACAAATCACAAACTTGACATGGAGGCATAATGAGAGACTTCAAATATTAAGACATCTTGGTGGCTCTCACTGATGAAAGCAGAATAGATAATTAGATAAATCTACTATCTATCTTAATATTAATTCCATTCTTCAAAAAAGTAGAGGAGAGGAAGCAGTGAAAGGACTTGCTGTTCTAGATCTGACTCCGACCAACTAGAAGGATCTTTCGATTCTCAGTGTTCTTTTCCTAGTTAACATTGAGAAACTCTTGGATTGGAATGCAGTAGAAAGGATTTGGGAAAGGAAATTTAATGAAAAGTATTTCTAGAACAGAAACTTATCTGTAATAATCCTGTAGATGAAATAGAACTTTGATCATAAAAATATCTCTTATATTGACACTATTTTTTAATAGATCAACAAAATATCAGTAAATAAAGCCTAAAATCTCAACCCAGTACAACAGAGCTAAAAAGAGCAATATATCTTATTAAATACCTTCTAGAAATCCCTTGGTTTTATAAAGTTCATTATCTAAATGATATCGAAGACAAGTCTAATTGACTCTTTCATTATGCATCCATGTTCAAATGAAATATGATTTCTCTAAATCCTCATAAAAAGTAAATGTCTTTTCCACATATATCTTAGCAAGTTAAGCTGTAATAAATGCCCTGGATGAAGTAGAAAAAAATGAGAACATCTTTAATCTCTTAATTTGGTATACAACAGCAATAATTAATCAGACCAAACTTTCATTCACTCAATATTTTAATCCTACTGACTTGATGGTTTCCATTACCTAGAATTTGAATTACAGGAAGATAAGAAAATCAGAAAACATATGACACCTTTGTACTTTCCCTGGTCATTTAGAGTTTTGTTCTACAGTAGGAGCTTTCTTACCCTTGTTTTGTGTCATGGTCTGTTGAAGCCAACAGAACTTTTCTCAAAATAATGCTTTAAATGCATAAAATAAAATGCATATGATTACAAAAGAAACAAGTTGTTTTGAAACACATTATCAAAATATTTGTTAAAGCAGATCACAGACCCAAAATAAAGAACTTCTGTTCTAGCTAAAGATAAGACTCTCCCCAAGTGCAACCAGGAGTTTGAAAAAAACTCCTTTTAGAATGTCATCAAAAGGGAGTATTCATCAAAGCCATAATTAAGGGATAAATAAATGGATTCCAAAAGACCTGATAAAATGACATCATTGCATAATGAAATCCAATGGCTGGACACTAAGAAGTGAGATAATATCTGACCAGGCAGAAGGGTAGCTTGATGATGGGGATGAAATAGAAAAAGGAGCTCAAATATGAACAGCAGAACCATGATAGGATTAGAGCCAACGCCCAAAACACGTGCTTGGGAGACTAGGTCTTAAGAGAGAAGAACCGACTATTCTCCTTGCTTGTTAATTGTAGTTTGTATGCTACTCTTTAGTGTTAATGGGATAGGATATTTTTAAACAATTCAACAACTACCTATTAAGTGCCTGTTAGAATCACAAAGACAAAGACAAAACAGATCCTGTGCTAAAGGAGCTTATGTTTTATTGAGAGAATACAACCTCTACATGGAAAAGTAAATACAAGATAAATTGAGGAGGAAAAACATTGACTGAGAGGCTAGGCAGGAGTGAAGAACCTGCAGCCTCAAGGTCGCATGTGGCCCTCTAGGCTCTTAAGTGCTGCCCGTTCAGTCAAAGGGCTGTACTTGAGCACTTAGAGGGTCACATGCAACCTCGAGGCCACAGATTCCCCACCCCTGGACACAAAAGAAGTGGTACCTGGGCTGACCACTGAAGGAAGCAAGGAACTCCATGAGTTTTCTATGAGGCCAAGGGGAGATGGAGACACATTTCAAGTATGGAGGAGTCTATGTAAAGTCACAAAGATAAAAATGTGGTAAACAGTTAGTAGTCTTGGTGTGGTGACACATAGAGTATATAAATGAGAGTAATGTGAAATAAGCCTAAAAATGTAGGAAGAAGTCCAACTATGAAGGCCTCTACTGCCAAGTCAAGGACTTTGTATTTTATCCTAGAGGATGGGTGGGAAAGTGACATGGTCACTGCTCTAAATCTACAAAGAAACTGACAAAAATTTGCAAAGGAACTCCTGGTCTATAATAAATAAGTGGTGAAAAGACATAAACACATTTCAAAAGAGGAAATGCAAATCATAAATAATCACTTGAAATATTCTTTAACATCATTAAAATAGCATGTATGCTCTGGTCCTCACTCCAGAGCCAAGCCTGCTGTATCAGAGTTCAAGAGGAGCACCCTGAGAGGTTAAATGATCTCTTGCTATACTGAGATCAGCTGGAGCCCTCATTACTTGTGATCCTCCCCTATTGTTAGAGGGTCAATGATAGCTCTCTAGTTCTATTTAACTACTTAACATCAATTAGCTTTAAAAAGAAATATTAACTTCAAAGAAATAGCAAAAACAAATGTACAAGCATTTCTCCCAATACTTCTGGGACATATTCTCCCTTACACCTGCAGTCTCTGAGAGAAAAAGTTCAAAAGATAGCACAGTTCCAACTCAGCTTTGAGGCCACCAAGCTCAGGTTCAGATGTGGCAAACCTGCCACATAAATTTTTTCACTGGGTCCAGAGAAGACCTCTTCACCTTCACAGCTTTATTTCTCTCACCAGATACCATGAGCAAAAAAAAAAAAAAATTGTTGTTTGATGGGTAATAGCCAGAGAAGAAGTAAATGAAGCTGATAAGACTTTTTGAATACTTCTCGAGTCAATCAGAGAGCCTCCTTTAAACCATATCATTAGCCAGCCAGAACTGGTTACAGGATGTCAATACAAACTCCACAATCTCTCTAAGGTACTTCCCATCATAAGCATCTAGGAAACAAGATCCCTGGTATCCTCCATGTAGAAGGGATGCAATAGCTGAGCAAGCTGATGGAGTCTAGATGTTCACTAGACATTCTTTACATTAATAATCAGAACCACTAACTAAAACCACTTTGGGGTCCCATCTCACAATTGCCAAATTGGCAAAAATCTTTAAAAGCAATGTAACAACACTGACAGAGATGTTGAAGAATAGGCAGGCTCATTAATTATGCTATTAGAATCACACACTTGTAGAAGCTTGATAAGAAAGTTGACTGTACATAACAAAAATTACAAAAAATAAAATGTGTTGTTTCTGAGGAATATGTGTAATTAACACCTTGTGCCTCTCCTTCATGCTGAGGTGAGCTGTGGAATATACAGGAATGGAATATAAAGGGGAGAAGGTGGCAGCCAAAGAGAAGGGGGAAACAAGAGGTTGAGTCCTGAGGCTAGCTGGCCACATATGAGACCATGGGATAAGACCCCAGTAGATGATGATACCACGTGCTGTCATTTTTTTTTCACCAGGGTTTCCATTCCATAAAGGTGGTATTGTGTAACTTGTAATAGTGGCATGAAGCCCTGAACAACATCATCCATGTAAGTAAAGGTTTGCTTTAATTTTCAAGTCTTTAATATCAGACTCAAGTCAATACAAATATTTATTAGGCCTCTACTATGTAGAAGGCACTGTACTCATTTCAAGATTATCAACAGTCACAAGCAAGAAAAATGTGTTGGCCTCAAAAAGAATTTAATGAGATTTAAATTGTGAAATAGAATTAATAGCTACAATAACAAAAATAATAATTCAGTTGGGTCTATGATCTCATACAGGTGACTATTCCCTCTGAGGATGCATATTTCAACCTGTCCAACCTGTCCATGACTAGACTGTGCAGGGGAGAGAGTGTCAGGCCTAGAGTTAGGGAAGTCTTATTTTCCTAAGTTCAAATCCAGTCTCAGACACTTACTGGCTGTGTGGCTGGACAAGTCACTTAACCCCGTTTGTCTCAGTTTCCTTACTTGTAAAATGAACTTTAGAAGGAAATGGCAAACCAGTTCAGCATCTTTGCAAAGAAAATCCTAAAATGGGTCATAAAGAGTTGGAAATAACTGAAAATGATTGAACACAAAACATATTCTCTCATCCTCTTTTTTTTTTGCTTATGTCCTCCTTTAAGGCTTAAACTAATAGTATATCCAAAGTTCCGGAGTTCTGTCTCTAGTTATATTGGCATATTTTGGGGATGGAGTTCATTGATTATGCCATATGATTGACTATGTAATACTAAGAGCATTCAGTCTCTTCTCCCTTGATTTCCATGACATTTCTTCCTCCTTATTCTACCTGTTTGACCATTTGTCATCAGTCACTTTACTGGATCGTTATCAATCTCCCTTCTCCTCCATGTTAGTGTCCCAGAAGACTTTATCAGAGCCCTCTTCTCTTCTTTCTCTCTACTGCCTCCTTTCAAGATCTCACCAACTGCCACCATCTGTACACAGATGACTACCAAACCTATATATCAAAGAAAAATCTCTTGAAGAGAAAGGCAAATTCAACATAAATGTTTTTATATTCTCTTAGATCTATTTTCCCCTTAGAGTTCCATATATCCAATGAGAATACTTCTATACTTCCATAACCTTGGAGTCATCCTGGATTCTTGTCTCTGCTTCACCCCACAAAGCCAATCAATTAGCAAGCTGTATTGATTCTACCTCTTCCAAAACAACTCTTACAACCAACTTTTTCTTTCCATTCATCCAGCCTCTACTTCCCTAATTCAGGCCTTCATTGTGACTAGTCTAGCTGCCAAAATAATCTCTCAAGATAATTTATCGGGGTGAGCAGCCAAGATGGCGGAGTAGAAAGATTCACATATGCTAGCTCCAAACCCCCAACCCATAAATTTCCTGTAAAAAGAACTCCCAACAAATTTTGGAGCAGTGGAAGCCACTCAGCAACGGAGTGGAGGAGATTTCCATTCCAGAGAGCCCTGAAAAACTGACCCCAAAGGTCCGTTGCACACTCGACAATGGAGCCCATCCCTGCCCTGGCCACGAGGCCCCAAGACAAGCAGATCCGAGCAAGCTTCAGGGATGGAACCTCTCATGTTCTTGAAGGTCCCTCCACCCACAGGCACTACAGGTCAGTGAGAGAGACTTCTGGGCTGGCAAAGAGGGGAGTGGGGTGCCTCCATAACTCAGGCCCCCTTGGGAAGCAGCAGCAGAGGCAGCAGCGGCCAGGAGCTGCCGAGGCAGACAGGACCTCAGATCCATTACTGAAGGTCTCTGCATAAATCCCCTGAGGAAACTGAGCCTGGGAGGTGGCCCTGCCCTCATCTAAGGACCTGAATTTAATCTTACATTGAATAGCAGCTCCGCCCGCCAATGAAAGCCCTGAGGCTGGGAAGCAGCATTTGAATCTCAGACCCCAAGCACTAGTTGGGCAGATCTAGGAGGTGGTGGACAGGAATCTCAGAACTCAAGTAACTGGCTGGGAAAATGCCCAGAAAAGGGAAGAAAAATAAGACCATAGAAGGTTACTTTCTTGGTGAACAGATGTTTCCTCCTTTCCTTTCTGATGAGAAAGAACAATGCTTACCAACAGTGAAAGACATAGAAGTCAAGGCCTCTATATCCTGAACATCTGAAATAGATAATCAATGGGCTCAGGCCATGGAAGAGCTCAGAAAGGATTTTGAAAATCAAGTTAGACAGGTGGAGGAAAAACTGGGAAGAGAAATGAGAGAGATGTAAGAAAAGTATGAAAAACGGGTCAATACCTTGCAAAAGGAGACCCAAAAAAATGCTGAAGAAAATTACACCTTGAAAAATAGGCTCACTCAATTAGCAAAAGAGGTTCGAAAAGCCAATGAGGAGAAGAATGCTTTCAAAAGCAGAATCAGCCAAATGGAAAAAGAGGTTCAAAAGCTCACTGAAGAAAATAGTTCTCTCAAGATTAGAATGGAACAGATGGAGTCTAATGACTTTCTGAGAAACCAAGAAATCATAAACCAAAACCAAAAGAATGAAAAAATGGAAGAGAATGTGAAATATCTCATTGGAAAAAAAACCGACCTGGAAAATAGATCCAGGAGAGACAATTTAAAAATTATGGGACTACCTGAAAGCCATGATCAAAAAAAGAGCCTAGACATCATCTTCCATGAAATTATCAAGGAAAACTGCCCTGATATTCTAGAACCAGAGAGCAAAATAAGTATTGAAGGAATCCATCGATCACCGCCTGAAAGAGATCCAAAAAGAGAAACTCCTAGGAACATTGTGGCCAAATTCCAGAATTCCCAGGTCAAGGAGAAAATATTGCAAGCAGCTAGAAAGAAACAATTCAAGTATTGTGGAAATACAATCAGGATGACACAAGATCTAGCAGCTTCTACATTAAGGAATCGAAGGGCGTGGAATAGGATATTCCAGAAGTCAAAGGAACTAGGACTCAAACCAAGAATCACCTACCCAGCAAAACTGAGTATAATACTTCAGGGGAAAAACTAGTCTTTCAATGAAAAAGAGGAGTTTCAAGCATTCTTGATGAAAAGACCAGAGATGAAAAGAAAATTTGACTTTCAAACACAAGAATGAGAAGAAGCGTGAAAAAGTAAACAGCAAAGAGAAGTCATAAGGAACTTACCAAACTGTTTACATTCCTACATGGAAAGACAATATTTGTAACTCTTAAAACATTTCAGTATCTGGGTAGTTGGTGGGACTACACACACACATACACACATGTACACACATGCATGCACACACAGAGACAGAGAGCACAGAGTGAATTGAATAGAATGGGATCATATCTTAAAAGAAATTAAGGTAAACGGTGAGAGAGAAATGTAGTGGGAAGAGAGAGGGTGAAATGGAATGGGGTAAATTATCTCTCATTCAAGAGGCAAGCAGGAGACTTTTTAGTGGATGGAAAAAGAGGAGAGCTGAGAGAAAAACATGAAGTTTACTCTCATCACATTCAACTAAAGGAAGGAATAAAATGCACACTCATTTTGGTATGAAAACCTATCTTACCATACAGGAAAGTGGGGGACAAGGGGATAAGCAGGGTGGGGGGGGATGATGGAAGGGAGGGGAATGGGAGGAGGAAGCAATTTGAAGTCAACACTTGGGGAGGTACAGGATTAAAAGAGAGAATAGAAACAATGGGAGGGCAGGATAGGATGGAGGGAAATATAGTTAGTCTTACACAACATGACTATTATCAAAATCATTTGCAAAACTACACAGATATGGCCTATATTGAATTGCCTGCCTTCCCAAAGGGAATGGGTGGGGAGGGAGGGATGGGGAGAATTTGGAACTCACAGTTTTAGGAACAATTGTCGAGTATTTTTCTTGCTACTAGGAAATAAGAAATACAGTTAATGGTGAATACAAAGTCATCTGGCCCTACAGGACAAAAGATGGGGACAAGAGAAGGGAGGGATGATAGAAGAGAGGGCAGATTGGTGATAGGGGAAATTAGAATGCTTGGTGTATTGAGGTGGGGGGAGGGGACAAATGGGGAGAAAATTTGGAACCCAAAATTTTGTGAAAATAAATGTAAAAAAGTTAAATATGTTTATATATATAAGACAAAGATAATTTTTCGGGGACTCAGCCAAGATGGTGGAGTAGAAGAAAGGACCTGCTAACTCACCCCACAAAACCCACAAAATACCTGTAAAAAATGACTCTAAACAAATTCTAGAGCAGCAGAAGCCACAAAATGACAGAGTGAAAGAGATTTCCAGTCCAAGAGAGCATGGAAGGTCAACAGAAAAGGTCTATCACAACAGGCTCAGAGCAAAGCACATTGCAGAGACAGGACCAGAGCAGGCTTAAGGGCATGGAATCATGGGTAGCAACTGTGGTTCCCAGATCTCTCAATCCACAAATGCCAAAGACAGCTTCAAAAGTCAGTAAGAAAGCTCTTTCATCTGGGTGAGAGGGAAGTGAGATCCAGAGCCTCAGGGCTGTGACTGCCACTGAAGCAACAGCATAGACTTTTGTAGCCCTCTGCCTGAAGATGCTGGGGCAATCGAGCAACTGATCTGGGTTTCAGTCTTAAGTGACCATCCTGTGGTGGGGAAGAGTGCTGGCATAGTAGAGCTGGTGGTGACTGTGGACAGGGAATCCTACTTGCAGTTCCAGGGCAGAAAATAGTGCTTGCGGTTGCTCACAAACCAGAGCACAGGCCAGGAGAGAAATAAACTCCCTTGATTGTGCCACCTTGGAAGAACTGAAAACTTACAGATCCCTAGAGTATATCCTCCACCTGACAAAAAAACACAAAAGTCAAGTAACTGGCTTGGAAAATGCCCAAAAACGGGAAAAAAATAAGACTATAGAAGGTTACTTTCTTGGTGAACAAGTAATTTCTTCCCATCCCTTTGGATGAGGAAGAACAAATCATACCATCAGAGGAAGACAACAAAGTCAAAGCTTCTTCATCCAAAACCTCCAAAAAATATCTGTAAAGTTCTCAGACCATGGAAGATCTCGAAAAGGATTTTGAAAATCAAGTAAGAGAGGTGGAAAATTGGGAAGAGAAATGAGAGCAATGCAGGAAAATCATGAAAAGCAAGTCAACAGCTTGCTAGAAGAGACCCAAAAAATGCTGAAGAAAATAATACCTTTAAAAATATACTACCTCAAATGGCAAAAGAGGTCCAAAAAGCCAATGAGGAGAAGAATGCTTTAAAAAGTAGAACCAGTCAAATAGAAAAGGAGGTTCAAAAGTTCACTGAAAAAATAGTTCTTTAACAGCTAAAATGGAGCAGATAGAAGCTAATGACTTTATGAGAAATCAAAATATTACAAAGCAAAATGAAAAGAATGAAAAAATGCAAGACAACGTGAAATATCTCATTGGAAAAACAACTGACCTGGAAAATAGATCCAGGAGACATAATTTAAAAATTATTAGTCTACCTGAAAACCATGATCAAAAAAAGAGCCTAGACATCATCTTCCAAGAGATTATCAAGGAAAACTATCCTGATATTGTAGACTCAGACGGTAAAATAGAAATGGAAAGAATTCACCAATCACCTCCTGATCTTAAAAGGAAAACTCCTAGGAATATTGTCCCAGGTCAAGGAGGAAATATTACAAGCAGCCAGAAAGAAACAATTCAAGTACTTGAAAATACAATCAGGATAACACAGGATTTAGCAGCTCCTACAATAAGGGATCAAAGGGCTTGGGATATGATATTCCAGAGGTCAAAGGAGATGGGATTAAAACCAAGAAACACCTATCCAGTGAAACTGAATATAATACTTCAGGGGAAAAAATGAAATTTCAATGAAATAGAGGACTTCCAAGTATTCTTGTTGAAAAGACAAGAGCTGAATGGAAAATTTGACTTTCAAATACCAGAATCAGGAGAAACATGAAAAGGTAAACAGGAAAGAGAAGCCTTAAGGAACTCATTAAAGTTGAACTGTTTACATTCCTACATGGAAAGATGTAATTTGTAACTCATGAGACCTTTTCCAGTATTAGGATAGTTAGAGGGAATATATATATATATATGTAGGAGTGTATGTGTGTATGTGTATGTGTATACTATATAAGTGTAGGTATGTATATGTACGTGTGTATGTGTGTGTATGTATGTGTATATATACATAAGTATGTATATATATATATACACATAGGCAGAGGGCACAGAGTGAGCTAAATATGAAGGGAGAATACCTAAAAAATAATAAAATTTACTATTGAATGGAATGTACTAAGTGTAAGAGAAAGGGAAGGATAGAATGTAGCAAATCATCTCACATAAAAGAGGGAAGGAAGAGCTTTTACAATGGAGGGGAAGATGAAAGGAAATAATTTAACCTTATTCTTATGAGATTTGGCTCAAGGAGGGAATAACACACACTCAATTGGATATGGAAATCTATTTTACCCTGCAGGAAAGCATGAGAGAAGGGGATAGGAGAGGGAAGATAACAGAAGAAGAAGCAAATTGGGGAAAGGGATAATCAAAAGCAAACACTATCGTGCAAGGACAGGTCAAGGGAGAGAATGGAATAAATGAAAGGCAGGATAAGACAGAGAGAAATGTGGTTAGTCTTTTACAACATAACTGTTATGGAAATGTTTTGCATTGTTAGACATATGTGACTTATAGTGAATTGCTTGTTTCCTCAATGATGGTGGGTGGGGAGGGAGGAAGAGAATATGTATGAATATTAATATTAATAAGAATGAATGTTAAAAATGGTTTTAGCATGCAACTGGAAATTAAGCTATACAGGCAATGGAGTATAGAAATCTATTTTGCTCTCCTGGAAAATAGAGGGGAAAGGGGATGGAAGAAGGGTGAGCAATAAAAGGGAGTACAGACTGGAGTAAGGGGTGGATGGAGTGCATGTTGTCCTGGGGTGGGGGTGGGGGTGTGAGAAGAGATGAGGAGAAAATTTTGAATTCAAATTCTTAAGGAAGTGAATGTTAAGAACTGAAAAATAAATACATTTTTTAAAATCTCCCGGGGCATCAGAAGTTCAGTGCCTTAGTCAAAATTTTTCAGTGGCTCCCAAATGCATCAAGGCAAAATACAAATTTACCCTGGCATTTATGGCCATCCATGATATAACTAAGCTTTCCTTTCTTACTTCATTTCATATTATTCCCTTTCACAAACTACATTTCAGTGAAACTGAGTTACCAATTAGTCCTTAAACTTGAAATTCCTTCTCCCACAGCTTTGCCTGGGATGAAATTCTCATAATTCTTCTCTTTCTTCCAGGTTCATCTCAGTTGTCACCTTCTATTTCATTTCCTCTCTTACCCTCCCTCCTCAATGGTACTTCTTACCTCAAATTTACTTATTTGCACAAATCTAGCATTCACCAACACCTCTGCCACCACTGGATGTTGGAGCAAACATAATACAGGATTTACTACTGGAAGAGACATTAAAGATCATTTATCCAATTTATCTAATCCTTTCCAATGAGGATACTGAGGCTAGAAGAAATTGATCAAATTGCTCAAGGTCACATAGGATGGAGCAGTACCAGAGCTTTTTCTCTTGAAGAGAAAGCCCATTATTGTGACTAATATAATGTGATAATATAATTCATATAGTCATTGTTAAATAAACATTCATTGAATTAAATTGAATGTGGAGTCAAAAATTAAATTCAGTTTGTGGTCCTTCTACTGATTTCTCATTTTACCTTTTACAAGTGTTTTTTATATCTCTGGAATTTGGTTCTCTCATCTTTCAAATAAGGCAGTCAAACTAGTTGATCCATAAGCTCTCATCCAGGTTTAAATCCTTAAAATCTAAGGATGGGATAAAGGGGATAAGTGCAGAGTTTATTCTTGACAAGGCAGAAAATGACCTCATTCTGAGGGACTGAGAGAAGCTGATAGATAAGGACAAACAGACCTTTTAAAGGCCTGATGAGAAAGCTCATTCTAAACAGCCTCAGACTATTAGGAAGAAAGGTCACCTGCAGAGAAGGAAAGGTGAGGGTTGAAACTGGGGCCTTGAAGAGAAAGAAAATTTGGAACCTGTGCTGTAGGGAATGTAATAACAGTCAATCAGAGGTGAATAAAAAAAAAACTGCTGTGCACCTCTGAGGGCCTAATTGAAGTTAGATAAAATAAAATTTTAGTAGAAGCAGTCAATACAATTTTGTGACATCCTCCACTTGATTGCTGAGGGGCAAAAGGAGGAAAAGGATTTGTTGAGTGACCTAGAGTTGGGTTCAATTGAAAATATCTGTAGAGAGCTATAAGATTTGCAAAGCATTTTACGTGCTTCATGTCATTTGATCTTTACAACAATCCTTTGAGTAGGATCTGCAGATATTATTTTCTCCAATTTACAGAGGAGGAAACTGAGGCTAGAGGAATAAAAAGACTTACCTATGGCCACGTAGTTGGCAAGTATCAAAGGCAAGAAATTAATCCAAGTCTGTCCTTCCAAAGGAAGCATAGATTTTAGAATGTAGGACAGCATCAGGTTGAAATGGCTAACTATTGGATCAAGACTATAGAAGGAAGAAAGAGAAACTAGAACAAGAGTGATGGATTGTAAGAACAGGGAGTGGGAGTGGAAAGATCATAAGAATTGGAGTTACTGAATTCAAATCTTTCACAGTGAAGCTTCTCTTGGCCTTAATTTCCTCATTTGACAAAGTTAAAGTAAATCATCTCTAATATCTCTTCCAGATATAAATTCTATTTCCATGACTGATCCTACTATGTTCACTGGGCTGCATATGTCCAACTCAATGAAGCAAAGGAATGTGTTAGTGGCCAGTCTAAGACCCAGAAGATTACCACTGATCAAAGACAATGAAGACCCCATAATGAAAAATGCTATCCACCTCCAGAGAAAGAACTGATGAACTTTGAGTGCATACTGAAGCACATTTTTTAGAGTTTATTTTTCTTGTTTTGTGTGTGTGTATTCTTTTGCTAATATGAAAATGTTTCATGTGATTTCATATGTATATGTTGTTTGCCTCTCAGGGGTGGGGGAGGGATGGGAGACAAGGAGAGAATTTTCAACTTTTTTTACATGAATGTTTAAAATTTTTACATATACTTGGGACATATTTAATGAACTAAATAAAAATATTTTTAAAAAACAAATGCTTTGGGGAAAGAACTTAAAAGTCTTAAGAACAACCACTCGCACTCCATTCCCCTAAAAATAATTGTTAATGTATCATGTTACATCTTTAAAGGACCATAGAGGTTATCTAGTTCAAATCCTTTATTTTCCAGAGGAGGAAACTGGGACCCCACAGAGAGGTGGTTACTTGTCCAAGAAGGTTTATTCAGTTCTCACTGAAATTGAGTTTGAGTCAACATGCAATTAAATGTATAAAAATATTTTAAAATGTTTTATTAAAAACTTAATATTCAGCATAAAGATAAGAAACACCATTGGACTTTATTTATAATTTAAATTAAATAATTTAAAAGCATAAATGTCATAAAAAGATTTCAATAATTCCCTATCAGAATTCTTTATTCATTCATATTCATTTTATTTTCCCTCAAATGCCTAGTTAGTATGCACTCCATTCTTCTAGCTATGTTTTATCGTTTGTTTTTGTTTTTGTTCACTTACATTATTTCATAAAAACGTTTCCAGATTCCTTCATTAAAAAAATTACTGCTAAGATGGCGGAGTAGAAAGAGGCATGTTTACAAGCTCTGAACCCACAACCCATATATTTAATGTAAGAAGAGTTCCCCAGAAGTTCTGGATCACTGAAAGGTGTACAGAAACAGAGTGGAAGAGATTTCCGTTCCAGAGAGCCCTGGAGAGCCGTCCCCAGGGTCCATTGCACACCGGAAAGCGGACCCCACCCCAGCGCTGCCCTGGCCACAGCCCCAGAGAAGCTGATCCGAGCAGATTTCAGGGACGGAAGCTCTGGCAGCCTGGAAGGTCCCTCCGCCCACAGAAGCTACAGGTCAGTGAGAGAGACGGCTGGGCTGGAGGAGGGGAGCGGAGTGTCTCCGTGACTCAGGCCCCCTCGGGAGGAAGCAGCGGAGGCAGAGGCGGGGGCGGCGGCGGAGGGAGCAGCTGCAGCAGCAGCCCGGGACTCCCCCAGCAGCAGGCAGGATCTGCATTACTGAGAGTCTCTGCATAAACCCCCCGAGGGAGCTGAGCCTGGGAGGCGGCCCTGCCCCCACCCCAGCACCAGAACTAAAGCTCACATTGATTAGCAGAGGCACAGCGCGGAAAGCCCATTTGAATCTCAGACCCCAAGCACTAGCTGGGCGGACCTAGGCGGGAGTGGACAGGAATCTCAGAAGTCAAGTAACTGGCTGGGAAAATGCCTAGAAAAGGGAAGAAAAATAAGACTATAGAGAGTTTTTTCCAACAAGTGCAAATGATCCCGACCTTCGGATCTGATGGCGAGGACGAGAACGTATTCTTGCCATCAGGGAAAGACATGGAGGGCAGGGCCTCAGTACCCCAGACACCCCAGGGGGGTGGCGGGTGGGCTCAGGCCTTGGAAGAGCTTAAAAAGAATTTTGAAAAGCAAGTTAGACAGGTGGAGGAAAGACTGGGAAGAGAAATGACAAAGATGCAACAAGAGTATGAAAAACAGGTCAATACCTTGGTAACGGAGACCCAAAAAAATGCTGAGGAAATTAACACCTTGAAAAATAGGCTCACTCAATTGGCAAAAGAGGTTCAAAAAGCCAGTGAGGAGAAGAATGCATTCAAAAGCAGAATGAGCCAAATGGAAAAAGAGGCTCAAAAGCTCACTGAATTTAATAGTTCTCTCAAAATTAGAATGGAACAGATGGAGTCTAATGACTTTATGAGAAACCAAGAAATCAACAAACAAAATCAAAAGCATGAAAAAATGGAAGAGAATGTGAAATATCTCATGGGAAAAACAACTGACCTGGAAAATAGATCCAGGAGAGACAATTTAAAAATTATGGGACTACCTGAAAGTCATGATCAAAAAAAGAGCCTAGATATCATCTTCCATGAAATTATCGAGGAAAACTGCCCTGACATTCTAGAATCAGAGGGCAAAATAAGTATTGAAAGTATCCATCGATCACCACCTGAAAGAGATCCAAAAAGAGAAACTCCTAGGATCATTGTGGCCAAATTCCAGAACTCCTACATCAAGGAGAAAATCTTACAAGCAGCTAGAAAGAAACAATTCCAGTATTGTGGAAATAAAATCAGGATAACTCAAGATCTAGCAGCTTCTACATTAAGGGATCAAAGGGCGTGGAATAGGATATTCCAGAAGTCAAAGGAACTAGGACTCAAACCAAGAATCACCTACCCAGCAAAACTGAGTATAATACTTCAGGGGAAAATATGGTCTTTCAATGAAACAGAGGACTTTGAAGCATTCTTGATGAAAAGAGCAGAGCTGAAAAGAAAATTTGACTTTCAAACACAAGAATGAGAAGAAGCATGAAAAAGTAAACAGCAAAGAGAAGTCTTAAGGGACTTACCAGAAGTGAACTGTTTATATTCCTACATGGAAAGACAATATTTGTAACTCTTAAAACTTTTCAGTATCTGGGCAGTTGATGGATCCATACACATACATGTACACACATGCACACACACACACATACACACATGCACACACATACAGAGACAGAGAGCTCAGATTGAATTGAATAGGATGGGACCATATCTTTTATTTAATTTTTTACATTCATTTTCACAAATTTTTGGGTTCCAAATTTTCTCCCCTTTTATCCCCTTCCCCCACCCCAATACCCCAAGCAATCTAATTTTCCCTATCTCCAATCTGCCCTCTCTTCTGTCATCCCTCCCTTCTCTTGTCTCCATCTTCTCTTTTCTCCTGTAGGGCCAGATGACTTTCTATTCCTCATTAACTGTATGTCTTCTTTCCTAGTACCAACAGCAATACTAAACAGTTGTTCCTAAAACTTTGAGTTCCAAATTCTCCCCATCCCTCCCTCCCCACCCATTCCTTTTGGGATGGCAGGCAATTCAATATAGGCCATATTTGTGTAGTTTTGCAAATGACCTCCCTGATAGTCGTGTTGTGTAAGACTGACTGGATTACCATCCCTCCTAACCTGCCCCTCATTGTTTCTCTTCTGTCTTTTGATCCTGTCCCTCCCCAAGTGTTGACTTCAAATTGTTCCCTCCTCCCTTTGCCCTCCCTTCCGTCATCCCCCTCTTACAATATCTCCTTCTCCCCCTCTTTCTTATACTATAAGATAGGTTTTCATACCAAAATGAGTGTGCATTTCACTCCTTCATTTAGTCAAATGTGATGAGGGTAAACTTCTTGGGTTTTTTTTGTTTGTTTTTTTCCTCAGCTCTCCACTTTTTCCCTCCACTAAGAAAAACTCCTACCTGCCTCTTAAATGACATATAGTTACCCCCTTCCATTTCCCCCTCTTTCCTCCCACTACATTTCTCTCTCACCATTTACCTTAATTTCTTTTAAGGTATGGTCCCATCCTATTCAGTTCAATCTAGGCTCTCTATCTCTGCATGTGTGTGCATGTGTGTATGTGTGTGCATGCGTGTACATGTGTATGTGTGGTCCCACCAACTACCCAGATACTGAAAAGTTTTAAGAGTTACAAATATTGTCTTTCCCTGTATGAATGTATACAGTTCACTTCTGGTAAGTCCCTTAAGACTTCTCTTTGCTGTTTACTTTTTCATGCTTCTTCTCATTCTTGTGTTTGAAAGTCAAATTTTCTTTTCAGCTCTGGTCTTTTCATTAAGAATGATTGAAAGTCCTCTGTTTCATTGAAAGACCATATTTTCCCCTGAAGTATTATACTCAGTTTTGCTGGGTAGGTGATTCTTGGTTTGAGTCCTAGTTCCTTTGACTTCTGGAATATCCTATTCCACACCCTTCGATCCCTTAATGTAGAAGCTGCTAGATCTTGGGTTATCCTGACTGTATTTCCACAGTACTGGAATTGTTTCTTTCTAGCTGCTTGCAAGATTTTTTCCTTGACCTGGGAGTTCTGGAATTTGGCCACAATGTTCCTAGGAGTTTCTCTTTTTGGATCTCTTTCAGGTGGTGATCGATGAATTCTTTCAATACTTATTTTGCCCTCTGGTTCTAGAATGTCAAGGCAGTTTTCCTTGATAATTTCATGGAAGATGATGTCTAGGCTCTTTTTTTGATCATGGCTTTCAGGTAGTCCCATAATTTTTAAATTGTCTCTCCTGGATCTATTTTCCAGGTCAGTTGTTTTTCCCATGAGATATTTCACATTCTCTTCCATTTTTTCATGCTTTTGGTTTTGTTTGGTGATTTCTTGGTTTCTCATAAAGTCATTAGACTCCATCTGTTCCATTCTAATTTTGAGAGAACTATTAAATTCAGTGAGCTTTTGAGCCTCTTTTTCCATTTGGCTCATTCTGCTTTTGAAAGCATTCTTCTCCTCATTGGCTTTTTGGACCTCCTTTGCCAATTGAGTGAGCCTATTTTTCAAGGTGTTAATTTCCTCAGTATTTTTTTGGGTCTCCTTTACCAAGGTATTGACCCGTTTTTCATACTTTTCTTGCATCTCTCTCATTTCTCTTCCCAGTTTTTCCTCCACCTGTCTAACTTGCTTTTCAAAATCCTTTTTGAGCTCTTCCAGGGCCTGAGCCCACCCACCACCCCCCTGGGGTGTCTGGGGTACTGAGGCCCCGCCCTCCACGTCTTTCCCTGATGGCAAGGATACGTCCTCGTCATCAGATCCGAAGGTTGGGATCATTTGCATTTGTTGGAAAAAACTCTCTATAGTCTTATTTTTCTTCCCTTTTCTAGGCATTTTCCAAGCCAGTTACTTCACTTCTGAGATTCCTTTCCACCCCCACCTGGATCTGCCCAGCTAGTGCTTGGCCTCTGAGATTTAAATGGGCTTTCCTCCTGCCGGCTGTCAATCAGTGAGCTTTAGTTCAGGTGCTGGGGTGGGGGCAGGGCCGCCTCCCAGGCTCAGTTCCCTCAGGGGCTTTATGTAGAGACTTTCAGGAATGGAGCGGGTGGAGGCGGGGTGGGGGGCCCGCCTCCCAGGCTCAGTTCCCTCAGGGGCTTTATGCAGAAGCCTTCAGTAATAGAGCGGGGTGGGGGCAGGGCCATCTCCCAGGCTCAGCTCCCTCAGGTTTTATGCAGGAACCTTCCGTAATGAAGATCCTGCCTGCTGCTGGGGGATTCCTGAGTCCTGCGCCGCTGCCACCTCAGCCACCGCCCACACCTCTGCCTCCGCTGCTTCCTGCCCCCGTCTCTGCCGCTGCCGCTTCCTCCCGAGAGGGCCCAAGTCACGGAGACGCTCTGCTCCCCTCCTCCAGCCCGGCCTTCTCTCTCACTGAACTGTAGCTTCTGTGGGCGGAGGGACTTTCCCGGCTGCTGGAGCTTCCGTCCCTGAAGCTTGCTCAGGTCAGCTTCTCTGGGGCCCCGGCCAGGGCAGCGCTGGGGGTGGGGTCCACTTTCCAGGGTGCAACGGACCCTGGGGACGGGTCTCCAGGGGTCCCTGGAACGGAAATCTCTTCCACTCCATTTCTGCACACCTTGTATTGACCCAGAAGTTATGGGGGTCTCTTTTTACATCAATTCTATGGGCTTTGGTTTCGGAGCTTGTAAACGTGCATCCTTCTACTCCGCCATCTTGGCTCTGCCCCCGATGGGACCATATCTTAAAAGAAATTAAGGTAAATGGTGAGAGAGAAATGTAGTGGGAGGAAAGAGGGTGAAATGGAATGGGATAATTATATGTCATTTAAGAGGCAAGTAGGAGACTTTTTAGTGGAGGGAAAAAGAGGAGGGCTGAGAAAAAAAAACAAAATAAAAAAACAAGAAGTTTACCCTCATCACATTTGACTAAAGGAAGGAATAAAATGCACACTCATTTTGGTATGAAAACCTATCTTACAGTATAGGAAAGTGGGGGAGAATTAGATAAGCAAGGGGGGATGATGGAAGGGAGGGCAAAGGGAGGAGGGAGCAATTTGAAGTCAACACTCGGGGAGGGACAGGATCAAAAGACAGAAGAGAAACAATGAGGGGCAGGTTAGGATGGAGGGTAATTCAGTAAGTCTTACACAACACGACTATCAGGGAAGTCATTTGCAAAACTACACAGAAATGGCCTATATTGAATTGCCTGCCTTCCCAAAGGGAATGGGTGGGGAGGGAGGGATGGGGAGAATTTGGAACTCAAAGTTTCAGGAACAACTGTTTAGTATTGTTGTTGCTACTAGGAAAGAAGATATACAGTTAATGAGGAATAGAAAGTCGTCTGGCCCTACAGGAGAAAAGAGAAAATGGAGACAAGAGAAGGGAGGGATGACAGAAGAGAGGGCAGATTGGAGAGAGGGAAAATTAGATTGCTTGGGGTATTGGGGCGGGGGAGGGGATAAAAGGGGAGAAAATTTGGAACTCAAAATTGTGTGAAAATGAATGTAAAAAGTTAAATAAATAAATAAATAAAAATTAAAAAACAAATTACTGCTGATCACAGATAAAGTGGCCAATGATTAGATTTCCCATAATAAACAGAAAGACTTTTAATAAGGAAGCACTTCAAAGAATAAAATGACTTCAGATGATTTCTTTCCTCTCTTATTGCAATTTCCCATTACACTTTCAATCCCTGTTATTTGTGTGTAGGTTTTATCCCCCACTAGACTTGCCCTTGAAGATGGGTACCAGGAGTCATTCATCTTTGTTTGCCCCTCAATGGTTAACACAGTGACCTATATACAGTAGATACTTCATGAATTTGAACTCAGTAAGTTTCAAATGCTTATTCAACCTAAATATAAAAGGTCACATCAATAAAATAAAAAACAGAAGAAAACAGAAAGCAATACCTTCCCAAAATGTGGCTAAAAGGAGAACTTATAGCAAAATGCAAGAGATAAGTAATAATAAAATATAAAAATTAATTTATGTAAAATTAAAGAGATTTTTTTAGAAAAAGCAAAGGCAGCTAAAATAAAAGATAAGCAGTTATGTGGAAAAATCTTTGCATCTAATAAAAATCTGACATCAAAGATTTATGGATAATTAACACAAATATGTGTCCAAAAGTCATTCCCCAATAGATAAATAATCAAAGGACATGAACAGTTTTCAAATGAAGAACTGCATACTATGAACAATTTTTTTAAATGCTCCAAATCACTAAGAGAAAAATATATTAAATAAATAAAAATATATTAAAACAGAAGTTTTATCTCTCCATCCTTATCCATCTATGATCTCTCCAATGATGCAACAATTCATCATACTCAAACATAAACCATTTTTGCCTATCTTTGGCAATTTGATGGATATGATGGGAAAGTATATGGTTGTTATAAATAGACTGACATGTTAAAAATAAGGACTTATTCAGGTGAAGCAATATAAAGAAATATTATCATAGAAATATCTGCCCAGAAAAAAAAAGATAATCTGTACACCTAGTGAGAGTAAGGGATAAACAATGTGAGTCCATCTTCTCCATTAGCAGTCATACAATGTCATAGAAAAGGAGAAGTCCACTGTTGTGTGACCTTCTAGTGGATTTACAGAAGGCCATAGACAAAAATGTCACATAAGGAGAATAGTTATTGTGAGAAATTATTATTTCTTTCTGGTATAAAAAGATGGGCACCGAAATTTTGGTTCAGCTGTGAATGGATCCAACCATTCTGGAAAATTATTTGGAATTGTTTAAGAAAGTTCACTAAGCTATTCAGACCTGTTGAGTCAACCATCTCACTACTGGGCATATCCCTTAAAGAAGTAAAATGACTACAAGAAAGTATTCTTATTTAAGTAACAATTCCTAGGAGCAGTTTTTGTGATAGCATAAAGCAGAAAACAAAGTGAATGTCCATCAACTGGAGAATAGCTAAACACATTGAGGTACATAAATAGGATGGAATATTATTGCACTGCAAAAATAGGAGAATTCAAGAGAACTTGGAAAAACTTGTGTGAACCAACATAGACTAATGTAAACAAAACCAGGAGAACATCGGTGAGACTACAAAAATAAAAATGAAAACAACACTAAAAATACAGCCAACCTTGGGTTAATTTCAATGACCATTCTTAGTCCTAGAGCACAGATGAGGAAGTATACTTTCCTCTTCTCAGCAGAGAGGTAAGGGACTCAGGGAGTAAATGCTGTCAGATGTGATCATTTTGCAAGGCGGAAGGGAGAGCCCATCTCCTGAGTGTGTTTACTATCATGCAGGTAAGAATAAAGACCATCAGTAGCATTATAAAGGACTGATGGCAAGAGAAGCACACCAGAGGTAAGGAAGCTGATGAAAAGGAAGGTTCAAGCCTTCCCACAAAGATGAAACTTCAATTCCTTGTGATTTACATCACACATAAAATTCCAACCCTGTCTATTTCTGGCATTCCCTTTGTCAAATTTTCTGTACCAAGTGTTCAGAAATATTCTCCTTTTAAAAATAAGCATGTGTTTAAATAGATAAAAAATTTGATTTTGAAGTCTGTACTTAACAAGAAACTGCCATCTAAGAGGCCAGAGGAGGTGGTTTTAAAGACATATGGCCCCATCAGGAAGGAGTTAGGTAATCTAACCAGAAAGGATTCATGTTGGAGAGTGAGATCAATATGTAATTTTATCAGGATTGCTTCCCTATTGTCCTTTGGGTCCTTGCCAAAGGAGCTCTCTGGCTGACTTAGGACAATGGGTCAAACAAAAAATCACTGTTTTGGAACCCAAAAAAAGAAAATGAAACTTGGCTAGATGGCATAGGAAAACAATCTGGAAGTTCCTTAGAGTTTCAGTCCTGAGTAAGGTGAGATGGAGTTTTTCTGGCTATCAGTTTCATTTTCCCCAAAGTCTCTCTGGGCGACTTCAGTAATGCATTGATGATTAAACTCCTCATTTTCTCTGATGTGTTCTCTCTTGCACCTTAAAATAAATGCCTTTTTTATCTGATCCACACTTCATTGAATGTCATGATTTGGAAAAGATAATAAAATACTGACTGATGCTGCCCCCAGAGAAAACACTGAACCTACCTCCATTCCAGCAGATGACACTTAAGGGAATAGATTTACCTGCTGGGGAGTTCTGTGATTCTGGCCTACAAGGAAAAGAATCATCTTACAAGGAACAGTGCCCTAAGATTACGATTCTCAGTATAAAAGTAGGGCAAAGCACAGTAAAGAAGTAAGATAAAAGTTAAGGGAATCTGTAACAGTTAAATAATAAAAATTCGTGATTCTGATTAATTAACCCTGGATAGATGTTTCTCTATTAATAATCCATTGAAATAAGTCAAATTTGGGGCACACTTCTACACAGGGACTTTCACAATAGTGATACAAAAATAAATCCTTTGGACAAAGAGCAAATTGTTTTTTATAATAAAATTCAAACCAAATTTACATTCTGAACTTTGAACTTGGCTTTACAGAAATCAGAGTTCAGTAATGATCATGCCTTCAACAGAGGGAAAGGAGAAAGAACAGAAGAAAAGAGTGAGGGAGATAAAAAAGGGGGGAAATTGAGAAACATTTAAAATCAGTAAAGTTATTTTATAAAAGAGAAACCAAATGGGTCAACAATTATAGTTTGCTCATTTTCAAAAAAAATTGATATGTAATTTTTGATGATAATCCATCAGAAGACATGAATTTTTATTTTATATTAGATCTGATCATTTAAATATAATTAAAATTATAAAATAATATAAATAATGGCTCGGAATAATATCACATGCCTCACATTATGCAGTCCATTTTATTTCTTTTTACTTAGGCTGCTACATTTCGCCATTCTAATTAATGTATGTTAAATACATACACATACACACACATATGTGTACATTTCCTGTGTCGTACTAAGTTCTTTGAGAAAATTATTTGACTAGTTTCCAAACAACATTTTTTCTCCAGAAATATGTTTATGTTTTAAATATTTATTAAATTGTCATTACTATATTTAGTTGACTTTCTTATCACAAATGCTATAATGAAAGAGAGTGGCATGCATTAAGTCTTACAATGTGGGTAACATTTTAGCTGTAACTCATTTCAAACGAACAAAATACAGAAATGAGAGGAAATATATGCTTCAAAATAAAACTTACTGAAAGAACCATGCAAATAGGAATTGAGAAGGATTTGCCTCTTCTTAGCAAATCAGCATTTTGTAAGATCTAAATCTTAAACCAGTGTATTTGTATCTAATTGTCAGAAGGTTTCTTAATCAAGAAAATTCAGTACTAGGAACCTGCATTTCCTCCTGTGGAGGAGAAAATACAAGGTGATGAAGTAAAGGTAAAAGATTAGTACTTAGTTTTCACAGAAAACACATCGTGTAAAGTACTTAGTTTTCACAGAAAACACATCGTGTCAAAGTAATTTCAAATTGCATCCCTAATCCTCTCACCCTGTACCTTCACAAAAAAAAAAAAAAATGGAAAATTCGCCCATTGAAATTCTACTGTCAGAGCTTCATTCCTTGATTTTAAATCTTTGATTCTTATGTAGATCAACACACTGATCAACCATAATTCCAAAAGACCAGTGATGAAGGATGGTACTCCTAAATACTACTGGATGTCAAGACATACGCAGGAATTATATATAAATACAAGAAAAAAACATTCTTTAAACAAACTGCAATAGAGCTAAATAAGTAGAGAAACATTAATTGATCATGAATAAGCCTAGTCGATGTAATAAAAATAACAATACATTTAAATGAAGTTACTCATTTAGTACCATAATAACAAAACTACCAAAATTACTCTATAGAGTCAGAAAAAAATTATTACGAAATTCATCTAGAGGAATAAAAATCAAGAATCTCAAGGAAAATAATACAGGAGAGCAGGAATAGGGAGCCTAGCAGTACCAGATCTCAAGCCATACTACACATCGCTAATTATCAAATGTTTTGGTACTGAGACATAGAGTGGTCAATCCATGGAACAGATTAGCTTCATATCATACAGAATAAAATGTGATTGACATATGTAGGATAAATTCAAAGATCCCATGTGCTGGGGTAAGAACTAACTATTCTACAAAAACTGCTAGAAAAAATGGAAAACAGTTTAGTAGAAATTAGGTATAGACCAAAATTTCCTATCATCTACCAAATTAAGCTCCAAATAGAAATAGGACTTAGACATAAAGGTTAACTCCATGAACAAGTTAGAAGAAAGCGAAGAAGAAATTCCTTTCAGAATGGTGAATAAGGGAAGAGTTGACAACCAAACAAGGGCTAGAGAAGATAACAGAAGGAAAAAGAGATAATTTTGATGACATGAAATTTAAAAGGTTTTGCGCAAACAAAATCAATTGGAAAAAAAACAGGTAAATAAGAAAAAAATTTTACAGCAAGTTTTTCTAATAAAGCTCTCATTTCTAAGATATGTAGGAAACTGATTCAAATTGATAAGAATATTCTCCCATTAACAAATGGTGAAATTACATGAGTAGGCAGTTTTCAAAGGAAGAAATCCAAGCTACTAACAATTACATGAAAAAATGACTGGAATCACTAATAATTAAAGAAATGTAACAAACATTCATTTAATGTTTCATTTTTGTACACTTTCTTCACCTATCCAACTCACTACCAAGTCCTATTAATTTTACATTCATAACATCTATCACATCCAACCTTTCTTCTCTTTTTGTGCTGACACTGACCTAGTCATTCCCTCGTTACCACCTGCCCAGACTATCAAAATAGCATAACAACTTTTCCTACTCTCCCTGAATCCCCCTCCAAACCATCCTTTATACTACTACCAGTCCTAGTTTCTGTAGGAATCACAAAGACTGACCCCCTTAGACTTTAGGAGACTGTAAGAAGTACTGCTTTTCTCCTCTCTCAAGAGACAGTATTGAAATGGTACCAGCTCTGAGAGCCAAAGAAACCAAGGTGAAACCCTAGCTCTACCAGTGTGCAACTTTGAAGAAATTGTCTAATGTCTCTGGTCCCTTTTTCCTCATCAATAAAATAAGGGACCTCAAAAGTCCCCTGTAGCTCTGTATCAATGATTTTACTAACTATGACCCTCTATCTGTAATTACTTGTTGGGATTTAAAGTTAGGATGAAAAGCTAGTTACTCTACCTTTTGAATTTGGAGAGATGACAAAGGGGAAACGTTGACTTGCTTTAGCAAGAAAAGAGGAGCTAGGGAAGGCAAAGAGCCTCTTGAGTGAGCTTACCGGCAAAAAAAAAAATTGGGAACAAGATGAGTTTATCATTTCATGGTTCTTTTACAATGCTCTTTGTTTCTTTTGCTTGTTTCTCTGCCTGAGATTCTTTTCTGTAGATTTCTATCCTATCCAAAAACACATTCCAAATACCTGATGAAAAAATTCCACACAGATAGTTATAGTGAAGATCCAGCTTGAGAGACTGAAAGTGAATCAATGCAAACAAATATTCATAAGAGCCAAGGATCCTAATTCTTCTTTTTTTCATGCTTCAAGGAGCTGAGTGTGTTCTTCTGAAGGAACTGAAGCTGTCAAAAAGTCTATAATCAACACACTGTAACTGCACAGGGATTGAATCATAGTATGTGTTTCTGAAGACTTAAGGGATAATGTGTACAATTATTTATGTCCCACTCTTCATATACTTTACTTGTTCAGTCTTTCAAAAAATTATAATTAAGGGAAAAAGCTTCATTGGAATACAACCTATAAAACACGAGATCACACCTCAATGTGCTCCATTCATATCCTGCTAATCTTCAACACTGAATTACCCCCTAAAACCCATTTTCTCTGCTCTACTCATTAATTAGTGATTTTTCAGTCATGTCTAGCTCTCTGTGACCTTTCTGACTTTCTTTTGGCAAAGATATTGGAGTAGTTTGCCATTTCCTTTTCCAGATGAGGAAATTGAGGCAAACAGGGTTAAGTGATTTACCTATGGTAACATAGATAGCAAATATCTGAACTCAGGAGTAGGAGTCTTGCTAATTCCAGGTCCAGCACTCTATCCCCTGTACCATAGGGCTAGCGTAACTCCATTCTCATGTTGCTACTCAAAGCAACTGGAGGAAGTTACATAATCATGATCCTTGAGTCTACCATATTCATGTAATCGAATCTCATCTGAATTATCACTGCAATGTAAAAAAATTGTACATCATTCTTCCATGATTAATTCTCTTCCCTCAATGATTCTTCCATAGCATTTCTTCTCTCCTAACCCCATGCCCAGTGTCACCTTCCCCCCCCTACTTCAATGAGAAAATCACACAATTCTCCTGCTTCACTCCTCAAAATTCATTTACATATTGACCCACCATTTCTTGCTTAAATCAAATCCTTGAGGAAAGAGAAGCCTTTCTCCTTGCCAAAACCTACCCCTCCTCTACCCTTCATCTTATCTCTCTTCTACTTCAAGAACTTACTTCATCAATCACTTCTACTTTTCTCCTTTGTGTCTAAATTTTTAGATTCTTTCTCCAGAAGTAGAGCAAGATTAGGACCCAAAGGTGGTGGTGAAGTGAAAGCTGGTGCCTTTTGGTACCTTTATCCCTGTGAGTTTTCCAATAGTGTTTCTATACTATTGATAAAAAAATAATAGTTAGATTGAATGTAGATATGAATATATTTCTGTTATTTAAGATCTAGAGCCAGAATAATACATTTTCCATGGCTTATCTTCAGCTTTTGACACAGTTGAACACTCTCCCTCTTAGAGTACTCATTATTCTCTTTCCAGTTGTGATAAGACAATGCATTATGCATCTTGTATACTTAAATGGGTCAATAACCACACCAATTTCATTGCATCCTGTCCCAGTATAATCACAACTTTTGCAGTTTTTGTCTATTTTGTTTGATAAAGCCTCCATAGAGTATCCATTCAATGTGTTTGAAATTTCTTAAACACTTGTATTGCACTAAAGCAGGATATGTATATATGTTGCCCCTCAGTCTCACCCATCATCCTGCTTTCCGTTGTTCTTTAGGTTGCTGGAAATTTTTATTCTACTTGATATGATTTTCTTTGATATATAATCATATAGCCTCATTCTTACTAGAGTGTAAAAGATGGACTTTTGAGTCAGTGGACTATTGGAATCACTAAAAGAGGTCCTACTCTTCTTCCCCAAATACTATTCAAAACTAACAATTCAATATTCTCTTCTTATTCAGTTCTGGGTTTAGCCCATTGACCATCTTCAAAGCCTATACAAGATGCACGTATGTGCTGGTAGATTAACTCAATGGGATGTCTATGCAATAATAGATAAACTGGATTAGCTAGATCTCACTCCAAGGTTTCATAGTTTTGTTTCCCTCTCAGCTACTTTTTCACAACTTTGAGAGGCGGTGTCACTTGTCATATTCCATCACCCTCAATTTAACATTTCAGTAAACATTAAATCTTTACTATGTACAAAACCCTTTCCTAGAACCTGAGGTTTCAAGGACAAAAAATGGTGTCATCTCCATGCTCCAGAAGTTTCCACCCTAAAGGGGGAATATGGCATGTATAATAAGTATAATATACGTTACAGCATAACAATAACAAAGCAGAGAGGGAGATATTTAACAAAGTCCTGAATACTTTAAGAAAATTAAGGTGGAAGAAAACATTATGAACTTGGGGTAGTATAGCATGATTAAGTAAGGTTTCATGAGAGGGAGGAGAGTCACCTAAGCTGAGTTTTGTAAGTGATGATGAATTATAAACATGTTTTCCTTAGCTGTCAGATCTCTGCTTAAAAAAGAAATTTAGCATTTGCCAAGTGGAATGGTTTCTGGATTCTTTCAGCCTCCTTATTGTGACAACAATTTTGTTCTGATTTAACTTTCCTTAAAAAATGATAGCTTTACTTTACTCCATGTCCTGTTTTTTGGAGTTAATAGTTTCAAAAGATTGGGTTAGAATTATTGTAATTAGATAGTTTTTTTTTTTCATTTTTATCCTTCTGAGTTGGTATTCATTTTAATCTTCGTTCTAATCAGTCAATGAACTAGTTATGCATTTCATGCACACATTATGTGCAGCCAAGTAAGCCAAAAGAAGTAAGCAGATAACCTATTAATCCTAGGGGAAGTCTTGTCAGAGGGGCACCATATTTGTCCTATCACCCCTACCACCCCCCCCACACACACACACGCACACAACTTTCAGACTGATAAACTTACTAAGAAGATGAAAGATCAAAGGGCCATTCTCCATAGTCCAGGTAGTGACTCTATTAGACCAATTGGCTCCAGCTTCCTTTTCCATGCACATTAATCTTCTGTTTCATAGGTCTTTCTTCTACCTTGCGCATCCCAACTAGGATCTATACCTGCCAAATTTATGTCCATCCTTAGTACTAGCTAAAGTGCAGAAGAAGCTTCTGGTGAAGGGAAACTGACTCAGAAAAATGCTAGGGTCATCTCCAGTACTTGGTGGCAGAACATGAACCAAAGAAGAGAATGCTTTGAGCCTGAGAATTGGTTAAAAAGTCTTCCAACATGAGAAAAGCTCTAGTTGTAGGGGTATAGGCAAACTCATTCCATAAAAATTAAAGACGGTAGTAGATGCGTGAGAAGTTGACAATGATGGATATGATGAAAAACTGGATCAACTTATAACTTAGTTTAAGATTCTCATACAACTCTGTAGTGGTTGAGTGCGATAAATTATCTCCACACACATTGCCTTCCTCAATCTCTCATTGGTGTCTTTATACCAAACTATAGCATGAAAATCTAAACCCTATCTTTTACCAGTCCCTTCTTGACCTCGATGCAACCATCTATTTCTGTCCTCGGCACTGCCTTCTGTCTCTGATCTTTTTCAGATCAATATACTGTCTACCCAAGTCCAAATTTCTAAACTCCGTCTGCACTGGAACTTCTCCATTTATCTCTCTTTCTCCATGTTCCAGGTCGGCAAAGGATTCAGCCTATAGCATGAATCATTTTTGGCCATTTTTACTTCCCACTTCAGCAGTTTCCCAGTCTAGCTGGCAGACTGAAAAGTGCATGAGGCAGTATATTTTGAGAAGCAAGGTATGTGTGGATTTGATTTGAATTTCTCAAATTCTTTACAGAATCTCTGTTTCATCCTCTGCGGCAGATTTTGATAAATTACCTACAATTATCTTCATAGTGGTCTCTTATGTTCAACATGAGCACTGCTAACCCGGGTTTTAATCCCAACTCCTCCATTACTGTCTGTGTGACCTTGTGCAGATCACTCCTGTCTATTTTCATTAATAAATTGAAAATGTTGGACTTGATTATTTCTAGAGTTCTTTCCAGATCTTTGACCTAAGTAATATGATAGTTCAAGAATAAATTGAGGACAGAAAACTTGCTTCATGTTTGCAATAGTTTGATTGGTTGAAATTTTCCTAAGGATCAATCGAATAAAGTATAATGAGAAACTGCAATATAGTTTCAGGGAAGCCATTTCTTAATTATTCAAAGTATTTTATTTTAAACTAAATTCAAATTTGCTCAAAAGAATCTCAGCCTGTTTAAAAAATAAAAAGCAAGCAAGACAAACCAAAATGAAATTATGCTGAAGTTACAAGAGTAAGATGTCTAATACTAAATTAAATTATCCTTACAGTATTTGATGATGGGGTAAGGAGGAGTAAGAAGCCACATTCCTCACAGGACAGCAGAATATTCAGGAAGAGAATATGCACTAGAAGTACGAAAGTTTACAAAGGTAATTGCATAAGTTCATACCTAGACTGTAGCCCTCCAAGGTAAGCAGCATAAAATCAAGCTTTCCAGAAGCTGATGTTAAATAACAGCAAGTCAAAGGAAATTTTGACTTAAAGGGACACATGCTAGAAATATACGAGAAATTGATTGATTTTTATAGTAATGATAGAAGGTATGGTAAGAGAGTGATAAAATTGTTACTAGGTTTTAGTTTCTTTCAGTTTTGCTCCTAATAATATTTTGCTTTTCTTCGTAGAAATGTAATGGCATTCCAGGATCCCTCTGACTGCCATTCTCTAACCTTTACAGCAGGGGTCACTTAGCCTCCACATATCAGTATAGCCAATTCTAACAATAGGCAGTGAAGTTCAAGCATTTACTGGCTTGGAATCCAGTCAACCTTACTACTGTTTTACTCTAACTTTATTCTCTTATCAATTCAATTAAATGCGCTCTTCCCTTAATCCCATGTAATCAAGCCCTTCACTGGATTCCAGTTTCAAAAAACTTAATCCCTATTTTATTTGCCTCCTTTTTGGTTCCTCATCTAGCAACCTAGTTCCTTTAGGGCTTGAGTCTTGTTTTTTCTTCCTCCTACTACTTTGGTACCATATACATTAACTGCGTTTTAAAGGTGAAGAAACTTTGACTTAGGAAATTTAAGTGACTTGCCCACAGTCATCTATCCACTTAGTGTCAGAAATAGAATTTGAATCTAGACTCCCTGACTCTACATCCAGGACTTTATCCACTATGCCAAGATGCCTGGGTAGCTAGAGAGATAGCAGATACACCTTGAAGCAGGCAAACAATGGACACTTTTTTTCTCGCCCTCTTTACTGTTTCTAATCTGTCTCCTTAATCTTTGACTGTTTATAATCCTTCCATAGTGCATTCCCACTTGGTCCCACATGTACTCCAAGTCATACAGTAAATAGTTTGTCTTTTTTTTAAGATAACTGTCTAATAAACAATTATATCAACCATTGCTACCAACAATCTTTTAGACTTCAAAAGGACCTAAAGGCCTCTCCAAGACTGCCACCTAACTGCTGCATCTTCCAATTTCCTACAGTTTGAATTTACCTTCCAAGCAGTTGAGCAGCGCAACAATCAGACGAGGCTCTGAGTCTGGAGAGTAGTCTACACTTAGGAAGGTCCAGATTCAAATCCTGCCTCGAATTTCCAGCCGTACGGCCCTGGGTTAATCATTTATCCCTCTGCTGCTCAATTATCTCATATTTAAAATAAGGGGTTAGATTACTCAGGTACGGGTTAAATCTGATGGTCTTCAAGGTCCTTTAAATATGTGTTTTCTTGCCCTGACCCTCTGGATTTTTGATTATCTCCCAAACCAATTCTCCTGTAGCTAATCTAGTCATGGTTATATAATAATAATAACTAATGTTAATATAGCTTTATATATATGTATATATGTAATCTCGGTTGATAAAAAACTTAAATTAATACAAACTGTATATTTTTTTTTAATTAGAAAAAGCAAAACTGACTAAATTGAGGCAGAAAAACCACAAATGAAATCATTATGTCAGTTACCTATTAAAGCAGCAGTGGCATCTAGTGGCAACTATCTCAAACTGTAGTCACAAATCCTACGATTGATGTCAAAATCTCACCAGAAAATGAGACTGCTACGTATCTTGAGTCTGCTTCTACCCCTGGCTGGGACTGAGATCCTCAGAAAAGCCTTCCTAAGTGTTTTGGAACTTTTGCCAACTGAGGTTTTGCAGATTTTTTTCTCTAAACTTTTTGGAAATTCTTTTTTGAATTGTTGATGTTTTATTTTTATGTTACAGTTACAGATTACTCCCACTTCATGAGAGAGCTCAAAGCAAAACAGTTAAGTAAAACTAATATTACAGTGACTTCGTTAGAAAGTATATGAAATATGTCACATCTATAGCAGCCCCACCTCTTTATTTTTATTAATTAACAGAATTCTATTTTCTCTCCCTCTTAATTTCACCCCATTGAAATAAAAAACAGAAAAGAAAAATAAATTTTTGTAACATATGTGCATAATCACACCCTCCATGGGAAACATACATTTGTATGTATGCATGAATGTACATATATATGTATATACTTTTCATTCTGAACCGTAAATTTATCACTTCTTTGTAATGGATAGCATGTATCTTCCGGATCATCAGTGCTCGTTGTATTGATCATAATTCTTACAGCAACCAGTTGTTTGTTTTTACAGTGTTATTGTTACTATGCTCTCCTGGTTAGGTTCATGTCATTCTTCATAAGTTGACAAAAATTGACAAAAATGCTGATTTTTGTAATATTAATGTTACAGCATAAATTATCTTTCTAGTTCTGCTTATTTGAAATTTCAAACATTACTATTTTCAATAAAAGTTTGGTCACTAAATTTATGACCTCTACCTTCAGAATTACATCTCACTTCTTAGTTAACTACCCCCTCCACAATGCTACTAGATTTTTTTTTAACCTTTATCACTTAACAAATGTTTTTTAATCCTCAGAACCCGTCTAATTCAGACCATACCTGAACTGGGATCTTCACTACAATAGAGTTCATAAGTGACTCTCTAGACCAGGGCTTCTTAAACTTTATCCACTAAAGACCCCTTCTTAAACTGTGGGTTGTGACCCTCTATGGGTTCTAGACTCTAAACTGTGTTTGAAGATCTCTGGTGAGGATTGCTAAGCAATCCATTCCGTTCCATTTTGGACAGTTCAAGTTATTAAGATGAGCTTTGTTTTGTTTTTTTACATCGAGCCTAAATCTGTCCCCATGCAAGTTTTACCCCTTGTTTCTCGTTCTGTTCTCTGGGGTCAAGCCGGGTAAATCTAATCCTTCTTCCCCATGACAGTCCCACTTGAATGCAACTACCATGTTTCCCCCTGTCTTCCCTTGTCTAGCATAAATATCCACAGTTCCTTCAATTACATAAGTCTAGTCTTAAGGTCTGTCATCATTCGGAACACCCTCCTCTGAAGGCTTCCAAGCCCATCACTACCTTCCCTAAAATGTGCTGTCCATAAATAAACCCAACAACCCTAGTCACAGCCCAGCAAGAGGATCATCTCCAGCGTAACGTTGCTACAAGGTCCTAGGAAGCAGCAGAAGCAGAGGGGCCGGGACAGTGCATAGTTTTGGATAAAAGGTAACTGTTTAAAAGCTGCCTACCTGCCAAGTTCTAGGCAAAGCAGTAGAGTAACAAGAAAAAACAACATCTTTAAAAACCCATAGCTTCAAACTGAAAAATAAATTTTCTGTAGGTACAGTGAAAAGGAACAAATTGGTGTTCATATGTTGGTCTATTCAGTGATACCTGCATGCGTTGATCATAATTACTATTTGTAAAATCATCTTCCAAAAGGACCAGTGTTTACGTATAGGAATTATTCTTCACTTGTAGTCATTCATTTATGGTACTAGAGGAGGGGAGGGAGAGAAAAGTGGGAAACTAAATCTGTGATTTCACTGGTTTGTGGAGCTATGTATATGGACACTGCCTATACTAATGCAAACCATCACCTCACCTGCAATTCACAGTTTTAGAGAATTGCCTGGGGCATTGGGAAAATAAATCATTTGCCTGTGGTTCAGTATCTCTCTGCAGCAGGACCTGAACTGTCTTCCTGACTTGAGAGAGAATCCTTCATCTTATTGGTGTTGGTGATGGTCTGTCATTTTTTAGTCATTTCTAGTTCTTTGTGACTTCATTTTGGGTTTTCTTGGCAAAGATACGGGAGTGATTTGTCATTTCTTTCTTCAGTTCATTTTATAGATGAGGAAACTGAGAAAAACAGGATTAAATGACTTGCCCAAGGTCACATAGCCAGTAAGTGTCTGAGGCTTGATTTGAAGTCAGAAGGAAGAGTCTTCAGGTTAAATGCACACACACACACACACACACAAACACACATACCCCACATACATCCCCTTAAAGGAGATACTGTGAAGTTTGGATTTAGTCAACAAGTCACACTTGAGGAGCTAGAGGGCCATGTGTAGCCTCGAGGCTACAGTTTCCCCACCGTTGGCTTAGGATCTGCAAGTTCCTGTTTGTTTTATTGGCCAAAGTCTAAAGCAAGTTATTCTTCAATATTTCTCAGTAATTTCTCTGGAATCACAAGAACCAATTGAAAAGTTAAACAATTCATTCTGTTTCTCTGAAATTTTTTCTATAACAAATTTACCTTGATGGGATCTCTGTGTCTGATGATACTGACAAACCAAGATATTTCCATAGCTCTTATTTCCTCCCATTTTGTGAAGACCTAATTTACAAGAAATCTATATTGAAAGCTTTTGAAATTATAATTATCTTATTAGCTAGAATGCTCATCCATGTGATATTTGCTTCCATTTATCCTCATTCTTGCTACCATTTAAAGTCTCTCTTCATGGCCCAGTTTAGATGGAAACAAACGCTTATATTCAAAGCATACTAAAAGCTGGCATTCAAAGTGGGAGAAATCTATTTGGTATAACTTATATAATTTATACATGATTGTAGATATTATACAAGTCTAAAAATTAGAAACTTTCCAAAGTAGGACTACTTACTAGGTTGCAGACAGTAATTTAGGTGCTCTTTGATTGTAGCTAGCATTACTTTGAACAATGTTAATTTTTCATTTATCTCCTAATTTAGTCCAATTTGGGTATAAATATTATAATTTTTTCAGGATCCTTATCCTTTTCACTACATCCCCATCTCAATATTTTCTATGGTTTTCTTCTAAACCAGGTATGCCCCAATCCAATCCAAAGCAACCAACTTTGGTTAAGTTCCTATGACACACAAAAGACTATAGTAAGTGATAAGGATCCAAAACACAAAACAACACAAAACCAATTCTTGCCTTCAAGAAACTCTACCTGGGGAATACAATATATAAATATATTGGGATAATTTGAGGAGAGAGGAATGGGCACTAACAACAGAAGGGAATAAGAAAGACTTCCCATGAGTCAAAGAAAATCTAAGGGAATCTAGTGACTCAAAGAGACAGTGGTAAGGAGAGAGTAAGTATATTCCAGGTACTAGGAACAACTTGTACAAAGAAACTGAGGCAGCAGATGGAATGCATAATTCAAGAAAGAACAAGTAGGTCACTTTGACTGGAAGTTAGAGTGCATGGAGGGGAGTAATATGTAGTAAGTAAGTTTGAACAGGATGGCTCAAGCCAGAGCATACAGGGCTTTAAATGCCAAGCTAACAAAAACAACCAAGAGTCTGTATATTACCCAAAGGAAATGGAGAACCATAAATATCTCCTGGACAAGGGAATGACATGGTCAGACTATGTTCTTACAAGACTACTTTAGTAATATAATGGGTTAGAGAAAAGAGAGTCTCCAGAGAGTGGAAGAAAGGAGTCCAAATAAGAGATTATGTCAATATTGCAAGGAGAATTGATAAGGACCTAAAGTAGAGTGGTAGCCATAATTATAAATGTAAGGGAATGGATGTGAGAGAAATTGTGGAAATAGGATCCACAAAACCTACAATCTTATTAGATATGGCAGGACCTGAAGGGTAAAGAATAGGGAACAGGAAAAGGAAAGGAAAGGAAGAGGCAAAGAGCTAAGAATGACTTTAAGGTTGCGAACCTAGATGAATGGCAGAGTGGTGGTACCCTTCAAAAGAAATAGGGAAGCTTAGAAGAGAGGTGGGTTTTAGGAGGAAACATGAAGAATTGTATTTTACATATTTTGAGATGCCAATGAGACATACAGGGCAGCTAGGTGGCACAGTGGATAGAGTGGTGTCAGAAAGACCTGAGTTCAAATTCTGCTTCAGACACTCACTAGCTGTGTGATCCTGGGCTAGTCATTTACCCTATTTGCCTCAGTTTCTTCATTTGTAAAATGAGCTAGAGAAGGAAATGGCAAACTACTCCAGTATTTTTGCCAAGAAAACCCCAAATGGGCTCACAGTTGGACACAGATGAAAATGATTAAACATCAACAACAAAAATGAGACATATGATTCTGAATGCCTAGTAGGTAGTTTTTGATATGTTGGAAAAGAGAAATGAAGAAGCATTTATACAGCACCTACTGTGTGCCAAGCATTGTGGTAAGCACTGTTTACAAATATTATTTCATGTAAGACACAACAATTCTGTTAGGGAGATGATATTATTATCTCCATTTCACATTTAAGTAAACTGAGGCAAACAGTGATTAAGTGACTTGCCCAGAAAATCACAGGTAGCAAGTGACTGAGGCCAGAATTCAACAGTCTTCCTGATTCCAAGCCCAGTGCCCTATCCACTGCATCACCTACTGCCTATGTGACAGTAGCTCAAAAAAGAAACTTGGGCTAGATATAGAGATATGAAAGTCATGATAATTAAATCCTTGAGAGTTTATGAGATCACCAAGATAGTGGTCATAATCATCCAAGGCTCCCCAAACCTTCATATTTCATATGTGATCCTTGAAGAAAAGGTTAAGAATAAAATGTCATTATGAAAAATATTGGTTAAAGGTAATCATCAAGCCTAAAACAACACCAAAGAAATATGGATATGCTAACTAATAGTAATAAATTAAGTTTTAAATTTTTTAGAAACATAAATTAAGTATTAATTTTTTTAGAAATATTATTGTAGCCCTTTGTTACTAACACTAGCTAATTCTGCCTACAACTCTTAGTCAAATTCATGACTTTTGTTTTACAGGATACATATCACTTCCTGGATGTCCTTAGGCATAGGCAACATAAGCAATCACACAATGCCTCTGGCTTATTGGCATTTTTCATTTAAAATACCTTCTTCCTTTCCATCAAGCAATATGTGACAGAGTGCAGCAAAATGTAGCCCTAGGTCTGACTACTTGATCAACAAACTGAACCCATAAGGGGGCCTTATACACTATAAGCTATTAAGTATCTAAAAAGAGGTCAAAGCAAATTTGGACAAAGTCTCTGGAGAAAGAGAATTTGCCTGTCTGCTTCCAGTCATTTCTCTAAAAAGTAGACATTCAAGGGGCCAATCATTTAACCAATTCAGCTTAAAGTTGTTGGGCTTCTTAATTAAATTAAATACTTACTATTTGGGGGATTCAATTCATTTGCATCTGTTTTTAATGCTCTCTTTTGGTTGCCTTGATAAGGAAGCACAGTGTTGAATAAGTTAATGAAGAATTATGGCAATATGCTTGTCTCTGATACAAACGTGTGCATTTGTTAGATGGCCAAATGTTCTGGCAGCACTCACTGTACATCTGAGCAAATTAGTTCTGAAGTCAGCCTGAACCTTAACCCTCTCCTTTAATCCCCCCCTTCCTCAGGGAAAACAAAATCATAGAGAGGAGTTAGTCACTTCAAAGAAGCAGGGCACCAGTTTGTCAAGGACATGAGCGTCGGTCTCAGAAGTGTTTGTAAGGAAACAAAAAGATCACTCTAGATTTGGGGCTGTTCAACTTGTAAAATCTCATAAAGAAGTCTTCTGATCAGATATTCAGGTATCTCTCAATTTATGGAATTTATCTCCATTCAGTGTGATTCAGTTAAAGTCAAAACATTTATTACATGCCAATTATGTGCAAAGTATGGTGCTAAGTAAGAGGATGAAAAAAATACAACAATAAAAAAAACACAGGTCTCTTCTTTCAAGGAGTTTACATTCTTCTAGGGAAGATATGTCACATAAACAGGTAAGTAAATATGAATTAGACAGCAGAAATAAGGAAAAGTCTGATTGTCAGGAAGACTTGAGATGAAACTTAACAAGAGCCAGGGAGGTACAGAAAGGAACATGGAGCAATTTGCTTTTACCTTGTTAAACTGATATTGATACAGATATATAGTTATAGATGCTACCTGACTGTAACAACTTCTGGCAAGGCAATGGCTGACCACGTAGACCATCGGATTTGTAGTTCTTCTCAGCTTGAGAAGAGAAGAAACTAATGGAAATCAGATTTTACATGGGAGGTTGGAAGTTTTTCATGTAGAGAGTATAGACAGAAGTTTTTAGGAGAACAAGAAGACAGAAGAAATAGTGGTTGCACATGGTAGCAGAATGATTATGGTAGCCTGTATCTGTGAGATGTGCAGTTCCCTTGAGAACCATGAGAAATGACTTCCAAGTGGATAAGCAGAGAGGTGTGGTACTGGGTTTTTATCATTGGCTCTTCTTAGTCCATTAGTAGGAGCACTGAGGGAAAATCAGACACATTGAATGGAGGTCTCCAACCTTCTCCTGCTTTCTTTCTCTTAATTATGTTTGGATTTTTATGTTTTTAAAGAATACATTTGCCAGATTTTATTCTCATAAACCTATGGTCTAGCTTGTCCCTATGTTGCCTTGTCTCCTCTGTGGGGCAGAATAAACTTGCCAGGGAGCTCTAAGAGCCCCCCAGGAGACAGGGGCCTTTCCCAGCACAAGACTGGGAAATTAACTTCCAGTCCAATGTTAGAAAATTAAGCTCTCTAATTGGGGTCATAGCATGAGCCATTTCAGAACCACAAGCAGAATTACCACGAATATGAGGCATATTTTAAAATGTGCTCCATAGACATGAGGCTAATATATGTAACGTAGATGATTGAAAGACAGATAATAGATAATCTTTTAAAAACTTCCTATGTATGGCAATTTATTTGCTTTATACTCTCCTTTGCCTGTTGTTCTCTGTATCATAAAATTGAATTTGCAATATGAGAGAAAGAGAGAGACAGACAGACAGACAGACAGACAGAGGCAGAGAGAGAGGAGACAGAGAAAGACAGAGAGAGACAGAGGACATAGAACTAGCAAGATGGGGAGGGGGAGGGGGAGGAGTAGAGCTGACCAAGCAGGTGATTGGGAGGTTAGTGCCTCAGTTCCACGATATCCTTCGCTTTCCTTGACTACCATCCAGGACCGAAGATTCCTCATCTACCTTTCACTGCCTGCATCACTCCCTTTCCACCGCTTGCTCAGGGAATTACAATCAACTGAACATTACTATTAGTATTGTTGCCTCGTGGACAGTCTTTTGTCTTATTGCTGCCCTTGGAATTCCTGAGCAGAAACTCCTTTCCCTAGACACACAGCACACCATTGCAGCGCTCTTCACCTCAGCCTCATCCTTCCTGTGTTCCAGAGGACTCTACTGCATTCTTCCGTTGCTCCCTCTGACACACTCTTTCTATGGTGAACAAACTGTCCTTCATAAGAGACATGTGTCTTCCTTCTGGGAAATTATTTTGTAAATATTTGATTTTGATTTCCTACATACATGCTGTTTTCAGACAATAACTCTTCTTTGACATCAGGGACTATTCATTGTGTGTGTGTCCTCGGCACCCAGCAGAATTCCCAGCACACGGTAGATGCTTTATAAGTATGCTTGTTGAAATTAACTGACCTGAAATGAAATGAAAAAACAGAAGTGAGGAGGGAAGGTATTCTGGGTATGAAAATAAAAGCATGGAAGCTGAAAATGGAGAAGTCTTATATAAGGAATACCAGGTAAGCCATTTTTGTTGATCTAACGAGTGTATGAGGTGGAGCGATGTGATGTCAAGCATAGGTTAGATCCAAATTGGAAAAGGCTTTAAGTGCTATTGAAATTGGTGAATGACTGAATGAGGAAATTTAGCCAATTCTTTTTTAAATTTGAAACGACTGAATACCTTAGCCCTTTTGAAAGCAATATTTTTAGAGCAGAAATATTGTTATTAGTGCAAGTTAAAATGAACTAGTCCAACTCCATTTTCAAGATGTGATGACCTTGCCAGACCCTTGGGAGGGATTTTATTTTCCCCTTTGCACAGCATTGCCCAGTTAATTTGGCACGTTAAGAGTATTCTGCATCATCGAAGAATGGTAAGAACACTGACTTGAAGTCAAAATATATCAGTTCAAACCCTGGCGCTGCTACTTATATCCCTGCGACCTTTGGCAAATCAGTTACCCTCTCTGGGCTTCAGTTTCTTTGTGGGTAAAATGAAAGGGTTAGGCTACATGACCTCTCAGGTCCCTTTCATTCTATAAATCTATGATTTTCTGATCTTATGATCCATCCAAAACACAGAGGATTTTCCCAGTTGAAAAATGGTCAAAAGATATGAGCAGGTAGTTTTCAGAAGAAGAAATCCAAACTATCAATAGCCATATTTTTAAAAATATGCAAATCATTAGAGGAATGCAAATTAAAGGAAAACATATTTTACTTCAGACCCACCAGATTGCCAAAGATAAGAAAAATGAAAAATAACTAATATTGGAGGTACATGGGAAAACAGGTAATTTACTATATTATTGGTGGATCTGTAAATTGATTTGGCCATTCTGGAAATAAATTTGGAACTATTACCCAAAATTTACTAAGTAATACTACTATAAAGTCTATGTATACCCTGTATCACCTTCCCAAAGACATCAAAGAAAGAGAAAAAGGGTCATTTTGTACAAAATTATTTGTAGCAGTTCTTTTTGTGGTGGCAAACAAATGTAAATTGAGAAGGTAGGGCAACATCTGGAAAATGTATATGAATGCAATATAATACTGTTACTCTATAAGAAATGATGAAAATGACTTGAGAAGACTTGTGTGATTCAGAATGAAATATCAGAACAATTTACACAATGACAACAGTAGTGTTAAGGCAAAAATAAAAAATCTTTGAAGTACTTAAGAACTCTGATCAAAGCAATGACCAGTAATGCTTCCAGAAGACCATAATGAAACATGCTACCCACTTCCTGTCAGATAGATGATAGACTCAGGGTTCAGATGGAGAAATATACTTTTTAGGACATGGCTAATATAGGAATTCATTTTACTTAAATATGCATATTCATTACATGGATTTTTATAGGATAAAAGGTCAGAAGAGTGGAGAAAATAGCTATTTGCTATAAAAATAAATTAAAAATAAAACACAGATTTTCAATGGTGCAAATAATAATAGCTGACATTTGTATAGAACTTAACAAACATTGTCTCCTTTGATTGTCACAACCACAAAACATGGCAAATATTATAGGTATTATTATCCTTGTTTTACAGATAAGGAAACTAAGGCTCAGGGAAATCCAGTGGCTCGCCTGTGGTCATGCAAGTAGTAAGCTTAGAGGTAAAATTTGAACTAGGGAATCTTTGGGTTCCAGATCCAGCATCCCTTCTTAGTATCACTCTGTCACTTCATTCCTCAAATCCAGAATTTCCAAGTCCACTGTCACAGCTTCTAGCTCTGAAAAATAATTTCTGCTTAAGGGGAATGTGTTGTGAAACACTTCACATTTTCCACTTCTCATCACAAGATGAATACTGAATTATATTTAAGTCTGGAAATTCTTTTAATCCTGCCTGAAGGAGGTTATCAAAGTTGTAGGTCAATGGCCTAATTGAATGTGACAAATATATCTTAATAGCTATAGACTACCTGTAACTAAAGGTTAATCTTTACTCAGATGCCTATAATTAATAGTTGCCTAAAACAGGAAGACAGTATCAAAAATAAGAGATTAAAATATTTGGAGGAAATTACTACATTAATAACCACACAAGATTAAATATCACTGTTAGGTTATGCCATATGAGATTATGTTGTAAACATAATATATTTGAAATATTATTCTTCAGAAAAAAATTCATAAAGCTTTAAAGATTGTTTCTGATGAATATCACAACTTCCTTATGAAGTAGCTACTATTAATCATTGTTCTTATTTACCAGGGAAACAGACCAGACAGTTCAAATTACTACTCTACAGGCACAGTCTCTGCTGGGGCTATGTAGTTTTTCATAAAATGAGACAGTGAAAAATTTTAGTTCTTTGTGTATTTCATCTCTTTTTTTCTCTTCTCTGACTGACATATAGACATTTCGAAGCACAAATCTACAAGTACTATAAATGCCCCCGTTCAGCAACTCAACCCTTCTAGTCCTTGTATGTATTCATTTAAAGTTGTTCTGGAGCTGTGTGTGTGGTTACATAATTTATATTGCTATAAATCTTATTTATTGTTCTATCTAGAAACTGCTAACAATTTGAAAACAATGAAGAAGGGTCATATTTTTTTCTATAATTTTCTATGGTTCCTCTCACAAAGCTCTGGTTCCAGTGGTGACTGAATTATTGTGAGTACCTGAAGTTTCATGGATTTAATGCATTTGGAAATTCTACTCATTTTTAAATGACTTTTATAATGGGATAAAGGGGAGACACCCCATGTCATAAGAGCTGCCATTTTGACAATGGAGCTTTGAGTAAGCTTTGATTTTGGGGTCCAATCTATTTATTTACCCAGGACATAATTTCATATGCACATGCTTTGTCAATTATATATCTACAAGTCAATTCTTATTTATCTGAAGATAGCCTATTCATGTTTTGTTATATGTTTGCCTTGAGTAGCTGGAACCTCCACAGAATCCCTGCTCCAGTGCTCTACTGCGGCATGGAGGTAACCATGGGTTCTTTTATATTCCCCTGATACTCACCCTCTGATTCCATCCCCTTTGATAGAGATTTCCCTGGTGGCTGGATCTCAAAGAGTGACAGCTTTCTCCTACTCTGGGCAATTCATATTCACCACAAAAGTCTCTTTCCCAAGTAACTTTTGGGGGACAGAACTGGCTCCAATTAGATGTTAGACTCGTTCCCTGGGGCTTAGCAGAGTCCCACATAGCCACTGTCCTTCTGCAGTTTCCTCTGTTCAGGTTTTGGACTGGGATCTTTTGTATTACAGAATTCAACAGATCCTTTCCCAACTAAGACAATTGCACATTGTGGGAAAGGGGAAATAACGAAGGGAGAAAATATAGTTGAGCAAAAGCCCCAGAGCCATCATCTTCTATTGGCCCACTTTCCTATCTATATTTGGGGAGGAAGGGGGAAGGATTGCTGAGTATGTCTATAAGTGGTTAAGGATTAGCCTTGATGTTAGTTTGAGTTATAACCTCACTGGGGCTCTTAGTGTCCCGCACAATCAGCTGAAATTGTTTATCTCTTGTGCATATTTCCTATTGCTGAGAGATTTAAGAGAGTACAAAGATTAGAAAAAAATATCTAGTCCTCCATCTTTTTTATCATGTGACCCTGATGGTGGCTTCTTAAAGACTTTGCCAGTGAAATACAAATACTGGAAGGTTCTACTATGCTGAAAAAAAGAAACTATCTGCTGCCTGGGGACCACTCAGAGCAGAGAGATCCCAGATGGAAAGTTCTTAGCCATGGAATTGATGCAACAAACAAAAAGTACAAAATAAGCTTCATTTTTATGTGGCTTCTTCTGTATCTGCAGTAATGCGTCCAGAAGGGTGTCAATGTGTTCAGCACAAGCTCCCTTTGCTAATGATCCCTTTAGCTTCATTCCCTACCAAGGTTTAACTGAGATAAAGCAATTACCATAAGAGGGAGAACAAAATAGCCCAGAAAGTATTTTGGTCAGCAAACATTGACCTCCTTGCCAAGCAAAGAGGCAACGAACATACCAGTTAACAACAGAAATGTATTTGCTAAACAATATAGAAGAAGAATATTAGATAATTACAATTGGCATTGCCATATGCACACAAAACAGTGAAACAGTAAAAGGGAAAATAAGTCTACAGAAAGCTTGGCGTGACACTCAACTAAAGTAAATCAGACCAAATGTATTTATAGATGAAATGAAAGGAGAGCAATAAACCTGAGAGTGAAACAAATCAGTCAGCATTGCTACAGAAAGCTTTTTTCATCATCACTAGAAACAGAACCAACACATTTGGAATAACTTCAATCCTCAATGTGCTACATGAGAAAAATAAAAATGGCAGTGAAGAAGATGGAATGAGCAACGGAATCAGATGAAGTATACACTGAAGAAATATTGACAACAATGCACTTACTCATACTGAGTTATTGATTTTCAAGGTAACTGAAGTGCCAAATAATTAGGGAAAAAATATACAATAATATAACAGAAAAAAGTCAATTGAGAAGACCTCAATTAACTTCTTCCTGCCCACATGATTACTTTCTCATCTTTATGAAAAGAAATAATGACCTTCAAATATTATGAAATATATACTTGATGAAATTTGAGAAGGGAATGGTCTTTCACAAATGACATTCTGCATGCAGAGTGTTACATGAACCTGGAATAGCATTCCCCATGAATTGTGAGGTCCTCTACATAGTTCTCTGTTTATGACATGGAGTTAATTTCATTAGACCCCAGAACACAATAGAACTTGCTCAAGAACATCTATCACAACTCAAAAGAGATAGATTTAAAAATCCACAGAGTGAAAATGAATAGATGAAGTATGGCAGTACCTAGATCTGGTACAGGTATTAAGGAATTCAACCAAATTAAAGAAGATTTGAAAAACTGTGCAGCATTTAGGGGCATTCCATATTGCTTCCTGGTTCACTGAAGAGTGAAAAACTTTTTAGTATTACCATTCTTCCTATACGGGCCATAAAGCACAGAACACCACAATCCCCAAAGACTCAAAATTACAGGTAATTTAAAAATCAATGGAGTGATTCCTGGTGGGTATAAGTGGTCTGCAGGATATTACAAATGACAGTGTGTTCAAGTGGTACAAAAGATATCAGGCAAGTATATATGATTGAAAAAAAGAGATGAGAAAGTAATATAATGAATAGTGTGTAGTCCAAGTGTTACATCAGTACAAAGTTTTAAGAAGGGTCAACCACCTGAAACTTCACCACAGAGCACTGAGATGTAGAAAGTATAAGGTTTTAGCACATGTCCTCATTCAGCAGCATAGAAACACTTAGCAATCAACTAAAGAGCCTAGAACCTAGTTAACAAGAAAAATTTATTGAAATAAGAATCTCATTAATAATATCCATCTGTGAGTCATAATAACAGTTCACCACCACTACCTCCTTTGCTCTCATCTGAATTTGTCCCAATTTTTTCTTATACTTTCTTCTGGTAAAAAATTACAAAATTGGCTTGAGGGCATATGAAGTGCTGCTTTCCCCTGGCACTAAAATAGCTCTTTATGTTTTTTTTTATCCATAAAATCTGACAAACTGTAGATCAGGAGGTTCTTGCCTGAACGTTTTTAATATGTATTTTAATAATTCTGTTTCAATATAGTTAGTTTGTTTTGTAATCCCATTATTTTATTTAATGATTTAAAAACATTATTCTGATGAGTTCATAGGCTTCTAAAAATTGCCAAAATGGCCTATGACACAAATAAGGTTAAGAACTTCTGCTCTACGGAGGATTTGTAAGAGAACAGGGAAGGGAGATAACATCCAGGATGTGAAGGAATAAATTCACTTAAATCTATATTGCTGAAGAAAGTATGTATTTGCATGAGGTCATAGATCCATGGATGATATTAGGGCAAATCAACACCATAAATCCTTATAATATCCAACCTATCTTGCACACTTAAGAGGTCTATTACATCAATGTATAAAAAGATGAAGTTTTTGTATTTAAATACTTGTTTAAAGTGCCTACAATTTTCATCTTTATAGCTCATATTTATATAGCACTTTAACACCAATAAAACACTTTATGTAAATTATTTCATTTGATTCTCAGAACAATTATGTAAGACAAGTGGTATTATTATTTCCATTTCTCAGGGAAACAGAGGCTGAGCACTTAAATGTGTGCCTTAGGGATACGCAGTATTTGAGGCAGAATTCCAACCTAGATCTTTTACATCACATTACCTTTCAGGGTCATGAACACTAATCAAATGGCTGTGCCCCAGCTAAGGACTGACACTGACAAATTAAAAAGAGAATAATTCCTGAGCAAGATCTACGGTGATGAACAGAAATGTGAGCATATTTTGAAGGACTAACAGAAAAATAAAATAGACAGACCTGAAAATATTCCATCGTTTATAAGCGAAGTTAAACATCTTTGCCTGTTCAGTACTTTATATGTTCTTACCAAAGGAAAAAGATAAAGTATTTCCGTAACAAATGACTGACACTCAATAATACCATTAGAATTATGTCTTGGCTGAGAGTGAGACACTTGAATCTTCTACAGTTAGACTTACCAAGAATTTCCATCATATGGCTATTTCTGCTACAAGGTGTCTACATGCTAGCTTTCAACTCTGCTATAGAGATAATAAACAGCCTATATAACTGCTTCCTCGCCACAGGAAGAAAATGACTGAGCTGCTGGTATTTTCTCAGATAGGATGAATATTTAAGACAGCTGTGCTGAACAGAATGCCTAATAAGTCTGTAGCTGTTGACCTTATGAAGTGTACCCATTGGCTACAGTAGAACTATTTTCTATTTCAGCAGCAAAAATTGAATACAAGAATAAATTCACGTTGTGACACTAGCTATTCTTACAACTTTTGGGGGAAAACTGATCCCACAGTATTTTAACTCTCCTATTTATCCTATGATTTCATCACATATAATGTTCTATCAAATCTTCTGGATAGCCTAGTGCTGTTTTTACTAGACTTTGATTTTTAAAGTGATACCAGTTATAAATTGGGAGAAAAATTATGGTATCAACAGAAAATAGAGGTTTAAGAACTTAAAATAACCATGAACATTTTTGTTTCCTTAAAGGAAAACTTTCTTAATTTCTTATAATCAGCCTGAGATAAGGATGCCTACAAATACTCAAAGGGATAATTCTACCTCTGCTATTTGCAAAATAATACAAATGCAAGGGAAGGCAATGGTTTCAGTAATATATGCCTGGCCCTTGATGCAGATTTTGCCTATTTCCAGTATCTATTCCATCATCTGTGTGTCTGTGTGTGTGTGTGTGTGTGTGTGTGTGTCTTCGTCGTTCATTGCCAAAGAAGACCATCCCATCAGAAAAATGATGACATGACTTGCACTTGACTTTTGTTTTTGAGTAAGGAAGGGCTGTGCAGGTTACCAGCCTCACTTCTCCTCTAGAGCCATCTGAATCCAGTGACCAGATATTCATCAGGATGACTGGAGATGACCCAGGATGAGGCAATTAGAGTTAAGTGACTTGCCCAAGGTCACACAGCTAGTGAGTGTCAAATGTCTGAGGTGAGATTTGAACTCAGGCCCTCCTGTCTCCTGCACTGGTGCTCTATCCACTGCACTACCTAGCTGCCCCATCATCTCTATGACCCACCCCCTGAACCACTAGTGAGTGAATATTTGTTCAAGTCCACAAAATCTTCCTGCCTGAACATGACCCCTAATATCTCGAGATTGAACAAAAAGGAATCTGATAAAAGGGTAAAGTGCTCAGAGAAGTCTCCATCTGAAATATAGCTTCTGAGCTAAACCGACACTCGTAGAATTCTTTGCCATATTTTCATTACAGTGAACCCAATAATGCTCAGGACCTATTATGAAATAATATGTCCACATATTTCTCTAGAATGAGATCTCATAGATCATTGGGGGCCACACAGTGACAACAGCTATCCCCCAGTGACTGATGAGACAACATTGGAGACAGGCAAGTACTGTCACAGTCTTCAAAAAGAAAAGAAAGTCTGCAAATTATAGTTAAGTAAGCTTGTGATAATTCCTGGTGAAATTCTATAATGTATTATTAAAGGAGTGGTTTCTGAGCTGTCAGAAATGGTAGAAGTGATCACAAAATACCAGTATGAATTAAGAACAAATATTAGATTTACTTTATTTCTATTTTTAACAATTACTAGATTTCAGCAAGACCCTTGAAAAAGTCTCTCTATTATGTCCTGGTGACCAAAATGTTGTGAAAAGAATTGGATTATAGATTTGGAGTTGCTGAATGACAAAATGGGACTGGTAGGGACCTCTAGTGGAGTACTATAGGTCTCTGTCCTTTGAACTGCTCTATTCCACATTTTTATCAAAGAGTTCTGATGAAGAGGAAAATAGCAGTTGAATGGAGTTCAAAGGACAAAAAAGGGCTGAACATGTTCATGGAAAGATGGGAATTACCAATGTCAGGGGGTGGGGGAAAATATGAGACATTGCTAGAGCAATGTACTGGAAGAGACACTGAGGAATAAATCATAGGTACAAATGGGATTATAGCCTCCCCAAGTAATATGAATGTTTCTTGTTTTGTGACCAGAGCAAGGAAAAAAAATGATAAGGTTGCTGAGAAAGCGTGAGAAGTGAAAAATTGTAGCTGACATATGACCTCAATCTCTTCAATAAAATAGAATGCTAGGTTATCAATCAAACAAACATTTCTTAATCAATTGCTACGCACTGGGAGCTATGGTAGGAGACATTCCCTCTCCTCATAGAGTTTATGTTCCACTGGCAGAATACAACATTTACACATATAAATATAGAATATATGCAAAATTAACATGCAGTGGCTAAGTGTGGAACAAACAACTGGAAGAATCAGGAGGTAGAAGTTGAACTTAGCCTTGAGGGGCCCTAGGGATTCCAAGAAGAATTCCAAGAGGACAAGAGAGAGCATTCTAACAAAGAACAGATTATGCAAGAGTTTGGAGGAAGATGGTGGAATGTTGTGGATGGAGGACAGCATGGTCAGTTTGTTGAGACAGGAAAGGAAAATGGTGAGTAGTCTACCTGGAAATATAGACTAGAATGGGATTGTGAAGGGGATAGATGCAAAAGATATTGGTCATATAGAATCGATAAGACTTGCCAAATGATTGGATATGGAGGGTGAAAGAAAACGAGGAATCAAGAATGACTCATAGGCTACAAATCTGGGTGACTAGAAGAATGGTGGAGCTAGAGAAGTTAGTAGGAGGGTCATATTCAAGGGGAAAGAGCATCAGTCCTGTTTTGAACATATTGAGTTTTTTGTACTAATGGAAAATCCAGAAGGATATGTGAAGCAAGAAATTGAGATGTGGGACTGAAGGGCCGGAGAGAGTTAAAAGCTGTATCTGTAGACCTGGGAGTCTGATAGCGAATCCTATCTGATCCCCTGGATTAAACTATCATCTTGTGCATAGAGATGATAGTTTAATCCAGGGGATCAGATAGGATCATTAAGAGTGTATAAGGAGGGGGTTAGGACAAAATCCCACAACAAAGTCCTATGATAACATCTACAAATAGGGAGTAGGATATAAACAATGAATATGCAAAAGAAAACAAAAAGGATTGGTCTAAAGGTAGGAAGAGAAGTGTATAACACAAATATAACCATGAAAACCCAAGGAAAGAATACCCAAAAGGAAGAATGGTCAGTAGAGTCAAAGTCAAGGAGGATGAGTACTGAGAAAGGTTGTTGGATTTAGGTGACCTTGGAGGAGGGAGATTCAGTTAAGTGTTGGGGATGGAAGGAAACCATATTGCAAAGTTTTGAAAATAAGTGAAAGGGTAAGAAAGTAAAGCTAAGGAATGTGGATATCTGGCTATGAAATAAAGAAGAGTTATAGCTTGATAACAAGAGCATAATGTAGGTGTAATCAGTAATAATAAGGTTGGTGGTGAGAGGAGAGAAGATAAGGATTTAAATAACTCCTGCAAAGAACAAGATAAGCAATTGATCACAGTAGAGTAGAAGGATTATTAAGAAATTAACAGTCCTACTGAGTTTATGTACCATGAATTTGCAATGGGTTGAATCAGTTAAATTTCATGACTCTTCACCAACATTTATCAGCTATTGGTGCTACAGCAGAAAAATCAGTAGGCAGAACTCACTGAGGGATGAACATGAACAGGTCAAAAATAGCACAAGTTCAGGGATACTGGGAATTCTGGTGTTCTAGAGAATGAAACAATAGTGATCAAGTACAGAACCAATCGGTATAAACGATTATACTAAACAATTTCTGAGGTCCCCCTACTTCTAACAGTCTATGATTCTAATATTTTAATCTTGAACTATCTAGTCTCAGGTACAGGAGGAAGAGCACTGGACTTAGAGTCAGGAAGACCAGAGTTCAAATTTGACCTTACCATGTGAACTTGGGCAAGTTACTTAGCCTTAGCTGTCTCGGTTTTCTCCACCATAAAATAGGGATAATGATTACACCTACCTTCCAAGGTTGTAGTCAGGATCGAATGAGAATATTTGTAAAGCAGTTAGCACAGTGCCTAGTACACAGCAGGCATTTAAAAAATGCTTATTTATTCACCTTCCTTCATTTCTTTCTTTACTTTTATAGTAATAGTCCTACATGATAGTCTGACTGGTCTGCCATAAATAAGAAATATTCTCTGATCCCTTGGGAAAGATTTATTTTATTCTTTGCTCCTTTCCAGTTATCAAGGTCCTATTTTACATCAACTCTCCCCCCACCCAAAACATGGCTAATAAATAGAATTGCAATACCTTTCACCACTTTGTTAAGTCAATGGGATGCACAAAACTATTCTTTCTAGTATATTGGAGTAATTTGTTTTGTTTGTCATTCTTTAACTTCTCTTTAACTCTTCACCTTAACACTTTAGTCTGAATTTTCAGACATAGGTCACACATAATTTGCTCCAAGTATCTTAGTCTAGCTGATTTTCCCCAAAACAGGAGAAAAGAAAGAAAAGAAAAAGAAAAAAAAGAAGCATTAAAAGTCCCTTCCTTTTCACAGTCATTCATCAGCTGATGGTTTGGCACATACAAAATGGGAAAGAACATACAGTTTCTTTATCTGACCTTTGCTGCTTCTCTGTTTTAAGTTGGAGAAAATTTGAGGAGTTTGGGGGAAGAAGGGGATTAGAATCCATTCAGCATGCCATAAATTCAGCGAGACACAAAACCACAAATGCAGGCTTCTAAAATCTGTGGAGCTTATATACAACTAAGTTTATCTCTTCTCCCATCCCTAGGTTTTTAGGTTAGCAATAAACTGTATTAAATTAGAATGGCAATAAACTTTACTAATTTATTTTTTCTAGCCATGACAGAGATGTGAATGGAATGAAATATAAAGTGGAAACAATGTATGGAGGGAAAACAAGTAAAATCCCTGAGGTACTTATTTAGTATACCGAAGAAGCAATTTATCAGGAATAAGGTGACTTCTTGGCACAGGCCAAATCTCAGGTGCCTTGTAGAGAGGACTGATGGGATGTATGGTCACTTTAATTAGTACCCTAAATCATGGCATTCACCATTCTTCAAAAGATCCCTGAGTTTGTCCATTGGTACTATCATCATTAGCACAGATGGCAATCCCTATATACCTTAGTAGATTGTCTTCATTAAGTTGCTGGAGCACAAAAGGAGGGGAAGTTGTTCCAAAGAGTGACATTGCCATTCAGTGATTGCAGTGATGGAAGAACAGATATCAAGGGAGAACAGCAGAAGTGTATAGCCCTTGTGGATAGCAAAAAGTTGGTGACTCCAACAAGCAGTAAAATGGCTACTCTGCTTGCAGACTCTCAACCACCCAGAATTCAAACTTCTATAGGGATTTTTAAACAAAAAAGAGCTGGTCAATATGTATGTTGAAGTCCCTTAATATAAGGTCATGGGTTGGGGAAGAAAGGACGATTGTGAACTACTGGGCTCAGAGTAGTTTTGAAAACTAATAGAGGAGAAAATTAAGAAATGAGGGTAAAGGGACAGAAAACCAACTTTGCTTACTTTATAATTTGCAAAATATTTGCTGTGGGGATGATTGATGTGCTACAAAAAAAATTAAGCTTAGTCTTAAAGAACCCTAATACCATATTTCATTTGTTTTTGCTTTCTAAAAAAAAGTTGACACTCTCCCAGGATATTCCCATTTACCTTCACAATATCTCTGTTATAGCAAGTCCCTAATTTGATGTAAAATGATACAAAGGGATTAAATTTATCCAAGTTCATATTTGGTTAATGGTTGTTTCTGGGATTAGAAACCACCAAAATCTCTTTATTTCTATTCAAGTGTTTGCTTTTCTGCTAGACCAGTGATTACAAACTTTTTGGCCTTCAGGACTTCATGGATTGGCCTAACTATGGAAAATCATAACGTACCATGATAGCACAAGAAAAACAGAGTAGGAAGAGTGAAGTAACCTTAATGAAAGCCTATTCACATCCCCACAAGTAATTTCTTGAGTTCTCTGACCTCCTTCAGTCTGGCCACATTGGCATCATACTGGTGTATAGAATGCAGAATCATAGCATGAGGAGATGAGGAATCAAAGTCAAAGACAGAACGTGTAAACAATACATCAAATACAACTTCCTCTAGTGTCAAGATCTTTAAATCCAATTCCATTCTGAACTTCTTTTGTAATTATGAGATAGCTTCAGATAGCTTGAGTCCAATTTCTAGTAACTGATAGGGGAATGACAAAAATAAAAAGAAAGAAAAAGAAAATCAGACATAGAAAAGCTCCCTAAAGTGAAGATTTATATCTGAAACTTATCTTACCATCTTGACGTATTTCCCATTGGTTAGAAATTCCACCAATGACAGACAATGATTTTTCAAAATTACTTAATATTGTATGTTTGGGGTTTTGGTATTTCTAATTTTATTTCACCTACATTCAGATAGAAATGGTTTTTGGTCCAGATGTCCTATGATAATACTTATCCTTTGTTTTAGTTTAGTTCATAGTTTATCCTTACGGATGTCCCATAAAGGGATATGGGATCTTGAAGGCTATGACAGAACACCGCAAGTTCTGACAGGTCCCGTTAACATGAAAAGCCTTTGACTCTGAGTCTGAGGATAGGTTGTTGATGATCTGTTGTCTGAGGACTAGCTTAAGGGTGGAAAAGCTCATTACCAGAAGATTGGCCCTGAGGGGCACAAATGTTTTGGCCAGGCAATTCATGAAAACTGTCTAGTAAGACATAGAGAGATTCCAATCTGCATCAGTTTACTGAAGAATATTATTTTGAGCAGCAGAACTCATTTTTGTAAATGAATATAACTATATTATCATAATAATACAGTTTGTCCCCTGAGGGAACTCAGAAAGAGGCTGGACCATGTCTTTCATCTGCCCCAAAGCAACACCTTCCATCTGCACCAGCACAAGGCAACTTCCACCTCCTGCTACCAGCCAATCTCCCAATTCTGATGTGGCACAAAAAGAAGCAAACTTCCCTTTGACCTCAGGCCTCCCATCTCCTGCTGTTACTGTCCCCTGAGGAAAGTCAGTGGTGAATAGGATTTATTTCTCCTGCTTTGCAGGTTCAACTTCTCCCTCTTGCTGTGATCTCCAGTCTTCCAAGGGAAGAGGATTGTTGAAGTGGGGTCTCCCCCATTTAACCATGCTCCAGGGTGAACTCCAGCCTCTTTTGAGAAGGTGAAGAGTGTCTTCCACTAAGTGATTAACATTCTTACATTTCTCTACTTGCTCAAATAATCCCATTCCAGTGTGTCTCCTTTAAAACATTTCCCCTCTGTCATCTTCTCTTTATCACTTATTTTTCATCTTTCCCTATTACTTCATTCCCTTTTATCTACAAACATGCCCATGTCTACCCCATACTAAGAAAAAACTTCATTTGATTCTTCCATCCTCACTAACTGTTGTCCTACATCTCTTCTGCCTTTTATGCCTAAACTCCCTGCAAAGGCTTCTAAAATATGTGCTTCCGCCTTCTCTCCTCTCAGCTCTTCTAAACTCCTTATGATCCGATTTCTGACCTCATTGTTGCACCCAAACCACTCCCTCTAAAGTTCCCAGTGATTTGCTTGCCAGATCCAACGGCCTTTTCTCAATCTCATTCTCCTTAACCTCTCGGCACCCTTTGACACTGCTGATCATTCTTTTCCTGGATACTTTCTTATGCCTAAGTTTTCAGGATGCTTCTCTATCCTAATTCTCCTCCCACCTAACAGTTCCCTCTCAGTCTACTTTGGTGGATATATAACTTGTTTATATATGTTTGTCTGCTTATTGCCTCCCTCGTTAGATTGTTAGCTGCCTGAGGACAGGGTTGCCTTTTGCCTCTTTTTTTGTATTCCCAGTATTTAGCACAGTAGCTGGTACTAACTGCTTAATAAGTGTTTGCTGATCAGCTACTTATTAGTACGCACCTACACACAGCCACATAAGCTGTGATTGTAACAGTACAGTGAACTTTTACAGTGGAAACTTCATCTACTTCTGCACATCACAATTAATCTGAATAAATCAGAGTTGCCTATGGCACATGAAAGTGAAATGACTTTCTCAGGGTTTTGTAGCTATTGTCAGAGGTGGGATTTGATTCCATGCCTTCCTGTCTCCAGACAGAACTATCTACATCAAGTCATCTGTTATCAAAGTATTTAGCCAATGAATTATAATAAATCAACTCTGCAGACAATTATATTAAAATGGTTTTGCCCTAGAATTCCACTGGATTTGTACTGAATTATTTTTTCTGTGCTAAAAAAAAACAAAACACAAATGAATAGTGTTTCTATGGATTTATAACAAAATCCTCATGAGATTTGACTTCCTTTCCTGCAAGTTCTCAAAGGTAAAATTTTATTTTGTTTTGTTTTTTAAAGTCAGGCTTATTGTTTTCAAATTGCTCAAATGCTTTCCTACCCACTGACACCCAAAGTCACTGAAAGAATTTTTCTTTACCAAACTGTCAGTTTTGTTGTTAGTATGTGTAGACCCAGTCTCTAAGAAACACTTCTTTCATGAGTTAGTTTATTTTATATACAAAAATGCAATCGATGACAGCCTAGGATACTGAAACCCAAGAGCCTTGGGAATAGCAATGCTTCTATCCCAGTTCCTTCAGTCATCCTTCTGGGAAACAACTCCTGTGTAGAAGCAGTCCAGCAACTGTTCCTGCCAATATTACTGTCACAGCGACTTAAGATCTAGAAAAGAATGTTCTTCCTATTGTCATTCTTGGTGCTATCAAGTGGTTCAGCATCAGAAATTGATATTTTATTGGTGGAAAAGACATTAAAGAAGAGACATTAACATCTGCTCTGCTGCTATGCCTTAAGAACCATGGAATTTTTCGGTCTGACATTGCTAAAATCTTCTATATGTATTGTCTCCCCTTTTAGACTGTGAGCTTCCTGAGAACATGGTCTGTCTTGATTTTTCTTTTATAACCACAGCACTTAGGATAGTGCTTTGCACATAGTAAGGACTTAATATATGTTTTATTTATTCATTTGATTCATTTTTTCTTTTGCTAAATAATACTTGAATCTCAAAAAGTCATATATTTAGAGCCCTGAGGTACCTCTTCTGCCTAGGAATAAGAAATCAAGAAAGATAACTTCAGTTTGGAAAATGATCTGTGTTCTACTCCAAATGAGCAAATCTGTGTCATGGAGCAAGAATCTACAGGCAAAAAGGAGAAGTAGATCCTCAACTGTCAACGACTCACACTATTCCTTCCAGATTTGTAACCCTTAGCCCATCCAAGGGAGATAGGTGAGACAGGAAATAAGAGATTGTGTAAAATATTAATCAAGTGATGCAAGCAGTATACTAGAACATTAATAACAAGTATGTTACACTAATGTTCAACTACAGAGTCAAAACAGAAGGTTTGAGGCACTTGACTAGCAATGTCCCTCCTTTCCAAGGTGCTTTCTACCTGAGGTGCTCTTTATTCCATTTCTTCTTTAGGTTCTAATTCCATTAATTACCCTCTTTTTTATTTTCAACCCTTCCCTCTCAACCAGCCCCACCTATATAAATATGTGCATCAATTTAACAAAATAAAAAAATAAAATTCAAAACCAGCAGCAGAACTCTCCTTGATCCTCTCACTTTGTCAAGGTACACACTTATTAAAGAGGCCACATTTCTCTAACCCTTTCAGTCTGAGCATCTTTAAATATTAAATCTATTCAAAGAAAAAAAATTGTCTGGTTGCTTGTTTAAAACTTTTTGGCTGAGTAATCAGGCGAGAGATCTCTCAAGAACAAGCTTTAGTGCAAGGTTTCTATTTTAAATGACTTTCTTGGACTGTATTTCAATTCTTCACATCAGGGCCCAGGAGAACTCTGGTTGTACAGAAATGTGCTGCTTTATTTTTCATTTTTTAAAAAGGTTAATGTTCAGTCAAAGATATGGGAGCAAGGTTGGGCCTATTTGAATTTTATTCAAACCATTTCTTTCATCTTCAATATCAATTCCCATTTTCAATTACCTAAGCTCAGTTCAAGAGTTAAAATCCCCTGGACTATAGAATTTAAATGGTCAGAAGGATGTCCCAATCACCACGGTAACACTTGGAACCTTATTTAAATTTCCTCCAGAGATATATTTGTAACTTTAACAACAACAAATCATAGGACCTGATAGAAAAAAAGATGATTGATTAACGGAAAGGGGTGGAGAGGGAAAATTTTTTTTCTCACTATTCACAACAAAAATCAGAGAGAATATTCAGAGAATCCACCTGTAGCTTCCAAGGGCTCAAAAATGAGTAAAAATCAATAAGAAATGTGAAATTTTAAAATTATCTTTAGGTTAGCAAAAAATATTTTATTTCCATCCACTGAATTATTTATTAAGCACCTATGTGCCAGACACTGTTTTAAGTGCTGGGATACAAAACAAGGCAAAAGGAAGATGCCACTTTTAAGGAGTTTATTATAGTCTAGTGAAGGAGACAACACACCAACTGTGTAGAGATGAGAATACAGGAAAAACTGAAAAGAATGAACAGAGAGACCACTGTGTTGATCAATCATTCTGAGGCTTCATGGTCCCATTTCAGATTTTCTTGGCAAAGATAGTGGAGTAGTGTGCCATTTCCTTCACCAGATCATTTTACAGATGAGGAAACTGAGGCAAATAGGGCTAAGTGATTTACCCAGGATCACGCACCTAGCAAGTATCGGAGGCTGGATTTGAACTCGGGAAGAGGAGTCTTCTTAACTCCAAACCTGGCACTCCATCCACTGTACCACTTAGAAGCTCAACAGAGAGAAGGCTCTGATTATTAGAAATCACAAGTCATTTTCCTTTTGGACTGACTTTTTGAGCATGGAAACAGGAACATTAAGAGAGATCCTCTTTCATTTCTAAATTTTCTAAGTATCTTTAGTCTGGCAAGGTTAATTTTGGAACCAAAATATAATGTCACATTCTTGGATGTCAAGTTTAGAGTTTGGAACTTATGACTCCACAAAGTTTTAGCTTATTATACATACATACATACATACATACATACATATATATATATATAAAATACTTTAATCTCTCTTTTACCAATTCCATAGCTACCTTTTGTAATACAAAATAAAATCTTCACTGCATAAAATTAAAATGTCCTTTTTAAAGTTAAGGATTTCAACTTCTCTTATGATCTTAAAAAGTAATTAGGGCATTCACTTTGTTATTATAGAATTTCAGGATTGGAAGAACCTCAGAGTTCTACCTAGTCTGCTCAGTCTTGAACAAGAGCACCCTCTACTATGTCCCTGACAAATTATTATCTGGTCTCTGCTTGGAAACATCTATGGTCAGGGATCCTCTGCCATTCCTAAGCAACCCATGTCACTGACAATGACAGCCATCATTGCTAGGAAGCCTTTCCATCATCAAGCATAAATTTGATCCTCCAAACCTTCCATCTATTACTTTAAGTTCTCTCATCTAAAAATAAGCTGAACAAATCTAGTCATTCTTCTGTGCAGTAGTCCTTTAAATATTTGAAGACAGCCATCATGTTCCTCCCTAAAACCAAGCTGTCTCCCGTTCTGTCTAAATAACCCCAGTTCCTTCAACGGATCCTTAAATGACATGATCTCTAGTTCTCTCACCAAGCTGAATGCTCTCCTCTGGACTCAATCTTTGTTGTCAATGTTCTTCCTAAAATGTAGTACCCAGAGTTGAATACATTATTCTCCATATGACTTGACTAGGGCAAAGTACACCAAGACTATCATTTTCCTTTTTCTAAACACCATGTTTTCTAAACACATGGTATTTCTAAACGCCATCATTTAATAATGGAGTCTAAAATTATCAGCCTTTTCAACCATATTACATCAATTGACTCAAATAGAGCTTAAAATTCATGAAAAACCCTAATTCTTTTTCACCCAGTTTTCTGGCTCATCTTATATTTATGCTGTTGATGATTTCTTTAATCCAAATGTAGAACGTTACATTTGCTCCTATTAAATTTCATCATAGCAGTTGTGGCTTTCTGGACCCAAGGAGAAGAAAAATAGTCTAATACCTATTTCGACAATCTTTCAAATATTTGAAAATAGCCATTATCCCTTTCTGTTTCTCCAAGTCTTCATTCTAACCTAGCAAACTCTCTATGGATATCAACTAAGTATCCCCCAATAGGTGAGTCTGCTTCTGAACTTTCTGTCATCCATAAATTGACAATCACTGCTTCATCCAAATTAACAAAAATATTGGACAGCAAAGGATTACTCTGTGGAACACTCCATTTAAATTAAGAGTTGCTGAAAGTCTGCATACAGTTTGATTGTAAGGACTTAGGGAGATGGAGAGGAACAGCAATGATACTCTGGACAACAAAAACTAAATCAATTAATTGGTCAATGAACATGTAATTGCCAACAAGTGCTAGGCACTGTGACTAAACTCTGGACACACAAAGACAAAAGTCCCTGTCTTTAGGGAGCCTACCTTTTAATGTGAGTAAGTAAATATTAGGATCTATCAAGCCATCCTAGGTAGCAAATATCTTCCCTCCCTTTTCATCTCAAGGATACCTTTGCAAGAACATTCTACACATGAACTGAGAAGGTGCTTGATGAAACACCAGAAGAGAACAAGCAGACTTTTATAGATTATTTTCTACATATGACTAGATCCTGCTGTATTTCTTGTGGATTTTTTTGAAAAAGCATTTACAAACAAAATATATCTTTGAAGACCCTTCTTAGAGATGTCTCTCACGTACATATCAAAATAATATATGACAATGATAATGTGATTATGGATGCAATTGTTCAGTGACCCATTAAGAATTCACATCAATCAAGGCATAAAATAGGGAGATATACCTTCCAAGATCCTCACCAATGTTGCAGAACATGTCCTAGACAGAGTACAAACTAAACATAGATGGATAGGTTCTCTGTTTTCAGATAACATTGTACTGATTAAATAAGCCCCTACAAAGTGTCCTCAGTGAAATCTACAGCAATGCCAGAGATTGGTCTAATCAGATATTCTGATTCATGTATGAAACATTACATATGAAAAAACTATATTGCCCAGTAATGATAGGCAGGCAGTCCACTGAATTAATCTGTCAGTATTTATATCTTGTCTAGGTGTTGCAAATGGACAATGAGCCAAGCCCATATTTGAATAGGAGGGGGAGCTCAGTCTAAATCTTATCTGGGAAACTGAGAAATGCTTGCAGTGCTCCTATATACCAAAAGCCCATCCCTTTCACACTAATATTCTCTCATTTACTCTCTATCAATATGTCACAAAACACTATAATTCTAGAAGAATTTAAATGATAAATTACCCAGAAGTCAGTGAAAGATGTATGGTAGGCATATCTAAGTGGTAGTTACCAGTGAAGTGATATAGATGAATACTGAGATTCCAAGGCAAGTATGTGAAGAAATGGAACAGGTTCAATAGCAATAATGAGAGATAATAAACCTAAGTGCTACACTGGGACCTATAGGATATTTAAAAAGTCAGAGAAAGCTCTCCCCCATATAAATTTATATAAATAACTTATGGAAAGACATAGACAAGAATTACACATGATGAGAAGATAGTGGGGATTGTGATCTGTATCAATGGAGAAATGAAATCAGGAATCCACCAAAGTGCCAAAAGTTAGGGGCCATCTATTAATTTATTACTATGAGATATCCCATAGTCCTCATCAATTAAAGTATAGCTCATCATAGAAGTTGCATGGGATGGTTTGATAGACCAGTTGACTTTTCCTCTATAAAAGACATATTAGGATTCTGACACTGACATTTTATCAGCATTCTACAATTCTTGGGAGCACAGCAGATCCTAATTGAGCAGGATGGGCATGGGTTATTAGGGACTCAATTTTTCCCAAAGATAGAGTAAATTGCACCACCTATTATGAATAAGGCAGCCAGTCAATAATTTTTTATTGTCTGCTATGTGCTAGGCACCATGCTAAGCAATAAGGATACAAAGAAAGGCAAGAAAAAAGGAGATAATGATCATCAAGCCTTTTTGGTAAATAAAATCAAATAATTAGGGTTTTTTTATTCAAAGTAATCTTTTGATGGAATTGAGGCCATTTTGACTAGTCAACTGGGATTTCTGTGATGAGCTCCCTTGAACTTTCAGAAACATCTCCCCAACCTCTTTAGTACAGCTAGGTTGTTTGATCATGAAGATTGCCATAATGGAAATAGCAGGCAATCCTAAAGCTAGAAACATCCAAGGTCATTATTCTCCACTGGGCACAGGACTCCACGTTAAAATGGTTTTAACTAGGGGCAAATATGCCATTGTAATTTGTCCCTCCAGTCAGAGGAAAAGAATTCAGGTTGAAGGTTTAGATTCTCCTTCAGGGGTTGGTTACATCATTTCTGGTGTGGCTATGAATAAATGATCTTAATGTAGTCACAGCTTACATACTTTACAAGTGTATCCCAAGCATCAGGGGTCCCCCACAAGTGACTCTAAGCTCACCTGTATCCAGGTCCATCCTGAAGATCTGAATCCAGGAGGGGTCAGGATCTCCTTGGTTGATAAAGAGCCAATCTGGATTTCTCCAGAAATATGTCTAAAATAAATAAAACACCAAAGTGCTTAGATAAGGCTCATGTCTAGAGCTCCAAATATGGGTTTCAGGGTCCTCAAATTCATAATAAGCATTCACCATACAGTATGGATATCAGATATGGGAATACAAAGACAAAAATAATACAATCACTGACCTCAAGCAGCTCACAGCACTTTTTCTATACATTCCAAAGAAAAATATTTTTGTATTAATGATTTGTTGGGACTATCACAATTCCCTTCCTTTAAAGCTATGATCAAGATGTGCATTTAATTTCATAAGAATCTTCAAATTTATAAGAAATACTAATACTTGCATATGTACCTATGGACAAGTTAATAAAAAAAAAAAATACCAGTAAGTAAAAGAGAGGAAGGATAAGCTCAAGTCAAAAAAGAATTTATATGAATCCTGGATTTTCTCAACCCAGACAAATCAGACTTTTATTGTAAATCATCCAAAGTAACAGAACATTTGGATGGGTTGGTGAGCACACCGAGCTGACAAATTTATTGACATGAATGGAACAGCTGAAACAGTAAGGTGAGGATACACTGTGATTTCCAGGGAAAAAGTTTACACTTCGTTGATGATGAAATGTCAAGGATAATTTAACAACTTAGCGTGGTTTCATACTAAGGTCAATTTTTTTAAAAAAAGACAAAGCAACAAAGTCAATGTTAGCTTAAAATCCAAAAATAAAAAGCAAATGTACACAAAATTAAGAGGAAGATGAGGAAAATAAATTATTTCTGCAAAGAAAGAAACCATTATGTTTTAAAGTCAATGAAAGGTCACAACTGAAATGCTTTTACAAGAAATAATTGCTGTCACAGCCCTGGGAGAGATGATTTTAAATGTTTGCTCTCTTTGTGAATCAGCAGGAAGATCAATGTACCTGTATTGCCTCCTCTAGAAATCACTGAATTTTAAAATAATGATAATAATTACTATAAACTAACTCAAGAACATACAGAGTATGAGGTTAATTCATTATAAATTCTATTCACTATATTCATATTTCTATTGGTTTCAGGGTATAAATGGATCTAAATAGTAAACCTGCAGTGGGAAGTCACCTACAAATCTAATTATCTAACCATGACTATATTATCCCTTGCAAATGGAATATGCTATCATATTCTCAATCCATATTTTCTACCATCTAAAGCATCACCAACCAGACTGACTTCTCTTTTGGACATGTTGCAAGACAAAGCATAACTTCTAATAACAAGCTTTGGGTGTGGGTAGAAAGTTACCTTGACTCAAGTGCTTTTGAGTCCAATTGTCCTTTGATTCACTTAAACTCCTTTAACATGTAGGTACTATGCAGATGTTTCTATTTAAATGAGATAGACTAATATGAGATAATATTTGTAAAGCACTTTGAAATGTATTAAATATTAGCTATTATTATTATATTAAAATTGGAGAAAAGACCTCTTATTGTCATGTGACTATATTTCTGCAGGATATATGTTCTTCATTTTTTATCAAAATAGTGTGTCTCAGAGCCATAACCAGGCAAGAAAACTGGCACTATACTCCAGGGTAGTGAATTTAGATGGTGCTAACAATATTGTAGTCCTTTGACAAGCTACAAAGAGCATATATTAACACCTAGGTAGCAAGAACGATTCGTTAAAATAAGAAACAATTAGATGGTGGTCTGTAGTAACTACTAGGCAGGTTCCCCAGCTGAGTACTATCCCTGGATCCCTATATATGCCTCATTTCCCTTTCTCCTGGGCAGAATTTATGATGCTTTCTCGGGTATAAAAATTTCTAGCTAAAGATCAAGGGTATAAATGAAAGATAGTGTGGAGTGGTAGATAAAGGATGAATCTTGGAGTGAGAAAGATTTGAGCTGAAGTCCTGCTTTGGACATATAATAGCTGTGTGTCCTTGTATCTGCCTCAATTTCAATTTCCTCATCTTTAAAATGGAGATAATAGTAACTCCCAGGGTTGTTGTAAAGAACCAATGAGAATATTTGTGAAGCACTTAGCACAGTGCCTCACACAGAGTAGGCATTATATAAATGCTAGTTATCACAATCATCAATATTATTACCATTACTATAGGATCTTGGGAAAGTCCTTAACCTCTCAGTGCTCCCAAGTGTAATGTTAATAGAATAGGAAGATCTTCCCTGCCCATTAATAGGCCTAACACATGGAGCCTGTGATCACATGGTCACATGAGGCTCAGTGTGGAAAGAGCTTGCCCAAGTTGGAGAAAGCGAGAGAGCATGAACAGAGAGTGAGTAGCAAGCTGTGAGTGGGTGGAGGGAGGACTTGGTCTAGGGGAACTTGTTTTAGTGGGGAGGCCTGAAAGAAAGATTTAAGATTTCAGTGCTCCTTGCATTAGTGATAAGTACCCTGTTAAATCTTACCTCTTGGTATTCTAATGATGTCCTGAACAAATATTTTCATTTTACCTTTGAGGAAGAGAGTTTATTATATTTTGCAAATTTACCCTGGAAATATGCATTCATATTCATAGCAGGTGCTATGAGTATACCATTGGTGTTATACCAAGCTACAGATTATAAGTTACAGATGAATTGCCAATATGCATTGTTGGAGGGTGTTTTCATACCAGGGAGCTACCCTCACTAATGAAATCATAAGCCCAGACCCCCCCAAAAAAAAGTATATATGTGCTCATGTATTTTATATTATAACAGAATCCAGAGTGGCAGATTGCACAGTGTACCAAACAGAAATTTGGATACTCTTAATTCTTACTTGTATCAAAAGAGAGAAAAACATGCATGGTTTGTTTTTCCCTGCCTTTTAAAATACATCAGAAACCCTCAAGAAAGTACATCCTGAAAATTCTGAGCAGTAGCACAATGATTTTATTTATATACAGTCACTGGAAGATTTAGAATAAAATCTGCCTCTGGTAGGCTTTCTTTTATATCTGAAACATCCTCCATCTTTGTCTCTTCATTTCCTACTCTCCTTTAAATCCATCTTCAATGTCAGCTCCTCCATAATGCTTTCCAGATCTCAGCCCTTCTCCACTGCTACCAATCTTCTCTTCATCCTTACCACACCTCATATAACACTTTTTAAAAACTCTTTCCTCTTATTATAGAATAGTATTTGTTATAGTTATATCTCTGTGTCTGGTCCCCCTTCCCATACTATAAGCTTCAGGAGTATAAGCTCTCTTAACTGCCTCTCCACCATTATAAATGGTAGATATTTACAAAATATTTATTGAAGTTGTTAAATTTGAACTTAAATTCTTCTAAATTATATGCTGTATGTCAGGTGGATTTTAGTGTATAAACGTGGATTTTAGTGTATGTAAAGCTGATTTTTTTTATTCTTTTTAAGATACTAGTTCCCAGAATTCATGGCCATAACAATCATCTAGTTCCCAGGCTCATGGCTTATAAACATTTCCACCATGTTTTCACATCATATTGTAATCTTAAAATAATGTAAACATTTCAGTTGAGCACATGAGCACCTACTGTGCATGCTCTGTGCTGTCATCATGATATTATTAAAGATAATGTAAACATTTGAGGCTATTGCTTGCAAATTGCCTACTTTGTCCTCTACCTTATAGATCAAGTAGGCCCTGGTCAGTAAGTGGGGAATGGGAACGCACAAGGAGAATGTGCAAGTGTACTTGCCTCAACCAGCCCCCATTGAGGCTCAGGGGGGAATGCACAAGCTGGAATGCTTTGTGTGCCTTGATCAGACCCCATGAAGCCTTGGGGGGATTTGTTAATGTGTGTTAGTCTCAAATGGCCCCCATTGAGACTAAAGGGACCTGTTGGAGTTGGAGTTCCTACTATATTCTCACTCAACCCTATGAAAAAATTAATTAGGGGATACCACATGAGTTTAGCTCCCATTATCAGCAACTCCCTTTGAGAAGAGAAGATTAAAGTAAAGATTAATTGACCCCCTTATTATGTCTCCAATGCTGTCCTTCTGGCTGCCCAGATCAAGAGTGAAATTGCTAGTGCTAGAAAACTCTGAGGGCTCCCATGTCCCCTCCCCAACATATCCCCGTGACATTATTTAAATGCTGAAACTGATTATTGGTGGTTTTTCTGAGAAAAACTATTATTTAGTTGGCAATATTAATAAAAATAAAAGTGTAACCAAACCTCTTAGGCAGTAAGTACTGATTCCTTTGATATAGTTATTGAGTTGCTGTTGCCATGATTTAGTTAGCTTTCCCATACATCAATACTTGGGGAGTCCTTGCTTCCTACACTAGTGCAAAATTAAGTTACAATTCAGTTAAAGTAAAATGCATATGAGAATTCTATTCTATCAGAAAAGGAACCCCAAGTCAATGCTAAGCACTTAAATGATCAATCTAAATGCATCGATATATCCACCTTCAGAGTTAAATTAGAATTTAGCCCTAGCAAAAACTCTATTCTATCATCAGCTAATTTGTCCAAATCTCTAAGGCAAGGATCTTGCTCTCATCAATGTGAATATTCCATTCAGTAACTTTTATCTCAACCTATCCATGCCTGTCCATTTTGTGTAGTTTTCATCAATGTCCTGTAAACAAAACAAAGGACATTTGAAGATGGATTTGGAAGGATGAAACAGGTAAATTAAAAATGGAAAATATCTGTAAACAATTTTAGAATAATCTCATTACCACCAGGGACATAAAGCCACATCTTAGTCCCAGATGTCATTGGAGAAAAAGAAGATAAGAAAAGCAACTGGGCTAGACCAAGTATACAGAAAAGAAAGACTATTCTTGAAATAACACAAATTTGAGGGCATTGAAGGGGTCAGTCCTCAAGGAAGAGAGATATCAAAAGTATAAGGGGAAAAAAAATCTGGCATAAGTACGATTTGTGACAGAGAGATCAATAATTACCAACACATATGAATATTTTTTTTTAAGTATGCTCTATACGTGGATTGAGAGCATCCTTAATAGTGTTCCAAGAAGAAACTAGGCAAGTTTTTTAAAGTGATATTCCACAGTTAAACACATCTTCTTACTCATACAACTGAGTGAAAGATGTAGAGAAGAGATGCCAAACACTCCGCCAGAGTGGGTGTCAACATAGCCAGCAGCACTCTCATGGGGAGGGACTGACTAGATTAAAATCTAATTGGGAAATATTTAACCAAAATAAATAAAAATATAACAGAACAAAGATAATGGCAGTAAGTTGTTTTCTGAATCAATGTGCAGCCTGCAGTGATCCTTTCCTACTATTTGGTGGCCCCTATTTCTGAGTGTGATTCCATGGAGGTAGAGAATATAAGATTCCATTATGTTTGGTGTTTGTTGATAGACCACCATATTATAATAGCTAGCAACTATATAGCACCTAATAAGTGTCAAACAACATGATTTAGAAATATTATCTCATTAGAGCTTCATAACAACCCTGGGAAATAGGTGCGATTATTGTTCCAATTTTACAGATGAGAAAACTGAGGTAAACAAAGGTTAAGTGATTTGCTCAGCATCATGTAACTTGTAAATGACTAAGGCCACATTTGAACGTGGGTCTTTCTGACTCCAGGCCCAACTCTCTATCCACTGTACCATCTAGCTGCTCCATAAGGCTGCCTAAGTTTCTCAAAGTCAAAGACCATGTACTCCAAAAGTCATAGATTTACCATTAATAAACCTTTATTGAGCATAGTGTATAATGAGTGCACACAGTAACACTACACACACATATATACATACATATACATATATGCATATATAAAATTATTTATACACATCCATATGTATGTATACATATACATAAATGTAAAATCTCAATGCATTTTCATAAGAACCAATGAAGTTTATAAAAAATAGTAGGTACTTTTGTAAGCCTTCACAAACGTTCCGATTATACTACCTTCCTCTCCTAATCTCAGCTCTTTAGTTAAACAATTCAATTTTTCATTATTCTCTAATCTCAAATCCTTTGCCTCTTTGTTGTATCACTAATCATACCATATCAAATCCTAACACTGGATTATTTTCATCATCTGCCTCTTCTAATCCCAATAATACTGCTTGATGTCACACAACTGTGTTGACTGATTCCACTTCAAATTCTTTATCTAATCTCATCTGGATCCCTCACTACCACAAAACAATCCTCTTATTCTTCTCTAAGTGATTCTCTATCTATTTTCCACAATAGCTATGCATTCTTTGGATCAGTGAATAGGTTAGGTACACAAGGACACAATATTCAATGATTGATTGTCTTCTGGAACCCAAGATAGCAGAGTAAGCAGTAAGTCCCTCTCATTCTCCGTTACTGACCTTGAAAAACCCAGAAAATACAGTCCCTGGAAAAATCTAGTGGAGCCAGCAGAAAGACAGGATGCTGCAGTTTTTTTAGCTTGTGAGGTTAGGGGGATTAACAAGGAAAGTCCCTCTTGCTATGGCTGAAGAGGATCAATACAGGATGGGAGGTATCCCAGCAAATCAGCAGCAAGCCCTACCAATGAAAACCAGCAGGAGATCCTGAGCCCCAGGGTGATGGATCCTGAAAGTGCCAATGCCAAGACCCCCACATGCCATCACAAAGCCAGGAGAACCAGCAGACAACAGCACAGAGAACCACCTCTTGTGCAGCAGCTGAGCCTAGCATAGCACCCAGGGAGGAGGCAAAGTCCAGCACCCAAATCAGTCCCAACTCCACACTTTATCCCACGAGCTTCATAGCAAAACAGGGGAAACACAGAAAAACCTCACTTGGCTTCAGCACACGCTAGCCACCACCACCAGCTCCACCTCAGCATCAGGTAAGCTGTAGTCTCCACAGCCTCAAGCTGCCAGAACCTGAGGTCTCAGCGCACAAAGTCAGTAATCAGGTCCCAAGCCTGCCCAGCACAAGAAGCATGGGACAGCACCTTGTACCCTAGAAGCAGAGATCAACTTTAAAAGTCAGAAAAGACGCAAACACCATGAACAAAAAGCAATATAGAAAAACAAAGACCATAGATTCTTACTACGGGGACAGGGAAGATCAAAACACAAATTCAGAAGAGGACAGCATTGTAACTACCAACATCTGAAACCTCGAAGGAGAATATGAATTGGTCTCAAGCCCAAAAAGCCTTTCTAGAAGAACTCAAGAAGGATTTTAAAAGTCAAATTAGAGAGGTAGAAGAAAAATTGAACAATTCCTTTAAAAATACATTTGACAAAATGGAAAAAAAAAGTACACTGAAGAAGAGTCAATGTCTATAGTAATCTACTGTTTAATAAACCCAAAGACTCCAGCTTCTGGCATAAGAACTCACTACTGCTGGGAAAACTGGAAAACAGTAAGACAGGAACTAGGCATAGACTGATATCTTATAACATATATCAAAATGGGTATGTAGATATAAGGGGTAATACTATAAGCAAATTAGGAAAGCAAAGAATAGTTTACCATTCTCTATGGAGAATGGAAGAATTTATGACCAAACAAAAGACAGACAACATTATGAAATGAAAAATGGACGATTTGGTAAAATTAAACTAAAAAGGTTTTGAATGAACAAAGCCAATATAGCCAAGATTAGAGGGGAAGCAGAAAATTGGGAAACAATTTTTATAGACAGTGTGCTTGATAAAGGTCTCATTTCTAAAACATACAGAGAACTATGTCAAATTTATAAGAATATAAGTCATTCGGGGACGGAGCCAAGATGGCGGAGTAGAAGGACACACATTTATGAGCTCCAAAACCAAAGCCCATAGAATTAATGTAAAAAGAGACCCCCATAACTTCTGGACCACTGAAAAGTGTACAGAAACGGAGTGGAAGAGATTTCCGTGCCAGAGAGCCCTGGAGACCCGTCCCCAGGGTCTGTCGCGCTCCGGAAAGCGGACCCCACCCCAGCGCTGTCCTGGCCGTGGCCCCAGAGAAACTGACCCGAGCAGGCTTCAGGGACGGAAGCTCCGGCAGCCGGAAAAGTCCCTCCGCCCACAGAAGCTACAGGTCAGTGAGAGAGGCTGGGCTGGAGGAGGGGAGCAGAGTGTCTCCGTGACTCGGGCCCCCTCAGGAGGAAGCGGCGTTGGCAGAGACGGGGGCAGGAAGCGGCGGAGGCAGAGGTGTGGGCAGAGGCAGAGACGTGGGCGGCGGCTGAGGCAGCAGCGGCAGCAGGCAGGATCTTCATTACTGAAAGTCTCTGCATAAGCGACCTGAGGGAGCTGAGCCTGGGAGGCGGCCCTGCCCCCACCCCAGCACCAGAACTAAAGTTCACATTGATTAGCGGCCAGCAGCGGGGAAAGTCCATTTGAACCTCAGACCCTAAGCAATAGCTGGGCGGAGCTGGGCGGATCTAGGAGGAGGTGGACAGGAATCTCAGAAGTCAAGTAACTGGCTGGGAAAATGCCTAGAAAAGGGAAGAAAAATAAGACTATAGAGAGTTTTTTCCAACAAATGCAAATGATCCCGACTTCCGGATCTGACGAGGAAATTTTCTCGCCATCAGGGAAAGACGTGGAGGGCGGGGCCTCAGTACCCCAGGCACCCCAGGGGGATGTCGGGTGGGCTCAGGCCTTGGAAGAGCTCAAAAAGGATTTTGAAAAGCAAGTTAGACAGGTGGAGGAGAAACTGGGAAGAGAAATGAGAGAGATACAAGAAAAGTATGAAAAACGGGTCAATACCTTGGTAAAGGAGACCCAAAAAAATGCTGAGGAAATTAACACCTTGAAAAATAGGCTCACTCAATTGGCAAAAGAGGTTCAAAAAGCCAATGAGGAGAAGAATGCTTTCAAAACCAGAATAAGCCAAATGGAAAAAGAGGCTCAAAAGCTCACTGAAGATAATAGTTCTCTCAAAATTAGAATGGAACAGATAGAGTCTAATGACTTTATGAGAAACCAAGAAATCACCAAACAAATCATTCTCCAATTGATAAATGGTCAAAGGATATGAATAGGCAGTTTTCAGAGGAAGAAATTAAAGCTACTTATAGTCATCTGAAAAAAATGCTCTAAATCATTATTGATTAGAGAAAGGCAAATTAAAACAACTCTCAGGTACTAAATCATATCTATCAGGTTGGTTAACATAGCAAAACAGGAAAATGTCAATGCTGGAAAAGATATGGGAAAATTGGAACATAAATGCATTGTTGGTGGATGTGTGAACTGATTCAACCATTCTGGAGAGCAATTTGGAACTATGCCCAAAGGGCTAAAAAAAACTGTGCATACTCTTTGACTCAGCAATACTACTTCTAGGGTTGTATCCCAAAGAGATCATAAAAGTGGGAAAAGGACACACATCTTTTTCTGGTGGCCAAGAATTGGAAATTGAAGGGAAGTCCATCCATTGGGGAATGGCTGAACAAGTTATGATATAGATGAAGATGATGGAATACTATTGTTCCATAAGAAATGATGAGCAGGTGGACTTCAGAAAAACCTGGACTGACATGAGCTGATGCTGAGTGAAGGGAGCAGAACCAGAAGAATATTGTGTATAGCAAGAGTTACACTGTGTAATGACCCACTTTGATAGACTCAGCTCTTCTCAGCAATCCAAGGATCTAAAACAACTCCAAAGACTCATGATAGAAAATGCCATCCACATTCAGAGAAAGAGCTATGGAGTCTGAATGAAGAATGAAGCAGACTATTTTCTCTCTCTCTCTCTTTTTGTTTGTTTCTTCTTTCTCATGTTTTTCCCTTTGGTTCTAATCCTTACAAGATGAAAGGTGGAAATGGGCTTAATATGATTTTATATGTATAGTCTATATCAGATTGCATGCCATCAGGGGGAGGAGTAAAAGGGGGAAGAAATTTACAACTCACAATCTTATAGAAGTGAATGTTGAAAACTAAACATATATATTGTGTGTGTCTGTGTGTTTTTAGTCCCATCTTTCTCTCTTGTTTATTAACTGTCCCCACTACCATTCACTTTTTCTCTCTGATTTTCAATCTTCCCCTATCTACTTATTCCCTCCTTCCATCAGATTTGTTCCAATGAAAGACAATATAACAAGCACAAGAAAGGTGAGGAACTTGAAAACACAGAGGTCAAGAAAGGAAAAGAGAGGAGAAGGAGAGAAAGAAAAAGAGATAAAGGAGGTAGGGAAGGAAAGGAGGGGAAGGGAGGAGAAAGAGGAGAGAGAATGAGAAAGAATGAGTGATAAAAAAGCACTCTGTGGTTTTGCCAGAAATGATAAATGATAAAGAAAAGTGAGTTTCTCCAACTATTTCAGCAGGCAACAGGAAGTCCCTGATATTTGAGAACAGAAAAACCAGGAATATTTCTCATTTATGGATACTTGGAATAAACACAAGGAATTTGCTATCCCCATCATTCCAAAAGAAGCACAACGATAACTTGATTGTGCCAAAGCAGACAGAGCATCATCAACAACAAACATTTTCCTTGTCTCATCTTCTGAGAGAAATTATGGCTAAGAATACCAATGGCTAATTTTGTTTCTCATAAAGAAAATCACCAAGTCTCTGACATCTCCACACGTTGGCATATTTTACTATGTGGAATATCAGCTAGAAACCTGTCATAACTGTCTACATGTTAATTTATCTTTCTTCGGCAGGAAAATAGCTGAAACAAGTTTTCCTGAAAATTATTTCATACTTAAGGGACCCTGAAGCTAATCGAGAAAACTGTCTTCTTCAATTTGTTTTCCCAAATGCCCATTCTAAGTAATTAGTGACTAAACATCTCAATCTCTCAAACTCTCTGAATTTGTCTTATTTCAGCTTGTTTATCATGTCTAGAGAAGAGTAGATGGGAAATGTTTTCTAACTGATTTCTTCATTTATTCAAGGAAGACCAAATTGATGACCTTGCTGTTGGGTTGCCAATTAAACAGTCTTGCCATAACATTCTTTCATAAAGTCATTATGCCCACAGGCACTTAATTTAAGATAAAACTAGCTCAGACAATGCTACTCAGAGTAAGCACAGACACACATTAAGAAAAACTGTGAAGTCTGAAATAGAAGTTGTGCCTCTAAAATCTAAGGAATGAGGGCAATAAACCAGCAATCCTACTGATCATGAATAATGTAAGGGAAGTGATAGTGACTAGGAGAGCATCACCTCCAGTCAGAGTATATGAAGATTGAGTAATAGTGTGATGAAACAGGCACCTATAGACTCAGTGCTAAATCTTCATTGTGAATTCAGAAATCGACAAAAGCTACAAACCAGGGTTTGATTTATTGTTTTGTTGATTCTATAGACTAAGAAAGTAATGGAGAAAATTAACTTAAAAGTGTATATGTGTGTATGTTGTTTTTGGGGGTTTTTAGAGCTGGTTCCTAAAATTTACAATGCACCCCTAAGATTAGAGAGCAGTAATTGTCATCTCAACGTTAGCATTTGCAGAGAGAGCAATGCCGCAAGCTAAGAGGTTTGCTTGAAATACGTCATTTTTTTGGAAGTGTGTCAGGGGAAAGGAGGTATAAGTAGTTCAGTGCCATTCCTCTTAAGCTCTGCTCCAAATTAGCAAAACATCATCAATTACAGAATCACAGAATTTGAGGTGAGGGGAGAATTTGAAAGGGACCTCAGTAGTCATCTAGTCCAACTCATGCAAGAAAAAATTTCCCATTCTTATATAATAATAATAAAAGTTAACATTTATATATTACTTACTATGAGCAAGGCACTGTTCTAAGCACTTTACAAATATCATTTCATTTGTTTCTCACAACAATCCTGGGAAGTAGGTGCTATAATTATCCTCATTTTACAGATGAGGACATTGAGGCAAACAAGTTAAATGACTTGCTCATAAGTGTCTGAGGCTGGAATTGAACTGCAGTATTCCTGACTCTAGGCCCAGCCTTCTAGCCACTGTGCCACCTAGGCACCCCTGACAACATGCCTGACAAATGATCACCCAGGCTCAGTATGAAGGAAAGTGAATCTACCACCTCTCAAGGTAACACATTCCACTTTTAGAATGGTGTAATAGGGGTTTTGTTATTGTTTTGTTTTGCTTTCTTTTTCTGAAATCAAACTTTTTCATAACTTCTACCCATTGCTCTTGGTTCTACCTTCTAGGGCCACATAGAAAAAAATCAAATCTTTCCTCCAAATGTCAACCTTTCCTTCAGACACTTGAACAAAACTTTCAGGTCCCCTCTCAGTTTTCTCATATAGGTAGTACAGAGGATGGAGCACTGGGCCTGGAGTCAGGAAGACCTGAGATCAGATTTTACGTCAGCCACTTACTACCTTATGACTCAGTTTCCTCAACTGTAAAATGGCAATAATAATAGCACCTACCTCTCAGAGTTGTTGAAAATGGAATGAAATTATATTTGTAAAGTGTTTAGCATAGTGTCTGGCACATAGAAGGTGCTTAATAATTTCTTTTTTCCCTTCTGTCCATCCTCTCCCTTTTTCAAACTAAAAGTATAAATGGCATTGCGTTGAGGCAGTAGGACTAGTCCTGCTTACATTTCAGTCCCTGAAGCCCTCATCCAGGGTAGCAGTCTTTGTGGAGAAAGAGAATTGGTAGCTTCCTTTGCAGGTGTTACGTATCCAGTGTTCTCAGCAGTACAGCTACTAAATAGCTGGGAAAGTTCTCCCCACCAAAATCCTTGGCACTGTCAGATAGTCAAAAATCAGAAACAGATATGAGTCCAGAAGACTTTTTTTCCAAAAAGAAAAGCAAGCAGTATGAAGTAGTGATTTGTAATTTCACAAAAATCTCCTTCTATGTAATTTTGTATGTATGAAAATGCTCTTTTTTGGTGTTTAAATTTATAATATTTTTTCAGAAACAATATGGTTTTATTAGTGGCACTGACATTAGAGAAGTTGCACTACCTTCCTCTTCCTGGCTGCTCTTTACATACCATTGGGCCTTTCCATCTGACTTGCTGCAGAAATCTCCTATATCTACTGTCTCCCTCTATGAGAATGGGAGCTCCTTGAGAGTGGGGACTCTTGCTTTGCTTATTTGCATCACCAGAACTTGAAATAGCTCTTTTGCACATAGTAATTGCTTAATAAATGCTTTGCAATTCATTCACTTAGGTTACTTCTAGTAGTGTCTTCTGGAACCACATGAATCAACAGAAATGGGCAGTTTTTATTCATTCTAATAAATCTTTGGCGGTTGTCTGTATTGGATACACGCCCCTAGGACACAATGGACCTCTCTAGTGTCATTTTCAGGTTGACAAACAGCAGCTTCTGCCCCTGCAGGCAAGCAATCACTGACCACTATTCCCATTTTCCTTCTCGGTCTCCTTCTTGATGATCTCTTATGTTACAACTTCTATGATTTTTCTATATCATTCTTTGGGGGATAGACAGCTTCTTCTTCCTCAGAGCATCCAGTTCACTCCTCTAGGAAAAGTCTTAAATATTTTTTTTTTATCTTTATTGATGTATTTTGCTTTTGACCTCATCAGCATTTCTCTCAGTAAACCTCACTTTCCCACCTCTACAAGAGTCATGTTTTTCAAAGGAAAGGGAAACAAAACCTAGTAATATACCAAAAAAGTCCAAAAATATATGCATAGTATCACATCTGAGGACCTTCTTCTTCTTCAAAGGAACAGAGCAGACGTGCCATCTCTTTCTTTTCTTTTGGGCCATTTTTCTTCTACATAATAATTTTGCAACATTGAATTTGTTTTGAGCTAGTTCTTTGCATTTATGTTGCTTTAGTCATCATGTGTGTGTTTTTTTGGCTCTACTTACTTCACTCTGTATTACATCATATACATCTTTCTATGCTTGTAATGGCAAACAAAGTAGGATCTTTTGCTGTTTCTGTTTTAGTATAATCAAGGGCCTCTGATTGTATCTTACCTTTTTCTACCAAGAGTCTTTACTGGGAGTAAAGTAGAGAAACAAGATACTTTAACGAGAAACAGTATATGTATTTGCATTGTTAATTATTTTAATGTGATTAAGATCTTCCCCACCCATTAAGGGAAGCTTGATTAGGAAAGATTTTTATTTTCACCTTTTATTTTCTAATGAGGTATTGGTTCTCAAGGATTATGATACCCTCTGGCTCTAAAAACTCTTGGGGTAAGGTTTTTACTTTGGGGCTTAGTTTTTGGAAGAAGGTTTGGTGCCAGATGAGACTCCAGGAAGCCACTAAGCAGTCCCTGGGCTTTGAAAACCCAGATGTTGGTGCTTCCCTCTCTGGTAACTATGGTCAGACAGTTGGACTTGTCTGTTAATCTGCGATATATGTATTGCTTATGGTCAGACAGTTGAAAGCCTATATATTGGTCTTTATTTCTCTTCTTGCATTTTTATCTATTGGTGAACGATAGATGTGCTTGATTAAAGGGACTGTTAACTCCTCAAAAGTTGCCTTTCCTTTTAGAAAAGCAGATTAAAGAATCTGTGACAGCAGGCCCTCCTGTGTATGTTGGGATACTTCCTGTTACAATGCCCTGCATTCATCATTTCTTTTTAAAATTTATTTTATTTTTAAATTGTGAAATAAAACAAGCATTTCCATAACATAGTATAATAAAAAAAGATAATTACACATGAAACTGCAATATTTGCTACTCCTTTTAAATATATAGCAATGTTATCATGTAGATTATAATGCCATCTTACAACACAAGAATATTCCGTTATCACCATGTAGATGTATATTCATGTTCATTTGTTTAACCATTTCCCAATCAATGGACATATTTCCAATTTCCAATTTCTTTACTATTGTAAAAAGTGCAGGTATAAATATTTGGTGATATGGAGACTTTCTACTTATCAATGACTTCCTCAGGGTATATAAGGCTAAGTAATGGAATCTCTGAATCAAAGAGTGTGGATATTTTAATCATTTTATTTGCATAATTCTAAATTGCTTTTTAAAATGTTTTTACTGATACCTCCACCTTAAATCTGTTTTTAAGCTCTCATTGCTTAGCTGCCCTTTTTCTTCCCTTCTCCCACTCTTTAAAATCTGGACAATGGTAAAGTCTTCTTTTCTCTGCCTCAGGTCTCTTTGTGGTTGTTACTGAAGCCTCATTTCTATGTCCTACTCACTATGCTACTACATATTTAATATTGAAATAAATGTACATATTCTAATACCATAAAATTCTGCTCTCTGTGACATATCGGTATCTAGTCTGCTATTCATAGCTGTATTATACCATATATGTCAAACGTGCAGAGGATGGTAACACACAGAGGAGGCACAATTTTTAAATTGCTCAGGTTGTACAAATTCCTTTCCTCCCTCTTATTAGAGCAAGTGAGCTCCTATTAATAGGTAGAGGAGAAAGAGCTGTGATTCCATTGGTATAGGAAACTCCTGATGAGGAGGCTCCTTCTACCACTGTGGGTCCCAACCAGCTCTGAAATCTGTAGTTTTAAAGTGTTGCCTGTGGCAATGAAAGATCAAATAAATCATCCAAGGTCATGTAACTGGTATGTATTAGGGATAGAACTTGCACCCAGGTCTTCCTGAACCCAAGAATGTCTCTCTAACAACTATATCATTATTATTTATAACATTTGTTAAATACGTATTCATAAAATTATTTATTCTAAAAATTTGTTATTATATAATTGTTTTAACCTGGAGAAACTCAGCTTTGATATTGTGCTTTACACTGGTTTGCTAGGAAAATCAAACAATGCACTTTAAACATAAAAATTATCTTTATAAAACTGATAACCAAAAAGAAGAAAAAAAAGGAAAAAAGAAAAAGAAAAACCAACAGCGTTCTGCACACTAAGAAAGGCATAAAGAGTCAGTAAAACCAAACCCAAATCCAGGCAAACAAAAGGCATGCCACAAAAACTTGATAGACAGGCACCATAGCCTCCTGGGATCCTGTAATATTAATGAGAGTTGCTTGATTAGGGGAGGCTTGTTTGGTAGGAAGGTCCACACTTTTTGTAATTTCTAATGAGGCACTGGGTCAGGAGTTGTAATAACTGTAATACCCTCCAGCTCTGAAAAGTGTATATGTACTTTGAGTTGAGGTTTTACTTTGGGGCTTACTCTTTGGAAGAAGGTTTCTGTGCCAGGCGAGACTCTGGCTAGCCCTCAAGAAGCCTCCCAACTTTGAAAATCCAGATGTTGGTGCTTCTCTCTCTGGTAACTATGTATATACGCAATGTGCAGACAGCTGGATCTGTCTGTTGATCTGTGATGGATGCATTGTTTATGGTCAGACAGTTACAAGTCCTGTCTGTTGGTCTTTATTTCTCTGCTTGCATTTTCTCTGTTGGTATATGTGATTAAAGAAGATTATTGACCCCTCAAAAGTTGCTTTCCTTTTAGAAAAGCAGATCTAAGAATCTGTGCTAGTAGGCCATCCTGGATATGTCAGGGTGCTTGCTGCTACAGAGACCTACTGATGAATCTTTCAGGATGTTGGAAACCTTCCTTAGAGGCCAATCTCTCACCAGTTTGAATCTCTCACAGACTTCATATTAGTTGAAATGTGAGACCCAAATTATTAGGACTCTATTCCCTCATTTCTCAAAGCAGATGAAATTTAAGGGCAGTCTCTAAGGTCATAAAAAATATAACCAGAAGTAGGAGCATACTTAGGTGTTTTGGAGAACTACTTCTTATTTAGAATCTATGAAAAAACATTACAATATGAACACATGTAGAAAATCTGCTGGATGGTTGGCATTTACTATTCATTATCTCTTCGGGAAAACTAGAGGTCTAATCTAAGGGAACAAACACATCTGATACATTTATGAGAACCAATATTTGATTTCACATAGGCATATTTATAGTATTGGAGTAGCTATCTGTGCAAATATTCCTGGATTATTTTTATTATGAAAGTATCATGTTAATTAAAAGTAATGATAATTTTGAAGGTAAAAAAATGAAAAAGATAGAAAGATTGTCCTTGGTTTAAGACCTTCCTGCAGTAATGATTGATTTGTAGATAGAAGTGGCATGGCTATGGATGATTACACTTTTTATAGACAGACAGGAAAGGTATCACTGAACCTCATTCACTGCAGATTGTTTTTCAAAGTGCTTTCTATGTGAATTATGTATATGGAGAAATCAGTATTAAGTGAAGTTAGAGGAACAAGGAAACCTAGTCAAATCCTAGTGTTTGGGTAGGGAAAAATAATTTTATCCTAATTCTTCTGTTGCTTGGAGTAGGGGCTGTGATATTTTTAAACTCCAAGGGCAAAGAAAATTTAAGCTTAAATTCCTTCCAAACCTTAAACTACATTATATAATAAAATCTATGTTTAAAATACCCCTGTTTTTTCAAGTGTTAATTATTTGGGGATATATAGTGCTTTTTATTCTAGTTGCTACGAATAATTATCAATAATTTATAAACAAATTTCCAACAAATTGCTCAAGTCATTCATCTACTTACAAAAGCAGTTGTATTTCTTGTTGTATGCCAGAAAGAAGGCAATACTCAACAAGTTCAGGCATGTGCTCTTCTTTTATTGACCTTGTTACAAAATGTCCCACCAGCAATTCCCTTTTCATCTAGCATAAGCAGAAATCATCAGTCAGTTTTCATACCTCAATAAGTGTATTATGTGTTGGAACTTTAGTTTGGTTTCAAATTTTATCTGTTATTGGTATTTGGCCATTAAGAACCATAAAATAATACATCTTTGTCATCTTCCTCAACTTCTGAGGAAATTTCAAATGAATTACTTCAAAATTTCTAAAACTGTTGAATTTTTTAATATTTTATTTTGCTTCCATATTTTTGGTCAGACTCTCATTAAGTCTGCTTTCAGAAAAAAAAATAAAGCCATTGGATTTATATATTTTCAACCTATAAGCAGCGTTTCAATGAGTTGATTGAGACTCGAGAGAGAATTCATAACAAAGACTTTTCTTCCTTTAGCTGAGTTTGCTGATAATTAATGTTTTTATTATGGTTTGCTGCATAATCCTCTAACAAAAAACCATGCTATTTCTTTGGGAAAAGACTGAAGAGTTAATCGTCTGGCTGCCCTTTAGTTATTGCTCAGCTATTCCTTAATTACATTATTATTCATAAATGACCTTAATGGCTTTGATTTACTATTAAAAGTGGTATAATAAGGAAGCCTCAAAATGCTCAGAGATAAAATACAGATGGATTTTTATAAAAGCACAGTGATAATTTGGTATAAACAGCATACAGAAAAATTTAGATGAAACTAGTACATTCATGCAAAGAATACACTAAACAATCCATAGTGGTCGGTCATATCCAGGCCATTACTGTCTGCTGAGCGGGACATAGGTTGCTAGGAAGCGCCTCAGTCTAAATTTGAAGTACTAATCTTTTTTTCCCAAACTCTAGTCCCAAGTCAATAGATAACCTATCTGTTCCATCTCCTCAAATTCAATGTATCCACATGGCGATAATGGCCTTTGCTGTTGAGTCTATCACTCTTCCAAACCTCCCTATTTCCATTGAGTAACATACTTCTCACAAGACATTATAATAGTAATTTAAATGGGGAGATCTTTCATATTCATTAATAAGCCCATGTGACCTGCCTGGGTCACATGGAGTCTGTGGTGGGAGGAGTTTGCTGAAGGAGTGGAACAGGAAGAGGCAGAGCTAGAGCAGAGTTGAGAGAAAATTAGTGAGGTAGAACTTAAGCTGGCTGTGAGTGTTACAAGGGCATTTTGTTTAAGGGAAGCCTGTTTGTGATTTTTGTTTAATGGAGCTGATTTGTGGGAAGCCTAACACAGGGAAGGCTTGGGGCTGGGGTTGCCCTCTGCATTGTTACTGTGTACAGATTTCTTTGTTACTATGATGGATTTGGCTTTCTGGTGTCTGGTTAAATGTTTTGGTTCTGTCTTCCAGGTGGAGACTCTGTCTTATTTGTGATTCAGAATAGTACCAAGATATTCACGGCCTCCGTGTACACTGTGAATATCACATTGGCGCTGCACACATGTTCCCAACCTCAGTTATACTTACCTCTTCCTTCTCCCTTACTTCAAAACCAATCGGTCTTGTCAATCTATTTCCCTTTCTTGTCAGTCTCACAACCACTCTACTACTAGTTCAGATTCTCTCCTCTTGCCTGGAATATTTCAATAGCTTTCATCTGATCTCCTTGATTCCAGTATCTCCTCTCTCAGACATGGGGCTGTCAAAATAACCATCAACGGCACAGAACTGACCAAACACCTGACCATGTCTATTTCAGGCACTGTGCCTGTGGGATAAAATATAAACTTAGCCTGACATTTAAAGTATTCCCCAATCTGACTCTAGCCAACATTTCCAGACTTCCTTCATATCACTCCCTTTAATGTAATCTACATTCCAGCCAAACTGGCTTACTAGCTGTTGCCTAAACTCTGTAGTCCATTTCCCTTCTCTATCCCCTAATAGACTATTCTCATGACTAGACTGGAACCTCTCCTGACCTCCAACTCTGAGTATTCTCTTTTTTATTCATGGTCAAGATCAAGTGCCTCCACCACCTTCTGGAAGTTATGCTTACATTTTTTTATTTCTTCTCACACTTCCCCAACATTTCCCCCCAGCTAATATTTTCTTTCTTCTCAAATTGTCTAGTCTTTACTTATCTGAGTTTATGTTGTATAGTGAGATAAATTATCATGATATTTCTTGATCAATTGATTATACATACACACACACACACACACACACACACACACACACACATACTACAACAGTTCCTTAAAGATAGTTGGTCCTAAACAAATATTTTTTAAATTGAATCAAATTGATACTGAGACAATTTGGCATTGTGTAACATTCAAAGCCAGTAACAATAATAAAGGGCCCCAGGATGGCACATGACATGAACAAAACAAAGGCTCAAGGACAAAATCCTATACCAAAGGAATAGGAACAGGAGCACAAGTCAAATCACTCACAGGAATGGAACCCAAAAACGAAAGCCAAAATTGAATAAGGCAAAGCAAGAAGCATATGTTAAGTTCTTACTATATGCCAGGCATAGTGCTAAGTTCTGGAGATATAAGCAAAAATAAAGACCTTGTCCTCAAGGAGTTTATATTCTAATTGTAAAAGACCACAGAAAAAGGAGTTAAAAAACAGAAAAATTGGAAGGGAAAGTACCCAATCAGAGTCATGCTATCGAGGCTCAGAAAGACTGGAGGCAAAGCTGACTGCCTCTGGAAGCAAGCCATTGCATTTTTGGATAGCACTGATTAAGAAGTTTTTTCCTGACTTCAATCTTAAATTTACCTTTTTGTAACTTCTACTAATTGTTCCTAGCTCTGATCTAAGGGGCTAAACAGAACAACAAAGTTTGGAGGTTTGGGTTTTTCCCCTCCTGATTCAAAGAGAACGGTATTTATACTCCTTCACATTTTATTCTAGGGGTTTAGAGAAAAGGTTAAATGACTTGCCCAGAGTCACACAGCTAGCTAAGTGCCAAGTTCCACTGGGTGAGGATTTCAACTCAGTTTTTCCTGACTCCAAGTTTAGCACTCTAGACACTATGCTAGGCAGTCTGCTACTCTAGTACATCTTACATTGTCCTCCAGCAGCTTCATGTGAGCAGGTTTTATGTTTTCTTTTTTGGGGAGAGCAGGGTGGGGAGGAGAAGATTTACAAGGGTGAAGGCAAGGAAACTGGGGTTAAGTGACTTGCCCAGTCTGAGCCGAATTTGAACTCAGATCCTCCTGACTCCAGAACCTGTGCTCTATTCACCGTGCCACCTACCTGCCCCTGGTTTAATATTTCTAACTAAATTCTAAGCCACAGTGGAGCAAGGACAGTGTTTTCTGTTTCTCTTAAATCCTTGCACAATGATGGATGTGGAATTGTATTCAAGTTCAGAGAGAAACATCTGGGAATCAGTGGAAGGAAAATATATTTTTTATTCCATTCTTCTCCAACAGAATTTAAAAGCCCATATTCCAGTTATTTTCATGCTTGACTAACATGAATCCGTAATTCATTAGTGACCATTTTGACATGTGTGGGTGAAAAAAAACCAACAAATACCTTTGTTCCAAATACACAGAGAGCAAGATTCTAAGATACTTTAAAAAAAAAAAGAAAAGAAAAGAAAAATTTAACAGATGATGCATACACACTATGGTAAATACCCTGGTTGTAAAGGATACATCTGTACTCTGAATGTCTCACAATAACATGAAGGCTGTTTTTAGTTTCCCTGAATAGAGCATGTGTGGCACTGTATCAGAGGGAATTCATAAGAGAAAGAACTCATTAAAAAGATTAGAGATTGCTCATTATCCCACTTACAAAGTCAGCAATCAAAATGAATGTAAATATAGATACCAAATATAGTCATTCTCATAGGTTGGGAGATGAAGACAATTTTTTTTAATTGAACGGATAATTTCTGTTGAATGTCATGAACACAACACATGCATATACCTCAACCTATATATGAGAAACTGCTTCCCATACAAATTTCAGGACTTGGTTCAAAGCAGAGTTTAAGTAAATTGAGAAGAAAAGGAAAACATTTCACCTTTTTAAGATCACAAACTTTTTTAGGACATTGGCACTCTCGGAATGCAAGTCAATACTGCTAATCATAATTGATGTTATCTATTCATTAAAGAAGCCCCAGGACCTCAACTTGAAAGCACTTTGTGGGATATTTCTATTAGGATATGTACTTTAAAGTAATAACACTACATGTAGTTCTTTTTTAAAATATTCATCAACCTAGACTCTCCTCTTCCCTCCCACATTAGACTAAACTAATGAGATTTTGCCTTATGTGCAGAAAGGTGGCAATTACACCGTATATTTCAAACCTGGTAGAAAGGATTTCTGCTTAAAGTAAAAAGCACAGTTAGAAAAGCAGCAATTGGACCATGCACTGAGATAGTAGCAAAGGTTTCCAAGTTGTCTGTTTAAATGGTCCAGTTGAATAAGGAACCTTTATGGGTAATTTAAATCATTAATTTCTCTATAGAGCGCCATTAACTCTTACAAGAGGCTACTACATCATGACAGGGGGAGGGGGGGGACGGCAGAGGGAATGAAGAGATGGATTTACAATATTTGCCATATCATGCTTAATATAACCATTTACACTGCTAGACGTTTTTCTAGCATGTATGCTTTTTTTAGATGTAATAGCTCTGGAGAGAAGTTGCTCTTTTTTGAACTAGTCCTTTACAGCTGTGAAATATTTTAGATCATATTCATCCTTTCCAATTTTGTATTGCCAAAAAATGCAATTAATATGTAGGGGGAAATGAATACATGTCTTAATAAATTTCATTCATTAGGCTACTCAGCAATTTTTTTAACTTTCTCATTAAAAAGAGACTGATAAAAAAAGAAAACAGTTCATAAATTCTATTTATAAATGACTCTATAACTAATTTTAAGGGGAAGTTAGACTTTTGATTATATTCATTTAAAAGTTTAAATTACATTTAGCTTGCTTTGTAAGTCTCTTAAATGATAGTGGTGCAGTAGTGGATTGAGAGATGACCTCATGGTCAACCTAGGAAAACCTAGGTTCAAAGCTGGTCTATAACATATACTATTAGTATGTGTTATAACCTACCCAATCACTCTAGCACTAACCTAGACCTAACCAAATCACTAGACCTCTCAGAATCCCCAGACAACTCTCTAAGACTAGTTGGACATGAGGATCATGGAATCATAGATTGATAACTGCAAGGAATATGAGAGGTCATCTAATCCAACCCTCTCTATTTCTAGATGGGAAAACTGATTTGCCCAGGGCCACACAGATTTCTGAAAGTAGCAAACCTTGAACTGACTTCTTCAGACTCCAAATCCAGTAGTCTCATGATATCTGGATTGAGAGAGAAAATAAAAGCTTTTTCCAGGAGGAATTTCCCTTGACAATGAAATCTTGGGCTCAATACCCTCCCCCAAAAAAGGTCATTTAAATTTAAAAAAAAAAAAAAAGGAAATGATTCTCACTGACCTTGAGCTGACTCAGCATCCCTTTCCCTCCTCTCGCACTAGAAGGCTACATTATCAAACCCAAAAACATGACACAGGCTTACATCAAAACCCACCCCTACACCTCAATCCTCTCTCCCTCTTTTTAGTACCAGAGACCCTGGCTCCAGGCTGCAGATGTTTGCTTGGGCCTCTGCAACCAGCTTGACCTCAGTACTCCAGGAACAAAAGCTCATCAGGGGATGCAACTCGGAAGCACCCACACCGCAAAGCTCCAAACTGCAAAGGCTGAGAAAAAAGGGTTCTGAACTTCTAGTGCCATGCCAGAGAAGTCGGGATAGGACGGGTCACCAGAACAGGTGCATGCAAAGAATAGTACAGCACTCCACCAAACTCAAGAAGAAGAAGAGCTCAACATCCAGCTGGGGACAGTTCTAACCACCCAAAAGTGAGTTGGAGCAGAGACTGGGCTGTTGAACTGCAAAATGCCAATGTGGGAGAAGACTGAGACACTGTGCTCTGGCCTTAGCCCGAAGATCATGTCTCTGGAAGCCTCCCAATTTCCCAATAGGTCCCTGCCCTGTGAGAAAATTTTTTCTTGTTGCAGAACACATTTGCTTATCAGAACAGACATAGGGGTGCCTGACCCAAGGATTTTTGTCCCTGGCTGGCCCACGGACTCTCCTTTGGCCAGATCCCCCAGGTCCATGCCTCTGACAACTCCCTCAATGTCTAGTATCAATAGAGTTATCTTACAGACTCCCTGCATTTTCCCATCCATAGCTCCCAAAGATACCTGGACCCCTAGAGTACCTAATTAGCATCCCTGACATTTCTTTCCCTTGTCCCTTTTCCATATAAGCTCTAGTACCATCCTCACTAGCTTCCAGGTAGCCTAACGACCCTTGCCCACTTTTGTTAAAGCATTACAATAAACTTTTTGCCACTTGATGAGGAGAAGGCTGGAGAGTATGAATTCATTCCAGAACAACTCTGCCTTGGCATTCTCAGGATTCCAACACCCCTAAATTGTGTCAGCACCCCTAACCTCTTCACTTTGAGATCCAACTTCCAAAGGAACCATACTCAGAGGAAAGAGAGTCTGGAAGTAAGTGATAAAAAACATAAGGGGAGGAAAAACTGAAAGTATCAAAGTTTTCAGGAAGGAAACACAGATAAATCAGCAGGAAAAATAGTAACAACAGAAAGAAATTTGGGTTTCATACCTAGTACACAAGTTCAAGCATCTATGAATAAATACTGCAAAATAAAGGAAAATGATCCAACATTTGATGAGAGAGAGAGAACTGGAAGAGAACATGGAATTTCAGTGATTTAAAAGAGAAATGAAAATTATAAAAGCAGAAGATGTGTCCTACACAGCAAAAACAACAAACAGACATTTGAATCTGCAGTGGCAGCTCTTACCAAAGAAACAAAAGCGAGAACAAGAGATTGGAAATGCAAATGTACAGAAGTGAAGGACAACCCAGAAGAAATAAAGCAAAAAATAATATTAAAGGAAAATATGCTCCCTATAGAAGAAAAATATGTTTTCATCCTTCATTGCCGAAGAAGACCATGTCATCAGAGAAATAATGACATGACTTGCATTTGATTTTGTTTCTGAGTGAGGGAGGGCTGTGCAGATCACCAGCCTCACTTGTGCTCCAGAGCCATCTGAATCCAGTGACCTGATATTCATCAGAATGACTGGAGATGACCAGATGACCCAGGGTCTCACCTCAGACACTTGACACTCACTAGCTATGTGATCTTGGGGAAGTCACTTAACCCCAATTGCAAAAATATACTCAATTTGAAGAAAGAATGCACAGAGGCAACTTAAGGATTATAGGTCTCCCAGAAGAACACAACAGGACAAAAAATATTGAACACCAAAATGAAGAAAATAATAGCCTATGAGTTGGGGAATGGCTGAACATGTAATGGTATATGAATGTAATGGAATACTATTGTGTGATAAGGAATAATGGGCAGGCAGACTTTAGAGAAACCTGGAAAGACTTTTATAAACCAATGCTGAGTGAGGGGAGCAGAACCAGGAAGACATTGTACACAGTAACAGCCACAACGTGCAATGACTGACTTTGATAGACATATCTCTTCTTAGCAATGCAAGGATCCAAGAAAACTCCTAAGAACTCATAATGGAAAATCCTGTCCACAACCAGAAAAAGAACTATGGAATCTGAATGCAGATTGAAGCATGTTATTTGCTCTCTCTTTTTTTCTTTTCTTGTTTATTTCTTCTTTCTTTTGGTTTCTCCCATTGGATCTAATTCTTCTTTACAACATGGTTGATGTGAAAATAGGCTCAATATGAATATATATGTAGAGCCTATATCAAATTATATGCCATCTTGGGGTTGGGGGATGGAAGAGATGGGGAGAAAATTTGGAATTCGAAATCTTTATGTAAGTGAATGTTGAAAATGAAAAATAATTTTTTTAAAAAAAGATGATACTAGAAGAGAACTACCCGGGTCTCCTAAACATAGAAAATGAAGCACCAATTCAAAGAATTCACAGATCACCTCCACAAAAAAACACAAAACTCAAACTTTCATACACCAACACAGACTGTTCAATTTAGAAACAAGTTCCACAAACCACCATGAAAAATAATTCAAATACAAAGGAAAGGACATTCAAACAATGCAAGACTATTCCATACCACACTAGAAAACAGGGGAGGATGGAATAATATATTCCAAAGAGCAAAGGAGCTCAAGATGAAGCTCAGGGTGATCTAGCCTGTAAATCTGAGCTTAACAATATAGCATATAAGGACATTCAATTAAAAAAGTTTGAAATATTTTTTACAAAGAAAATCAAAACTGAAGTGATTATTTGCCACAGCCCAAACAACAGAAATTTAGGAAAAAGGTAGACACACTGATGTGTTATTGGTAGAGCTTTGAAATACTACAACTGTTTTGGAAAAGAATTAAAATTATTTAAATAAAGTGAATAAAACGTCCATATCCTCTGACCTAGAGACTCTGTGATTGGTTACTCTAAGGAAGCCACTGACAAGAAAAAATTACACATATATTACAAAATATTTGTAGCAGCACTTTTTTGTGATAGCTAAGAACTGGAAATAAAGTAAATGGCTAAACAAATTGTGGCAAAGGAATGTAAGGGAATATTACTGTACTGTAAGAAATGGTGCATGTGATGAATACATAAAAATATGATATACAAACCAACTCAAAGTGAAGTAAACAGGATCAAGAAAACCATATACAAAGTCATTGTGACAATGGAAAGAACAGAAATACATCAAAAAGTCAAAAGAAAATGTAACCAAATTACAAAGATCAAGTGGGAATCAAATTAAGAGATGTGGGAAGATACATCTTCATGGAGATAGGAGGTCCACAAGTTGTATGCGTTTTTAGACTTTTTCAACGTATCAATCAGTTGTGTTGACTTTTTTTCTCTCCAAAAAATATTATTTGTCATATGGGACAGCTCTCTAGAAGGAGATAGGGGAAAGGATATATGAGATATTATGATGATGTAAGAAAGAGAAAATAGCAATTAGAAACTTATTTTTTTTAAATGTTTGCTTATGAACTGACAATATTAGCATCATCCAAGGTCAAAACAATGAGATTCAGACAGTTCCTTACATTTCTTTTATACTGCGTTTTTCAGAGTGCTGTCAATATTACAAAAGAAGGAACACCATCCACCAGCTCAGACCCCCAACTTCCTCACACTTTATGAACAGTAGCTCATAAAGCAGATATGACCAAAACTACTCATCATATAGTTAGCCAAACTTCAGGCACTGGGCCTTTTCACATTTAGTAAGGCTGGTCCTCTAATGTAGGACACAGTCAATTTGCTGTGCCATACTTAAAGCATTTCCAACATGGTAGAATCTACTAGAGCTTGCACGTGACTTGAAAAACTTTTAACAGCCTAAGATTATATGATTTTAATAATGTACAAACCCCCATGAGGCATCCTGTAGTAGGATTTCAGTAGAGGTCTCTTGAATTTAACATCACTCCAGGAGAGACAAGGAATATATTTTGATTGATCTACCCTCTCACCTTGGGTCCATTTAACATTTTAAATCTTATATGGCAGAATTCAACAGATCATTGGCAAACAATAGATTATATTCATATAATCAGTTAATTCCTTTGATTTCAAAATAGCCTTGATTTCCAAAGTATTTCCTTTTTTGCAGTTAGCTCTGAATAGATATTGCAGTGTTTCAGCTCTCCCTACTCCTCCAGTTCAGAGGGTTTGCAAAGAGCTTCCTGTTGAATTTACCTATCTCCCTCCTCTTGTTCCCCTTGTTTCTCACAGAGCACAAACATAGCCTGTCCTTTGGATGCTTCTGCTGCTGCTACTCCTTATTATTTAAATAGCATACCATAGAGTATTAGTCTTTGGGGTTTTTGTTTTAATTACAAACACGGTATAATGTACATTAAAAAATTTCCTTGGTTTTTTTTTTAGCTCTCATTACTCATCAATTGTTAATTAGCCATAGAGATTTGTCACTTTATTATTCTTGAAATTTTTATTTCCCATATTTATGGTTCAGAGACATGAACATGATAGAATCATCAAAGATGTTACTATTCTATAGCGCTGTTTCTTAATCTGTTTTTGTTGTCCCCTTGGCTTTAAAAGACTTAAGTTTCTCTCAGATTCTGGCTGAGCTCTTTCATTACTTGCTACTTATTTCCAATGGGCATAAGGAACATTTGTGATTTATCTACTGAAGTTTTCTGGAATAAGATGAAGAAAAAATGTTTTTGAATTTTTTTTTAAATTCTAGAATTCTTTCTTTAAACTTTTAGAATTAGTAGTATCCTACAAGTTATTTCAAATTTTATTTAGTATTAATTACATCCTTTGTAATGACTATGAACTCTATATTTTCATAGCTTCAGATATAAACACATATACATGTGTGTATATTTTATATATATGTATATATACATATATTCATATTATATATTAAATAGAGAGACATGTAAAGTGGGGAGAGGGAGAGGAAGAGGGAAAAAGTTGTGATTTACAAATAAAAATCTCTTGAATCCAAGTATAAGACTGCAAATTTCATCTTATTAGATTTGTCTCAGGGGATAGAAACTTTATACAATGTCAGGTTTTAAATGTGCTAGTTGATTTTGCTACTCTAGTCCCTTTTTATCTCTCTTTTTTCTTTTTTTATAGCAAATGAGGAAGGACAGAAGGAAACAAGTTATTATTAAGCACTTACTACATGTAGGTCACTGTACTAAGAGCTTTATAATTATTATCTCATCTAATCTTTACAATAACTCTGGGAAGTAGGTGTCATCAATATCTTCATTTTGCAGTTGAGATATTCAAACAGAAATTAAGTGACTTGCCCAGGGTCACATAGTCACAAGTATCTGAGGATAGATTTGAACTCAGGACTCCAGGTCCAGTGCTCTATCCACTGTTCCACTTAGGAGGGGTAGGGAGGACACATTGGGAAATATAGAGATGATGTCAGGAAAAAAAACATTATTTGACTCAATAATTTAGACTATCAAGATCTGTTTAGACTCTGACTCTCTCATCCATCATGTCTGCTATCCTTCCAGCTCTGCTTTCATCTAAGTCCACTATCACTCAGACCACAAGTCCCTTTTCTTTCCAATTGGAAATCAAAAGACACTTTGTTGAAACCCAGATGTTATATCCCCATCATTTTCTTAATCTTCAAGGTTAGTAGCTTTGCCAATAAATGAAATGAGGCTTCTCTGGAGTATTTCATTCTTAATGAAGCCATACTGGTTCAACAGTCCTTTCAAGCTGTGTTTCACAATCTTTTTTTTTTCAATATTCAAGCGTTTTTTGCTCCCTCCCACTCTCCTCCAATCCACTAAAAAAACAAAGGAAAAAATATGAACTTCTGTATCGTATTATCAATGAAGCAAAATAAATTCACATGTTGATCATGTCCAAAAATGTGTTTCTTATTGTACATATTAGGCCACCATTCCTCTCTCATGAGTCTCCTATAATCATAGTTGACTGTAACTCTTAAGTTTTTCAGAATTGTTTGTTATATGATATTGATGTTATAAGAGTAATTGTTCTCCTCACTTATCTCTGCATCAGTTCAAGCAAACCTTCCAAGGTTTCTTTGAAGCAGTCTTTCTCTTCATTTCTTACAACACAATAGAATTCCATCATTCATAAAATACAACTTGTTCAGCCATTCCTTCAGTTCTTTACCACCACAAAGAGATCTCAGGCTACAAATGTTTTCATATATATAGAACTTTTCCTCTTTCTTTGGTCTCTGGGATATAGGTCTAAGAGTGGTATTGCTGGACATGCATGCATTTATTTAGTAATTTGGGTAGTATATTTCTAAATTGTTTTCCAGAATGGTCAGAGGCTCCAGGGGTGAGGAACCTGCAGCCTCGAGGCCACATGTGACCCTTTAAGTCCTCAAGTGCAACCCTTTGACTGAATCTAACTTCAGTAAAGTCTGCACTTGAAGACCTAGAGAGTCACATGTGGCTTTGAGGCAGCAGGTTCCCCACCCCTAGTAGAACAATTCACAGTGCCACCACCAATACACAAATGTGTCTGTTTTCCTATAGCCCCTCCGGAATTTGCAGTTTTCTTTTTTTTTCCAGCTTTGTCAAGCTGACAAGTATGAGATTTCATAATTCTGGGAGAACACAAAGATTTTGAGAATCTGGAAGCCAGAAGATGAATAACAAGGAGTGTAGAAATGAGTGAAAATCTCGAGACAAATTTCACCGTTTTTTCCTACAAGAATATTTTTAAATATACTAACGAGACTCACACATTTTAAAACATATATATCAATGTGTTTGAAGTGAGAGTAGTTTTACTTGAGGGAAGGCAAGGAAGGAGAGAAGCTGTCAATTGTCATAAAGATAAAAGCACATTGCCTCCTGAATATAAGCATTGTGGCTGGGAGGAAAATTGAACTTAGCCTGAATATTCAACTGTCCTTTCAGCTCTAAGGCTCATATTTAGTAGGCCATAACAAGCTTATTCCTCACAGCTTTCAGCATAAACTAGGTAAACATAATAAAATGCTAAGATAAATCCAGGTTTTCTCTATTTTATTCTATTACCCCAGAGCCCATGATGGAAAGGAGGGTCTGCAGAAACATCTTGGCATAGACAGAAGTATTTCTGACCTACATCTATATCTACTGAAAAGTAGTTTTCAAGGATAGTCTTGCTTGATCCATAGATAAAGTTATGCTGCAACTTTGGGGTGCTTGAGATTTCTTTTTTTAAAAAAAACCAAGCGGAAGACACTGAATGTTTGGGAAAAGGAAATGCATGACCTTAAGTGGAAGGAAGTGCTGGCTATCATGGGTCTTTATTTATCAGTCAGTCCTTTCAGTGTCTGTTAAGACACTGAAAATGTTTCCTTGAAAGATGCCCTGATCCCTCTCCTTTCCCTCCCCAGTCCCTGCTTATCCCAGCTTCCTACCATTTTAACCCGTGGCCTCCATCACTGCCTCCTGGATTTCCCTGGTGTACATCTAATCATGGTATTAATCTCTGACTTCAGTGGAGTAAAGTAGTAGTTGAAGAATCATTTAAGAACTCTGACCTTGGGCTAAATAAATCATAAACCCATTTAAAGGATAATATCTAACTAGCCCCAGGCCATGATTTTCATCTAGAAAATCCAGACGTTTGAGATATCTTGCCATGAGCCCTGCAAACACCTGCGCTGTTCACCCCACCCATACCCAATCTTTTCCATCTCTTTCTCTAGAAACAAATCAGTAATATCACTGCTTCTGAAATGATCATAATATCCACACATCATTCCTAAGAACTACCCCGCTCTAACTCAAACAAAAACTCCCTTCACTCACTATCATTACCCTATATATATTTTCTCCTCCATTAGGATACAAGTCCTTCAAAGGCAAGAATTTTCTCCCTATTGTCTGAATCCCCAGCATCTGGCAGACAGAAGGCACTGAATAACTGCTTTTTTATTCCTTGATTCTCCATGGAGAAATATTTTATAGAATTGGGGAACCTATGGCCTTGAAGCCAGATATGGCTCCCTAGGTCCTTAGGTGTGGCCTTTTGACTGAGTCTAAGTTTTATAGAATAAATCCTTTTGTTAAGGTGATTTGTTCTATGAAGTTCAGATTCAGTCAAAAGGCTGCACTTGAGGACTTAGAAGGCTATATGTGGCCTCAGAGCTGCAGGTTTCCCACCCTTTCTAGAACATGTAGTATAATATCTTTGAAGATTTTACAGCCTATCCATAGTCTATGTACTTAAAATATAGCTAATGTATCCTTTAAGCTCTGTATTTTCACAATTAGGCAGAGAAAAAACATTCTCATTTTCTGACTTTTATACAGCTTGTACAATTGATCTCTCAATCTCCCTAGATTCCTGATTTGAAATGTTTCTTAAAATAACTTTCCATCAAAAATGACTTATTTTGCCAGTATTATGCCACCTGAAGTACTTCAAGTTTGGGATTGTTTTTAGAATGTTAAGAACTAAAGCCAAGAGGCTATTAAACATGAAGATGCCAACTGTTTTCCTTCTTTGTTGTTTTTCCTCTTGAAGCTGTAAACAGACACATTATCCCTGGAAATCTCACTATTATCAGCCAGCTCCTCTCATTCCATACTTCATACCATATGCTTCTCTGGTAAGTTGATCCAATCAATCTAAAGGGCAACATCTATTTCTTCTCCTTCTGCTCCAAATCTCTGTACCCTATAAATTTTATATGATAATCCAAGAACTAGCCACCATAGAATTTTGAAAAATAACCTAATGAAAATATATTGAGGAAAATATATGAGAGCTTATCTGTACTTACACAGTCACTTTTTCGAAAGATGTGTGATTTCCTCAGTGAGGTTACTGTCTCCCCACTGAGAGTACAACCCCTCCATACCTCAGACTGTCTCTAAAGTTCCCATGGCCAAAAATATCAATCACCTCATGACAAACTCTCTGGTGATAAACTTTTCAAAACTTAGATAAAATGGTCCTCAAATAGTTGTCTGCTGCTAGGCCCATGCCTTAATATTCTCAAGTCCAATAGGACCTGTCAGATATTGAACAGAATGGATATGGCCTTCAGGAACTCAGTTTCACCTCCATGCCATAATAAGGCATCAGAACGGAGACACAGGATAAAGGAGAGGGTAAGGAAACAAACCCTTAAATTAAAATAAATCTTATGTCATCCTGTTATCTAATGTAGACCACAGATAAAAATGTTAAAAGCCAAAAGAACAAACACACATGCAAATCTAGAACATCTAACTCACTCATACTGTCCATCATAAATCTCTGCTGTTTCTCACCAAATAAGTTTACTGGGGCAATAACAATGGATTTATTTTTAAAATGATAAGACCAAGGGGGAAGGAGTGAGGGAAACAAAATATTTCAAAAACCAATGAACCAAGGATTTTTCCAATTTTCTGAAAAATATTCTTTGCATGAAAACTTTTCAAAACTAGGAAATAATGGTCACTCCCTAAAGATTTAACTATTTAATGAAGCACCTTCAAAAACCTTGTTGTCTATCTATATGATATGTGTAGAATAACAAAAGTTGGGTTTAAACCAAGTTTAATCTAATAGTAAGAATGCCTGATTAAATTCCCATGACCAGAACTAACTTGAAACAGAATATTTATATGGCAATCTAACATAGGAATGGTTTATGTCATATGAAGCGTCTGCAAAATATCTTTTAACCTCCACTCAGACAACTGCAATTGCAAGCTTTTAAACCTGGGCCCCAGGAACCTGTCTGACATTTCATTAATCTCCACATCACTCTAGTTATTTGCAGCAATGTGACAAAAAAACTCTCAAACTTATTTGTATAAAAGTTAGATCAAATTTTGCCTCTAGAAAAGAGATAGCAATTTTAGTAAGGGAATAAAATGAAATGAAATAATAAATACTGAGAGTTGAGAAACTGAGGCTAATTAATCCCTGCAAAGAGCAATATCAGTTTTGAACAGTAAAAAGAAAGCTGAAATAATGGGATAAAAACATACAGGCTAAATTTTAACTGTTTGGCTGAGCTACACAGAATTAAAGGAAAATAGATATTTACCTAGTGATCCTTACAATAATTCAAAACACTCCCCTGAGTTATGCAGATAACTGTGGTTGTGACTGTGTGGCTTTGGAAACAAATATTTTATATTAAAAAACAACAGCAAAATGCCATCAATTTTAAGATATTTCCTTTCATCACCTTGCAATCACTTGGAATAGCTACATTAACCATCAACGGGAAAAGACAGAAATAGAACGACAACACATCTGAAATTATGTTTGATATGCAATCTCCCAGCAACCTTCACATTCCCTCTCTCCACTAACTCCCATCAAATGTGCTGAAATAGTAATATTTATATAATTCTTTGTATCTTTTAGACATACAATCCAGTGCTATTTGAGTCTGTGCCTCTCTAGACCCGAGTATTCTCAGGTGATAAAAGAAATGATGCCTGGGATTTGTAAAATTTTACAGCACTTAAGAACACACATGGTGACTTTTGCTGAAAGCAAGTCAGTTTCAAATTGTTAAGCATTGCACTTGTATTATATAAACCCACATATGTATTCAAAATAATCACTGGGAAAAAAGTAGACTATAGTGATGATAAAAGTTCCATGCCAGGATGAGAAATATAATATACAGAAATATAATGAAAAAAGTAAAAAGTTAAAGCAATACACTTATCTTAAACAACTGAGCAACTTGAAAAACTGAGTCCCATGTGATGTGATTGTACATATATGTATCTATCTATAATCATGTACCCTATATTAAAATCCTCCTCTGATGCCTCATCCTAGCATGGAGGTAACTTTGACTTTTGACATCCATACCTAAGCCACACAATTATAGGATTTCATATTTGGAAGTCCCCTCAGAAGCTATCTAGGATAACCCATACCTAAAAAAGAATCTATTCTACAGTACACCCACAAGCTGATGTGTCATTTGTTGATGACCAACACATACTCATTCAGCCTTTACTTCATGACATCCAGAAAGGAGGAGTTCACAAAGCAGCTCATTCCACTGTTAAATCATGTTGATAGTGGTTTTCTATTCCATTGAAGCTCTTTTTCCACTTTTTAAAAGAACCCACCATTCATTCTCCCAGACAACTGAGAGAATGGAGAAGCATTCCCTGGGAATCTCTACCTTTTCTTCTAGGAAGAAGACCAACTTGGACTTGGAATATAAATAGCAGTTACTTATTAACAGTAGCTGCTATGCCATAAAGACAAAATCTATGCAGGCAACTGTGAAATTCCCCTGTTCTGCATACTCAATGGAAATGAAGTCTTCAGTCCTCTGTCTTGCTATTAGATCTCCTGGCCAGCTACTTGTAAGCAGAGCCATAACAATCAATTCTAGCACCTAAAGCAAAAAACGTTGGCATGGTGTTGGAGAGAGAAGGGTGAGAGTTTAAAATATAATCACTTCTGTATATATCAAGGGAATAAACAGACAGAAGCCATAGGTATTGAATTGAGGAATTGAGAGGAAGGGGTTCGAAGGAGTCAGGGATTGGATTGAAGAAGAATGCTGTATGCCAAGTACTGAAATTATTAGGAAGGAAGGAGAAAATCTTGGAAGTCCATCAATAAAAGCAGCAAGAATCTGGACAAGATGGAGCTAATTTTAAAGGAGTAGAGGCGACTGCCAGTTGGCAGAAGGAGGGTCTGTAAAGTGGCAGTAGAGAGGGAGAAGTATGCCAACTTCTCCTCTTGGCCCTAGGATTTTGGGGATTTGAAAAAAGAAGTAAGTCTTGCAGGAGGTGCCAAGAGATGTGGTGTGATTTCATTCGTATGGGGAACCCCTGGTGAGGAAATCCTCTTTACCAGAGCAGAATAGCACCTGCTTTCCAAGTAATAGTCTTGGAGAGTTAGCTGGGGGCAGAGAAGTGAAGTGACTTCTGAAGGGCCACGTAGCTAGTACATGTCAGAGTTACAGCTTGAAGCCAAATCTCTGAGGCTAGCTGTCTATCCACTATACCTCCTCACTCTAGACACACATGACATATAAATGTATGCTGATATGATTTAGAGATTACATAGTGATTTGAATCTCAGCTTTCATTAGAGCATTTCTCAGTTTCTCAGATTGAGGACCCAGGAGATGCTGAAGGATCCAAGATACTAGCTACCAGATTACTTTCTCTTCTAGAGCAGCACAACATTTTTTGCTAGCATTGTCCTGACCCACTCACCATATTCTCTATTTCAGAACAATGACTAGTATGACTGTTTCCTTCCCAATCCAGCCAGATTACTTCTCCCTTCTTTCCCACCTACTTTAGCAGCAGCACTGGTACTTGCATGTATAAGGGAGGAAAGATCACACAATTCCATAGGAATGGTCACAATCTCAAGAACTTTAAAATTTCTGATTTGTGACTTTTTATTGATGCTAAATGGCCTAGGTGTTCCATTAGTAAGCTGCATTTTAGAGTGCAAATATGAAAGAAAATGTTTACCTATTGTTAGAGGACAAGATAGACACTTTTGTATCAACACAATTCCCTTGACTACAGGGTCATAATCAAATTTAAGGCAAATAATGTATGTCTTCATTTTAGATTTTTTTTTTAAACGTGACTTGCTATGGTTTTTTTTTTGCAAGGGGAAAGAGGATGGTTTGGTGGTCACTGTACCTAAAATGCAAATCACAATAGCCCTATGAGGGCTCAGAGGAAGAAAAACCATTTGAATAAAGATAAGAGTAAATAATTATGTATATATCACAAGCCCGTTGTAAGAATGAATACTGCTTTCTGGTCTTCAGATTTCTGAACATAAAGAAATGTTTCTTAGGGATCTTATCACTCCACTCTACATCTATTATCTTGCCTGGTTTCAACTCCAAGGAACAAGATGCCCTATGCTAGTATTCCCCTGGTCTCTCCTCTCCCTACACTTCCCTTTCCCCAGTTTTCCTGGCTCCTCTTGTGCATTGTTTCCCCTCATTAGATTAGAAATTCCTTGAGGGCAGAGACTTTCTTTTAGTTAATTGTTTCCCTAGCACTTAGCACAGTGGCTGGCACATAGTAAGTGTTTAATAAATATTTATTGGATTGGGGGGGTGGGAAGGACCTTAGGCATTTAATAGCACAATCATCTCAGTTTACAGATAAGAAAACTGAGGTGCAGAGAGGGGACCTAACTTGCCCAGATCACATAACTGGTTAAATTAGAACTGGGACGCCAACCCAGATTTCTTAGTCCAGTGGTCTTTTTGCTGGATCTGCATCATTAGCAGATCAATTACTAGATCTTATCTGAGTCTTTCTACTTCCTTCACCCCTATCATTTCATCAAATATTTATCATACGTACCCTTCAAAAATCTCCCAAAAAATGTACTGAAGAGAACTGTCATTCTTTATCACAATCATTCTTGTTCTGCAAACTTGCCAATACTAAATTCCCTCATCTAATAAATAGCTAGCTAAATAGTTGGATGGGCTTCCATCCAACATGATTTTTACATAAATATCTCAACTGAAGAAAAATCCAGATGTGTGAATTCTATGCACAAAACACTTTGTCTTCCACTCTGCCTTCTTCTACTGCCCTCAGAGGCTTAACTCCAAGGACAAATAACATTTCTGTCATATAAACTTAAAAGTAGTTTCTCAGTAAAGGGTTTATTCATACATAAAGCTATAGATCACTTGATTTTCACTGGCCGCCTCAAAAATATTTTTTACTGGTATGGGAAAGGTCAGTTTCAAAAGGCATAGGAGAACGAATAGAGAAAATGAGCTGACTGTGTTTAGCATTTGTCAATGATAACTGCTGCTGACTGAGTAAAAAAGGATAAAAGTATCCTCCATGTTACAACTTTGTTCTCTAAAAAAAAATTATGAAAAGTTTGCTTTTCTTAATAGTGTACAGTGGTCTTGGTATTTGGGAGCTGAAAGGAGATTCTACTAGACTAACCCAAGATAAGAAATCAAGGTCCAAAGAGGAAACAACATACCCAAAGCATAGTTTGTGCCATTTTGGACGATTCCATTTCAGCAAACATGACCTTGATATCCCTAGTGAATATGTATGTGTATTGTGGAAAGGGGAAGAATGCATGTCTTTAGAAGTGGAGAAGATGGTACCCATCTGTAAGGCCAAGCAAAATAGGATCTTCTGATGTTTTTGTTTTACTAAAAGTGCCTCTGAATAATGTGGTTAAGGAGGGTATTTCCCAACCATTGACCATAAAAGTCCCTAGGAAAGTCCACACCTTTTGTTAATGAGGCACTTGTTCTCAAGGGATGTGATGCCCTCTGGCTCTAAAAAGCATATAAAGACTCTGGTACAGTTTTATTTGGGGGCTTGGAAGTGTTTGTTTGGCCAGAAGAGGACTCTGGGAAGCTGCGAAGGAGCCCCTGGCTTTGAAAACCCAGATGATGGTGCTTCCCTCTCTGGTAACTATAGTCAGACAGTTGCACCTGTCTACCGAATTGTGAAGTATGTATTGATTATGGTCAGGTAGAGAAAGCTATGTCTGTTGATCTTTGATTTCTCTGTATTTTCTTTGAAGTTCAGGTTGCTGACTCCTCTGAATGATCACTTGTTAAAATGTTACAGTAGGGATTAGGATTGATGAAAAGACCTGAATTCAAATTCTACCTTTATCTATCCAAAAATGTGTGTATTATATATGTATGCATGTACATGTGCATATGCATATATGTATATGAATGTAGATACGTGTGTTTTGATGTTCACTTGTTTCAGTCATGTCCAACTCTTCATGACCTCATTTGGGGTTTTCTTGGCAAAAGATACTGGAGTGGTTTTCCATGTCCTTCTTTAGAAGGACTAAACTGAAGACAGCAAGGTTAAGTGACTTGGCCAGGGTCACATAGCTAGTAAGTCTCTAAGGCTGGATTTATACTCTTGAAGATGGGTCTTCCTGACTCCAGGCCAAGCACCCTATCCACTGCACCACCTTGCTGACCCGTATATACATACATACACACATAGAAATACACATATATGAATATGTGTGTGCATGCATATATGTGTGAACATATGTGCATATGAATGTGTGTACACATGTGTATGCATGAATGTGTATACACATGTGTATACATAATTGTATTTCAATAAATTTATTTCATTTGTAATCTTATATTCTATTTTAGCTATTTAGAAACCTTATACTGAAAAGAGGTCTGGTTTCACCAGACTTCCAAAAGGAGTCCATGATACAAAAAAGGATCATAACCCCAATGTAAAGGTGCTTCCTAATTCTAAAAATCTGTGACTATGTAACTAATCTCTAATGTCCATCTTGTTGTAAATACTATGAGCCTGGGCCCAAAAGATTCTTAAGTTCCTAAATTTTCAGTGACTGATTTTGACCTGCCTACTCTGTGGTTGACCACTCTTTGGTGGTCAAGCTTTCCCTTATGTAAAGGGAGAAAAGACAGTCAAAGAGGTCAGATGATTCTTGTTGAATTGATCAGGAAAACTAAATCTGCAGCAGGCATCCAAGTACAGAATGTTTACAAACCCAGCTGTCACAACCTGTACCCACAAAGCTAAAGATTTTGTAAGAAGAAGGGAAGAGACTATAAATCAGTGGCAAGAAAAGGCAAAGTAGATAGCAGGCAGAAAGAATAGTCTCCTTAACTCACAGTACTTATTCCTAAAAAACCTGAGGGAAATCTGGGCTCAAAGAATCCTTGAATTCCTATTTGAAGGTGATAGGCCAGGTTAGGCTACTCCTGCCATTTGATCCGGAAATGCTGCCACACCTGTTCTTTCTTTGCCAGGTCTTCACAACGGCATTGTTGACCAGCTTGCCACAGACATGCACAATTAAATCATTCTTTAATAGCCATTAGCTCTGCAAAAGCAATTGTTACCAAGGTTAATTTCCTTAGCAACCTTTCAATTTACTCTAGACATGTCACTCAGGACATAGCAATAGTTATTTGATTTGTAGATGTTTCTGACAGGGCTCCATAAAGAACTGTCTTCTGGCATGTGTGATGACTAATGATAGGACAGAGGCCTTTCCCTTTGGAAGTGCTTCATGTCCTGGAGAACCATAGTTTAGATGTTACCGATCCTCATGTCAAGATAACTGTTAGAACTTCCAAATGCCCAGAGACATTTTCAGTGCAGGAGCAAGATACCATCCCATTCACTGTTATGTAAGAGAATTAAGAAAATACACAATGCTGATAAATGTAACAAGTGCCATTGAATAGTGCCATTAGGGAAGAAACTTTTTAAAATCTACATCTATCTCAGTCATTCATTATAGAAAACTTGAACGACTAACAGTTTTCATTTTTAAACGTTTGCTTTACAAATGATTAAACAAAAGCACTTCTGGTCATAAACGTATCTTTTTCATATACCCAAGATGGCATCTATTTCTATTAACACTCAAAAGGAAAGCATATTCTAACTTCCATGTTTACTACAATCTCATAGAGAAAAGTTCAAGATTATGGCTCTAATAGCCATTATCATTTTGTGATTCACATCAGTTTTATGGATTCAGTTTAATATGGATAAATGCATAAGTGTGGATGTATTACAATTGAGGAAAAAGAAGGAAAAGAGAAGGAAGGAAATTAAATAGAAACTTTCCCTGGAGGAAACAAAACAACTTTTAACCCAACTCTTAACAGCAAGTCATTTGGCCTTCCTGTGCTTCAGTTTCCTCATCTATAATATGGGGACAAAAATGGCACCTATCTCCCAGTATTGAGCTCATTTGTCCAAAGCATTTTGTAAACCTAAAAGGCAGCTTTAAAATATAAGCTATTTGTTGCTACTTTTCTTATTTTCATTTGGAGTTCAGATAGAAATGGACATGAAACAGGTTGCTAGCCTACTGTCACTCCTCTATACTTGATATTGTACAGACTGTTGCACAACTAGATGAAAGGATTTCTTTTTGTAACTGAATGTAAGTATTGGGATATAAATTCATCTCCTGTAAGTTCACTAAAACCATATCTAGATCAACTCTAGTAGCAGAAAGGATGACGGGAATGATGTGTACCTTACCTTATCCTTATATAGTTTTGATTGCTTTTGGATTAGGAACCTATAATGGAAAGCAAAGTGGAATCTTTTGCTATTTTTGGTTTAGTATAACCAAGTGCCTCTGACTGAATAATGTGATTAAGGAAGATCTTCCCCTTGCATTAATGGACCTGAGAAGATCTGAAGGAAAGCTCATGTCTTTTGTTAATGAGGCATTGGTTCTCAAGGGTTGTGATGCCCTCTGGCTCTAAATACTCTGAGGGTGAGGTTTTACTTCAGGGCTTGCTGACTGGAAGTGTTTTGTTTGCTCAGAGGAGACTCTGGGAAGCTGATAAGGAGCCCCCAAACTCCTTTTAAAAAACCCAGATGTTGGTGTTTCCCTCTCTGGTAATTATGTGTGTATGGTCAGGCAGCTGTACCTTTCTGTTGATTTGTGCTGTATGTATTGCTTACTGTCAGACAGTTTGGAAGCTCTGTCTGTTGATTTACATTTCTCTGAAGTTCCGGGTGCTGACTTGTTCCCCTGAACTAAGTGAATGATACATGTGATTGATTAAAGTGATTGTTGACCCCTCAAAAGTTGCCTTTCCTTTTATAAATGCAGATCTAAGAACCTGTGATAGCAGACCCCCCTGGGTATGTCAGGGTCCTTGCTTTTACAGAACCTACTGTACATTTTGAAATTTTTCATTCCATATTTATGAGAATTTTGAGATGAGATTTTTGTATGAGAATTTTGTATGGTAGCATCTGTTTAAAATGTTGTTCTTAAATTTTTATGACTCAATGATATATCTGTAAAATTGTGAGCAAGTTTTGTCTGTAATGATGTCTGTGCCATTAGCATATATATAACCTCTGTTGTTTTTTATTTTTGCTTTTTCTTTGTTTTCACAGTGACCAGTACAGTTCCTGACACAGAAAGAGCTTCATAAGTGCTTGCTGATCAACTTATTGATTTTTCAAGGATATTTTAGTATCTGCATTTGTAAAGCAGGGATTTGCTGTTGGTTATGAAGATAGCGGGCTTCTACAGGCCACCTACTTATGTCTTTCTAGGTATATATTTGCTGCTAGATTTTTGCAATATGTTGCACAGGAACTCCTTTTTCCTTGTGTAATAGTAATCAATCAACAAGTCCAGGATCCATAAAGATAATCTTTCTCTAATTTCTAGTGGCCATGACCTAGTCCTGTGCTGCTAATATAAACCTTTCTGTTCTTTAAGTATGGAGTCCTCCATCTATGGCATTAGCCATTTATTTGATGCTTCTTTGTCAACATGTTATTTATTGGCTAAGCTCAAGTGGATATTGCCCATGGAGGACTTTTTGTTCCACTCTTGTTTCTTAGCTATTTCATAGGCTACATCCAGAGATAAATAACTTCCCTTTACACTTGACAAATCCAATAGCATAAGTACCTATGTTAGCCTTTACTATTGCCCTATACAGGGACATCTCTGTTCCAGGTATATTTCTTCAAACTTTATTCTGTTGACCACATCCTTTGAAAAATGTCTATCAATGTTCTTCCTCTTTTTTAGCTGAGGAAGTGTTAGTCTTTCTATAGTTATTTTAGTATAATGAACTATACTTTCTTTTATTCTTACTGTTCCAGCTAAGGAGGCAAGAATGTTTGTTGTTATAAAAAGTAAATTCTTTGATGGAAAATACTTCATGCATATCATGTGCCGAAGCCCAGTAATAGTTTTGTCTTTATTATTACTGTTCCCACTAAGAACATCTAGATATTTGTATCTTCCTCCCTTTTATAGTCACAATAACCATTCTTAGTTAATCATGGTTGGAGGAAAATTAAAGTTCACTTAGCCCAACCCCCTGATTTTTCTACTGACAAAAACAAAGCTCAGAGATGTGGAAATGTTTCCTTAATGTCAAATGGGTAGGATGTAGCAAAGCTAGAATTCAAACCCAGGTGCTTTTTTCCACTACACTATATTAAGGCACCTCAAAATGGTTGCTCTAAATCAATGGTTTTAAAGTATGGTCCATGAACCCCTGGGGCACCCCAAGATTCTTTGGGTTTTTTGCCTTAAAATGATGAGATTGTAATTGTTTGGATTTGCTTCCCTATCTTAGAGTCCTACAGAACTACTATGAATGGTCTCAAATGTACTTCATGATTCTTTTTTTAATATTTTATTTTTTAATTACATGTAAAAAGTATTAACATTTCTTTTTAAGTTTTAAGTTCCAAATTATAACCCTCCATCTTTCCCTTTCTTTCCTGTACATTAAGAAGGCAAACAATTTCATATATAGTATACAAGGGCAGTCATGTAAAACTGTGATATCAATCAAATTAGGATCTTTTGCTGTTTTACTAAAAGTGCCTCTGATTGAATAATGTGATTAAGGAGGATCTTTCCCACCCACTGGTGGGCCAGCCCATTGTGGAAAGCTTGATTAAGGGAGTTGTTTTGCAGGAGGGTCCCAAGTACCATTTGTTTTTTCTACTGGGGCACTGAATCAAAGGATTATGCCCTATGGCTCTAAAAAAGGTATAAATACTCTGAGGGTGAAGTTTTGCTTTGAGGCTTAGTTTTTGTAAGAAGGTTTGAGTGCCAAATGAGGACTCTGGGAAGCCACTTTAAGGAGCCCCAGGGCTTGGAAAACTCAGATGTCAGTGCTTCCCTCTCTGATAACTGTTGTCAGACAGTTAGGCTGTCTGTTGAATTAAGGTCAGGCAGAGGAAGCCATGTCTGTTGATTTTAGGGTTTACTGACTAGAAGTGTTTGGCCACACAAGGACTCTGGGAAGCCACTAAAGGAGTGCCCTGCCCACCCCCAGCTTTGAAAACCTGCATGTCTGTGCTTCCCTCTCTGATAACTATGGTCAGACAGTTGGGGTCCAATTGTCAATTGAATTCAGGAAGAGGAGACCATGTCTGTTGATCTTTTGATTTCTCTGTATTTTCTTTGACGTTCAGGGTGCTGACTCCCCTAAACTAGATGAATGCTGTATGTGCTTGGTTAAAGTGATTGTTTAAGCCCTTGAAAGTTGCTTTCCTTTATGAATATAGATCTAAGAACCTATGACAGCAGCCTCCCCCCATGTATGTTGAGGTGCTTACTTTTACAAAAACATATTTCTATATTAGTCATGTTATGAAAGAAAACACACACTAAAAATAAAAGAAAGAAGGGCTTTAAAAGTATGCTTCAATCTGCATTCAGACTCCATTAGATCTTTCTTTGGAGGTAGATAAAAATTTTCATCGAGTCCTTCAGAATTGTGTCAGATCATTGCATTACTGAGAATAGCTATCATTCACAGTTGTTCATTGCACAGTATTGCTGTTTCTGTGTAAAATGTTCTCCTGATTCTGCTCACCTCACTTTGGATCAGTTCATGTAAGTCTTCCTAGGTTTTTCAGAAAGCATCCTGCTTATCATTTCTTATAATATGATAGTATTCCATAACAATCATAAATCACTTGTTCAGCTATTCCCCAATTGATGGGCATTCCCTCAATTTCCAATTTTTTGCCACCCAAAACGAGTGGCTATAAATATTCTCATACATACAAGCCATTTTCCTCTTATATTTCTTTCAGATACAGATGCAAAAAGGTATGCACAGCTTTATAGCTTTTTGAGCATAGTTCCAAATTGCCCTCCAGAATGGTTGCATCAGTTCACAACTCCACCAAGTGTGCACTAATGCCCCAATTTTCCCACATCCCCTGCAACATTTGTCATTTTGGGGGTCACATTAGCCAATCTGATAGGTGTGAAGTGGTACTTCAGGGGTGTTTTAATTTGCATTTCTCTAATCAATAATATTTTACTCATATCAATATGACTATAGATAACTTTGATTTCTTCATCTTGAAACTTCCTCTTCATATCTTTTGACCATTTATCAACTGAGCAATGATTTGTTTTCTTTCAAATTTGACTCAGTTCACTGTTTATTTGACAAATGAGACCTTTATCAGAGAAACTTGATGTAAAAAAAAATTTTTCCCAGTTTTCTACTTCTCTTTTTATCTTGCATGCATTTGTTTTGTTTGTTCAAAAATGTTTTTAATTTAATGTAATCAAATTATCCATTTCACATCCCATAATGCTTTCTATGTCTTCTTTGTTCATAAATTCTTTCCTTATCATTAGATCTGATAGATAAACTATTTCAATGCTCCCCTAATTTGCTTATGATCTCACTCTTTAACCAAGATTCTTTCAAGAATCTGCAAGGTCAAAAATATTTTCATAATTTTACTAAGATCCTTTTAATTTCTAAGATGATATTTATCTAGACAGATCTAACTCACCTAAACTGGGTGTCCTCAGTTTTTAAGAGTGTAAGAGGTAACAAAGTTTGAGAACCATTATTTTATTTTTTTTAATAAATTTATTTGTTTTCAGTTTTCTACTAGAGAACCATTATTTTAAATGGTGACAGGAATATCATAAACCTGTGGCCACTTGGAATGACCACACTGGAACTGCAAATTTCATAAATTCACTTTTTGAAAAAAACTATAAGTGATCCAAAGCATATGATTTTCTAGTAGAACTTCTGATTCAGGACACCTCAATAAATTTCACCACCAGTAGCAGCATTAGATTTTTAATGACAAAGACACTTAAACATCAAATATCACCAACGTTGATTGGTTTTGCTACCTTTAGTGATGATTCAGCCCAAAGAAGAGTACATGCGATGAGAGAAATCAATTATTAAGGATTAGGGAATGATAGTCTATCCCTCCCATGATCAATCCTAGGAGGGTGAAGATTGTGTATTATCTACATTTTTCCTCTCCCAGAGAGATCTGTGCACAGTATTTAGTGAATGAATGAATCATAATGATAGACTGGAAGAGACAGAATTAAGAAAGTAAGAGAGGAAGAAAAAGGAAATGGTAAGGAAACAAGAGCTTAAGACTCCAGAAAAATCTATACTTCTATCTGAGAATTTGTAGGAGATTTTCAAGTCTCTTTTACATGTTATATTCACCAAAAGTTATATTTCTTAATCATTCATTTCAACCTCTTCATTAAAAGTAAAAATCAATATCCCATCAATACCCAAAAAAATTTTAATATAAAACACAGAATCTAAGGTAAGATTGCCAGCAAATCCATAAAAAAAAATGGTTTTATAGATTATATCCAACCTGGAAAATACTTTAATATCAATTTTCAAAATGTTGACAAGCATTTCTTGAAATCTGAGAATTTGCTTACTTAGCTATGCTGCAAACTAACTTTGTTTATTTATCTTCCTGCTGACTTTTATTACAATGTCTCAGATGCTTCATGCATTTAAAAAAAAACCTCCCATCAATTGACAGAAGAAATTAAGAATCATAAGGAGATATGGTGAGGCTCCAGGGCAAACTAAGTTTTGGAAATTAATTTCAAGTTTGTTCTAATAGCTAAAAAAAACTTGAAAAATAAAAAATTGTGTTAATTTTGAATAGTAAGAGTTCACAGAAAACCATAAAACCTCTCTGCACCTCCAAAGCAGCAATGTAATTCACACTTTTCCTATCCTTGCCAATTAAAAAATCAGTGGGCTGATTTTAAAGACTCCTCTTTCTTTTTACCAAACAAGTTAGGAAATGAAGATAGTTTGCTTCATATCATTTTAATTAGAGTTACTAATTCCATCTTCGATGAAAATAATTCTCTTTTGTCTAACTGTCAAAGCCTATTTGTTTTATTGTAGGCTGATACTTCCCAGAGAAATTAAAGAATACCCAACTACTTCCTTTACACTCTTATTAGGAATGTCTGGTTTACAAAATAGCTAAAAAAAAACAAAACAACTCAGTACCACAAAAATTATGGATTATACAAACCATTAGGGTACTGACATTTTTAAGGGTTCATGAAAAATTACTTTCTCATACATTTATTTGAGAACGTGTCTTCATGATTTTTAGAAGAGAGAGTATATGGGGAAAGAAAGGGACACAGCCTTGGGCACATCTATTGCGAAACAATTATCTCTTAGACCTCATTTTCCTAATCTATATAATGAGGAAATTGGAATAAGTAATCTCTTAGGTCCGTCTTCTAGATCCAGTGAATTTCTACAAGGTCTAGTAGCTAATATATAACACTAAAGTCTGAAAAATGCCTAGCCTATGTTCATTCACTTGGTGAATAACCCAGTGAAACAGGTGATATGATTAGCCCATTTTATGAGAAAACTGAGGCACATACAGGTTAAATGACTTGTCCAGGCTCACATATTGTCTCTAAGGGAGGATTTGAACTCATCTTCCTGAATCCAACACCCAAACTTTATCCACTTTATCACCTAGCAACACATACAGCTGCTAAGACTCAAGAAGATCTATTAGGGAATCATAGTAAGTCTGGACTATTGTGTTAGTTTGACAAGCAGTAATTAAAGAAAATAACCAAAAATTTCTAAGGCTCCATATATTACCTTTCTGTATAGCATTTATGTACTAACTCATAGAGAAAGCAGAAGAATGACTGGGAAGATATAGGTATCATCCTGCTCCTATACCATCTGGATTTTTTCTGCCAGGTCTCTATATTTTGAGAATTTATTTCGATATTTCATTAAGCCAAGTTTGGATATTATGAGAAACAATATGGCAACATCTATTAAAACCCTGCCCTTAAATTTTTATAGATCAATTTTGAGTAACTGTTGTCTGTGACAATATTGTATTGCAGAAGTTTATATATGAGCTCCTTGAAAGTATAGGCTATTTTAGTTTTTTCTAATCCTTCCTAAAACGCTTTACTATTTTGACTTCTTTGCACTATCCTGATTTCCTTTCTATCTCTGTCCCTCTTCAGCCCATTTTTCTCCTTTAGTCATCTAAATACGGTTATTTGTCAATAACAGACATTCATTGTACCTTCTGTTCTTTTCTTCCTATGTGCTCTCCTTAGAGATTTCTTCCACCCTCATAGATGACCCTCTCCCTGCCTCATCCCAAACTTTATTGCTAACCTTCTCCTCTCTTCTGACCTCTAGAAGCAGAAGCACAATGGCTACGGCACTGGACATGGAGAAAGGAAAATCTGAGCTCAAATCCAGCCTTAGACACTTCCTAGCTGTAACCTAGGCAAGTCACCTAATATATTTGCCTCAGTTTCTTCATCTGTAAAACAGAGATAATGATAGCACCTGCCCAAATGAGGTAATATTGTAAAGTGTTTGGTCCACAGTAAGTGCTATATAAATGTTACTGTAATTAGTTCCTCATCGCCAACATTTCTCTCATTTCATACTCAACACCCCTAAAATGCAAACCTCCATCTTCCTTACAATCCTTTCTCACATCCTTACATTTATTCATAACATAACATTTTTGTGGTCATCAAGAAGCTCAAAATCTCAGGTTCTTTGCCTCTACCATCTAGGTAGTTACCACATCCTGGTGAATCTTTAAATTCTCCAGTGAAGTGACTTGCACTGATTCCTTGGTTTCTTTCAAAGCCCTAGTTTCCATAATTCAAGGTTCTACAATCTTTGGCATGAGTACACTGAGATAACAAATAGAAAGGGGCTCCAAAAATGCTATCAAGAATACATCCACTCCTAATTTTCAACAGTTATCGCTGTCAAATCCTTCAGGGCATATGGACCCAAGACGAAAGGTGAAATGTCAAACAACTATGTGCATAAAATATTCACAGAGACACACACAAGAGAGGAGCTACAAACCCAACTCCATAGGGAAGTCCGTCCAGCTAACCAGATCGCTAAGACCTGCATCTTCACTAATGAAGTCTCCATTAGCTATCCTTCCCATCAGCACATTCTGCTGTAGGGCTACCATATAAGGACTACTATAGCAATACTAGCCCAAACCCTGAGTTTTCTTTGCTTTTGGTAGCCTTAACGTGGAAGGGAGGCTGATGTTCACATTAAGACCATGGCTAACTTTCTGTTCCCACACTTTAACTACCCTGCCTTAAATGCTAACTTGCTGTGTGATCTTGGGAAAATTAACTAAAACCTCTTTTAGATTCAATTTCCTCTTTCACGAGATGGAATATGAGAATGAATCTTCCATAAGGTGGAGGATATCAGTAGTACTGATTTCATGGGGTTATTGTGAGGATCAAATGCCATGTATAATGTGTATAATGATGGAAGTTCGGGCTTCACTGAAAGAATCTACCAGACAATTCCAACAGCAGAAAAGGTGACAAGTACAACATGGTTTTGATTTCTTCTACTGTATCTCTATATTTTGAAAGCCTTCATTCCACTTTGTTTTAAGATTTTGAGTATTTCATATGGCAATATTTACATAAAACATTGCTCTTAATTTTTTTGGTATCAATGTTATATTCAGGTGATCGCTGAGCGATGTTCTGGTTCCAATAGAGTTTATTTGTCCCATTCTCAAAGGTATATCAGGATTGATATTTGTATTATTGTGATTTATTGTGTGTTGCTTTATGAAATAGAGTTGATCAATAAACATTTATTAAGCACCTATTACATGCTGGGCATTATGCTAAGCTCTAAAGACATTAAGAAAGGTAAGAGAAAGTTCCTTCTCTCAAAGAGTGAATCTGATGTATGCTTCTGATGACTTTGTCATATTTGGTAGATATTTATTAACAGATGCTAAATTTTTGCAACCTAGAATTATATATTTTCACCACTTTCATCCATATTCTATATTTATTACAGGCAAACTACTCCAGAGAAAACCTGAAAGTGGATGAAAGAAGGGATATAGTCAGAAAATCATATATTAAGAGCTGGAAGGGACCTTAGAGGTCATCTTGTCCAACCCCTCCATTTTACAGATGATAAAATCAAGGCTTTGGGAGTGATTTGTCCAAGATCACACAGGTGTTACGTAGTAGAGCTAGGGTTTGAACTTCAGTCTCAATATTCTACATCATAGTAGCAGTAGTAATAGCAGTAGATGTAGTAGCTTTAATAGTGCTGTAGTGATATTGGTAATGACAGTAGTAGTAATAGCAGAGTTGTGGTGGTGGTGATGGTGGTGGTAGCAGTAGTAGTGATAGTGATGGTAATAATAGTGGTGGTGGTAGTATAAGTAGTAGTAATGGGGTTTTTCTGTTTGATTGATTGGTTTTTTTGTGGTTTGTTGTTTTAAGGGGTTTTTTTTGGCAAGGTCATCAGGGCTAACTGACTTACCCAAGGTCACACAGCTAGTAAGTGTCAAGTGTCTCAGGCCAGATTTGGACTCAGGTCCTCCTGATTCCAGGGGCTGTGCTCTATTCCCTGTGCCACCTACCTGCCCCTCATAATGTTAATAATAGTAGTAGTAGTGGTGGTGGTGGTGGTGGTGGTGGTGGTGGTGGTGGTGGTATTGATAGTAGTAGTATTTTGTGTATCATTGTCACTAATTTTAAATTTTATTTAACCTTGAACATATTTCTGACTTTTGCTCCATTACAACAACAAAATCCTTGAAGGAAGAGACTATCAAATTCATTGTTGTATCTACCACAGCACCCAGCGCCATTCTTTGCATGTATATATGCTTTATACATATTTAAAAGATTATTCATTTGTTCAAGGTGATATGCCTACTGAACTGATGGAAGAAATAAGACAAGAGCCAAGAGCTTTTGATATCCAGAAAGCATAAGGATCCCAGAGAGAACATACTTACCAGAGAGATAACTTATTTTTCTAGGCTTTTTTTGGAATGGAATTATAACTAAAATAATGCTAAGAAAGATAATTAGAATTTAGAATTGAAAATCATGTGTTGACTTGTTAATCCAACCAGTGTCTTCTATCTTCTTTCAGGCCCCCACAAGCTGATTATCTCCCATCATTCCACTGCTATTCTTAAGCTGTCACTTTGTGGTAGGAGATATTTCCATCACAATGCTCATTGACTCTTTAACAAAATTATGTGTGATCACACTTTTTAAAAAACAAAGAGGTAAGTCTTAAGATAAAAGAAATAAAAATAATTTTGAATCTTAATACTTAATCTCAAATATGTAATTCTGAATCAAATGAGTTTTTCACAAAAATAGTATATGTAGTCCATGTCGTCTCTGAGAATATGTATCCCAAATCTGAATCTCATAGACAAATTAGATTACCAGAGCTAGTTTAGTAGCTTCTGCCCTCAAATTTCTAGGGATATATACCCACAATATATCATGGGTGATTCTCCAATGCTATCAGATTAACCCTCCACCTCTATGCTTTTCTCCAAGATTACCAGTTAAGAATCAATTGAGTTTAAACTTAAATAGTTTTTAGAAAGGCACATGCACATTTACTAAGGTGGCCCTATAGTTGGTGCAACATTTCTCCCCCACCTTAAGCAAAGTTGATCCCATACTCCACCTCAAGTATATAGAGAGTCCTAGGGAAAGTGAGCTCATACTTTGAAAACACATGCAACAAAAGGGGCATTCATAGCTCCTGATTGCTGGAAGTACTTTTGTCCCATTTGTAGGATGCTCAAGAGGTTCCCCTTGAGAAAAGAATAGTCACTTTGCTAGGTTCCTTATCAATCCATGAACCCAGTCTGCCCTTGGATGAGGTGAATACTGACACCAGCTGATTCAGGGGTGCTGTTAAGATCATGATGGGAAGATGAGACATCCATCATCCTCCACATCCTCTGAAGCTTGAAGATCCTCCTCCTAACCAAAATTAGGAGAGAAGGAGGGGAGACGAGACCTGGCCAAGGTCAAAGCCACACCAAATTCAAGGCTATCACCTAGGTAATCCCTTATCATAAATGTACCATAAAGTCCTCATTTGGGGAATTCTCTTCCCTTCTCAATTTACTTGATAATTTATAGAAGACCACTAGAGGATGACAAAATTTCCCAACCATTTGTGTCCAATTCCCATCTATAGGCATTTCTCTTCATCCAATGACTTTCGTAGACTTCATACACAGTCTAAATTCTTTTGATTAACTCACTAATTGATTGACTGAGACATGTCCTCACCTAGTTATGGTACCAGAGCTAAGATGGGTGAGGTGGTTTTGACCTAACCTCATTATAAGATGACTTGTCTGTGTAGCCCTAGTGCCTAGCACTGAATCTTGCTTAAGGTGCCTTAAGTAGACACTCAACAAACGTTTGTTGATTGATTCATTGATGTAAGAATCATATTTCATTTAGCACTCTTTTGGATTTGGATGTTTCAACTTCCTCCAGAAGTTCTATCATTACTCAAAAAAGCCTCTGATGTTTTTGCATTTCCCATATCTGCCAAGATACCTGAAACATTGGATTTTGGAAAAAAGGCTGTAGAATGTGGCTAAAAAATCATTTTTTTCTGACAACCCGTTTGATTTTTTTCCTTCAAAGAATTACACACATGGATTGTTTTATGACATATAAGAAAATACCTTTCAATTTTATGATCTATATATGGCAACTCATGACTTTGGTGCTTATGTGTTAAAGACTATAACTAGTTCATAAAAATAAATCAGTTATTGTCTGGGAAGACATGTCATGCAACTATTGCTCCTTACTGACAAGTGCCTAATGAGGCAAGAGACAGGAAAGAGCACAATCAAGTTGTTTATTTTCCATAAACTCAGTCAATATCCCCCCCAAAAAAAGCATTTCAAAAGATACTAATCTCAGTATCTGTGTTGTAGAAGATGAGACAGGACAGGGAGATAGGGAAGAGGAATGGAGAATTGAAAGGTATTTAACTTTGAAGACCTGGTGTGAGCATGGAGGGGATCTACTGATCCCTTTCTATGGAAATTCTTGTTCTCCTTCAAGGCTCTGATAAGGTTCCACTCCCAGCATTATTAATTTCATTTTATTTTCAATGGTAAAGACTTCCCTGATCCTTTTTCAACCCTTCAGATGAAAGATTTCTCTCCCTCCTCAAATTTTCCCGGATTGTTTTGTCTGGATCTTTCCTTTGCCTTCACCACATTGTTTTCAATCATATTTACCTATCAATGAATAAGTCAATGAGCATCCCTTAAGTGATTACTACGCATCAGGCATTGCACTAAGGACTGGGGATACAAATAAAGGCAAAAGCAGTTCCTTTCTTCAAGAAGCTTGCCTTCTAATGGGGGAAACAAACATGAAATAACCAAGCACATAAAAGGTATAGGCAGAGTGGATGGAAGGTAATTTTAGGTATTAGCAGCTAGAAAGATTGAATTGTGATCCCTTCATCAATCAATCAACACATATTAGATGCTTTCAGAAAGTGAGATTTGAGCTGTCTTGAAGAAAGACAGGGTGAAAAAATGCATTTTAAGCATGCAAGGTAGCCAGAACAAAGGCAGAAAGATGAGAAATGGAGTGTCATGTGAGAGGAAGAGCCAGTAAGCCTTTGTGGTTGAATCATAAAGTGGATGGAGGAAGGGAAATACTGTTGAAGACTGGGAAGGTAGGAAGGGGTGAAGTTGTGAGATTAAAATGTTTGTCAGATAAAATCTTTAAAAATTTAAAATCTTTAAAAAACCTTTAAAATCATTATAAGCTCCCTGAGTATAGGAACTCTCTCTTTTTTCCCCATATTTGAATCCCCAGTATACATTGCTGATGTTTTGACAATTAGTCATTTCCAACTCTTTGTGACCCCATTTGAGGTTTTTTTGGCAAAGGTACTGGAGTGACTTGTCATTTCCTTTCCCAGTCCATGAGAAAACTGAGGCAAACAAGGTTAAACAGCTTGCCCAAGGTCACACAATTAGTAACTGAGGCTGGATTTGAACTCAGGTCTCCCTGATTCCAGGCCCAGTACTCTATGTATTATGCCACCTAACCTAAAAGCTTAATAAATTTTTAATTTAATTGATTTAACTACACAACAGGAGTAATTCAAAATAGGATGAAAGAATGGTGGTAGTAGTAGGCATTACAAATGTGCATCAGCACCAAAAATTCCATCTCCCATTTTAGTCATCAGAATGGTTCATTGAATTTATTTTCAAATGTAAAAAAGGGTTTAAAAATAAAAGGGAGGAAGAAAACACTTTTTATGCAAATAAAAACAAGGGAAAATTTGATTATGTAACTACTTTCATCTTTGCAAATGTCATCTTAATAAATTAAATTTCTGTGGTCAAAACTTGTTTTTGGCATAAAAATAAAAATCACAGCAACAGTAGCATTATTGTGATCATAAAATATTCTGAGGAAATTACAGCAATGTATATGGATATATATATATATATATATATATATATATATATATATATATATATATATATATATATATATATATATATATATATATATATATATATACACACACACATTTATGGGGCATCTAGGTGGTGCAATGGATAAAGCACCAGATCTAGAGTCAGGATTTGAAATCCAGCCTCAGACACTAACTAGTTGTGTGATCCTGGAGAAGTCCCTGAAAACGTGTTTGTCTCATCTGTAAAATGAATTGGAGATGGAAATGGCCATCTATCTTTGCCAACTATCTTTGTGACCCCAAATGGGGTCACAAACTGTCACACATGACTGAAACAACTCAACAATAATAATATACTTTTACATCGAAATTGTACCACAATTTTACATTGGTGGACCTGTGGTCTTAAAGAGTGTAGGAATTCCCCCAGATTGCACTGATCACAAACTGTACATTCCTTCATATCTTCTGTAATTCTTCTCCAGGCCCTCCCAGAAATCCTCCACAGAGAATAAATCCAGCTTACTGAAGACTTTGTCTAGTTCTCTTGAGGTTGAAAGATACTAATGGTGTGCATGTGCTGCCCATGGGTTCCTGACTCTTACTATTAGCCCGCTTCATATTCCAATTATCAAATACATTGTCCTTTGAAAATACCTTTTATATTGCTACTCCTGATTGGCTCTTATTTTATTTAGTTGTATGTTTCAGCCTACTTTCCCCCATTGTGTTTTTCTCCACTGACCAACAACTAATTTGTCAGAGATGGTGATATTCTGGCTCGGTTGCCATATAGTAGTATACTAGAACAATGTTAGTGTTATTAAGATGTTATTAAGATTTCATTTCAGGAAGATCAGTGTCATTAAAAGCATTATACCTTTTCTCAAAGGTCTTGCTACTATTCAGTTGTGGACCCAATTCACTCCTCATTTATAGTGACTAGCCAAAATATTTGTGTGCTTTTAAATCAACTATATGAGTATTGTATTCAACTAGACAATGAATAGTCTTCATTTTTTTGAGTTTTCTTATATAAATCATAGGATCAAATACTTAGAACTGGAAAGGACTTTCAAGACCAGTGGTCCCTCACCCTTCATGTTGTTACCGTCTTTCTTACTCAAAAGAGACCAAAATGACATCACAATGTTGGGGTCAATGTACAGTATGTCCAACTGTGGCTAATCAGACCAATATGAATTTGGAAGGCTTTACCAGAGGTTGGATACAAATAGTCCATCTATTTAGGATAGAGATGTCTCTAAATTTGTTCATCTTACATTTCTTTTGAGCTACTGCAATTGTGCTTTGCTCATAGAACATAGCATCCTTCTTTGATGTGGTATAGATGAGGAAACTGAAGCACACTGATCTTAAGTGACTTGCCCAGTGTCACAAGCTAATCAGTGTCTAAGGTGGGTTTCAAACACTGGTTTTTCTGACCCCAAGTTCACTGCTCTATAAAGTACACCGCATTGTCTCCAAATTCTTTTAAGTAATGGGAATCTCATTTGGGAAGCTCTGCAGGACTCTGGATGTTGATACAATCTGCATAATTCCATCCACAAAAAATTGAATGTGAAAGACTTCATTCTCTTTAGGAAATCACTGTTCAGTCTGGACTGTGTGAGTACATCCTCCATGACAGTAGCAAAGACTTTATGTGAGCATATATATTTCTATTTGATTCTTTTCATGATATTTATAGGACAGTGGAGAAGCCTGTCTATGTACTTGATGTGTGCCTCCATAGGACATTTGGGGTGCTGCAGTAATAATAGAAGCCTAAACTTGATTCATATCCTTCTTTCTGCAAGCATAAAGAAAAGCAAACTGTGATTTTATTAATCAGTCAATTAATTAACCAACCTGGAAACGTAGTATGTAATTTGGCCATCAGTTTTTAACTATGGGCTTTCATCAGAGGGTCCTTAGTGTGAATACTCTGGCTTCTGCAAAGGCTGCATTATCCCCATTACTCACAAGAAAGTGTTCAGCTATAGTTCTTAGACTACTTACCCCCACCCCATCCCCACCCATCGTAGGCAGTGCTGGATAGGTTTTGCTGTTCTTGCTTTCCAGATTGAAAATTCAGTGTGGGTCGTGGGTTTTTAACCTTTTTTCTGTGTCATAGACTTGGAAGTCTAGTGAAACCTATGACTCACTTCTCAGAATATGGTTATTAAATACATCAAATAAAGCACATAGAATTACAAAGGAAATCAATTACAGTAATCAGAATATTTAAAAAATAATGATAATCACACACCCCAGTCAAAAACCTTTGGTTGGTGGGGAAGCAATGGAATCTCTGCTCTGTACATTTCAGTCAGTCAATTTTGTGACTAGAAAGATGTTGTCTGCTATAAAATGCCATTTGTGAAAGCCTTTCAATTCCACTCTAATACTTTGTAATGGTAATTGTGAGAGTTAAATATCTTTAAATTCATTCAACAGAGTCTTAGAGAGGAGTGCTATAGAAGATTCTGGGCTGAACTGCTTTATAAAAATAGGCAAAATGGAAGAGGGAAAGAAAAGTTTACAGAATGTTTGGTAGGGGAACCCATTAATGGGTTTGCCCATTAAGGGAAATTTGATTAGGTGAAATTTGTTTTGTAGGAAGGTCCACACCTTTTGTTAATTTCTAATGAGGCATTGGTTCTCAAGGGCTGTGATACCCTCTTCCTCTGAAAAGTGTATAAATACTCTGAGGTGAGGCTTTACTTCGGGGCTTACTTATTGGAAATGTTTGTTTGGCCAGATGAGATTCTGGGCAGCCACTAAGGAGCCCCCCAGCTTTGAAAATCCAGGTGTTGGTGCTTCTCTCTCTGGTAACTATGTATGTAATGGTCAGAGAGTTAGATCTGTCTATTGATATGTGATGTATGTATTGCTTATGGTCAGACAGTTGGAAGCCCTGTCTGTTGGTCTTTATTTTCTCTGTATTTTTTCTGAAGTTCAGGGTACTGACTTTTCCCCCTGAACTAAGTAAATGTTATATGTGCTCAATTAAAGTAGATTGTTGACCCCTCAAAAGTTGCTTTCCTTTTAGAAAACAGATCTAAAAACCTGTACAGCAGGCCCTTCTGTGTATGCTGGGGTCCTTGCTGTTACATACTTTTATCAAAATATCCTTGATACATGCATAAATAATTCTCACAAAGATTTTGTAGAAGCAGGAAGATAGTCATGTGGGTCATTCCTTGATACAGTGTAAGGTCTATGATTTTTGTTCAAGCATTGCATATGCTCCCTTTTTTCAAATATCTTGAAAATCTATCCATCAGTGTCCTCAAATCTAGGGGTTACAGCATAGACTGACTCAGTATATACTAGTTCTAATCTAGCTAATTTTCTTTCTGTGGTTTATTACCATTTCTACTGCCTCATACATCATATTGAGGAGTATGATGTTAGAGCTTGAATGAGGTGCCTCCACTGTTACTGATGAATAGTAATCTTGATAGAGCTTTGCTCCTTTTCTGGTTTGTTGTTCTAATTTCATCATTCAATACTCTCAAGATGATCTGCCTTGATTGGTTCCCCTACCAAACATTCTGTAAACTTTTCTTTCCCTCTTCCATTTTGCCTATTTTTATAAAGCAGTTCAGCCCAGAATCTTCTATAGCACTCCTCTCTAAGACTCTGTTGAATGAATTTATATTCTAAATCATTGTTGCCCCTGGCTGCCTCATCTCCCCACTTAGTAAGGAATTCAACTGTATGTATACTGGCTTTAGGTTTGCAGCAATCTTGGTCTCCTCATTGTGGCAACTAATTTATATCAGTTACACTTATGCAAGAAGTGATAATGTGTTTTATTCTTTCATCTATTTCCAATTTTTTTGCATTAATATTTTGTTTAGGTAAGTCAAGTTGGGCTAGTTTTCATTGTATGTCGTACTATATATATGAAAGCATCTGAGGATTCTGGATTTAATTTTCAAAAAAACTTCATGACAGTTGAGAAAGTAAGAGCCATATTAAAATACTTCAGGCCAATTATTATTTTGGGTGGGGAGAAAGGCTGATTTATTTCAATACTTGATGGTGAAACTGATTTTGTCCATTAGTGAATTCCAAAAAAGGAGAGGACAAAAATTTAAGATAATTATATTTGTTTAATCTTAGAGATAATTTCTTGTGCTCCTCTTCTCCCCAGCATGATTGGAGGAATGTGGAGAAAATACTTGGTATTTGCATTGTGCCATCAAGTTTTCACTTCAGAACATTTAATTATAATTTCTGGAAATCCTTAACTGAACACATTGAATTACTGTACAAAAATCTACTATGGAAAGATCTTTGCATTAAATCTCTTATTATTTATCTTTTGTTAATTTTACTGTCAGGTTAATTTCAGTGATTTACATTTGATCTCACTTTTTTTCTTTGTACCCTATCTTTTGATCATTTTTTTCCCTGCTTTCTGTGTTTCTTCAATGGGTAGAATTTCACTTGAGTGAACTTTAAAGAATGTCAAAATCACTATTTTATATAACCTTTTCAAAAAAAGAAACATTGCTAAAAATGGAGAAATAAACAGTTGTTTACGTTTAGTTACATGAAGCAGTTTTCAGGCAGGGATATGCCACATTTACATAGTGAACCAAATAATGGAGGGGTTGGGTGTTGTGAAAGAAACATTCCTAAATTCAGTGTAACCTGAGAGGATAAATAGTGTTATTCCCTTATGCTGCAAATACAATGACTTTTCCATTCAACCAGATGTCTTATATAGTACAGAAAAAATAACAATAATGATGAAACATTTTACCAATGTTTTTAACATTATCTGTAATGTTTTTAACCATTCTATAAAAAGTATTCTCAAACCTTTGCAACAATATTTATATATAATATAATCTAATATAACATAACATAACACAACATAACATATGATATGTAGCATAATAAAATATAACACAACATAATATATTATAATATATCATATTACATATATAATAATGTATAATTTATAACAATTCACATTGTTACATACCTCATATAATATAATTATATAAATATAATTATATTATATAATTCAAAAATTATATAAATAATAACAAAACCAGGTTAATGTATGTTATCACTATCAACACCACCTTCTTCAAATATGAAGAAAAATATGCTATGATATTATGAACTCTTGTTTATTAAGTAAGCATAGTGTTCTGTGCACATACACAAATAGGCAAGAGAGCTGTAATTTCTTCAGCATGTGAGTTGCCTCCAACAATATGGGCCAAAATTGTTCTATGAGTTAGTAAATAAATTCCAGGGAGTTTACTCTGGCACATAAGCAAGTTAAGTGACTTGATCAGCTTCATACAACCAATAAATGGCAAAGGTGAGATGTGAAGCCAGACTTTCCTCTCTCATTACCCAGAACTCTATCCTCTATATCATATTGCCTCTTTACATTTTAAATTTAAACCAAACTTGCAATTTCATTAATGCAAGAAACTCCTAATGAGGAAACTCCTTTTACCAATGCAAATGTCCTCCTACTTGGAGTATTAGAGAGTTGCAGGAACATTGGAGGTTTAAGTAAGTTCCTTATGCTCACAAAGTTAGAATATAGAGGCAGGATTTAAATGGAGGTTTTCCTGATTCCAAAATGAGGTTTTTATCCACTAAACTACACTGCCTCTCTCTGTGTTTTATTATACCAAACAAACAAAAGAAATCTCTTCTCTCAGAAATCCCTGCCATAAAAAGTGAGCTAATTCTTCCAGTGGGTTTGTTCTAATTCTACATGAAAATTATTAAAGCCACACTTACTTGACCTCAGTGGAAATGGACACAACCAAAACCATCCAACTATTTGCTGAAATTTATGCTGTCAAAAGCTGGTTCACTTCAGCTTCCAAAGCACAAATGTTCCTATGCTGTTTTCCACATCCAGGCTCAATAAAGGCATCAGTAATTTTTGACTTGATTGCACTATAATTATTCAAATATCGTTAATTTTATGCTCTAGCCTAATTTCCATATCCGTTGTTATCATTAAAGGAGATTATTATAGTTAATGTACCTAAAGTATCCCCACTAATTGAAAAATGCAATTCTTGAGTAATATCAATCACAACAACATCTCAATATAAAGGCTACTGTGGTGATGTGAATGTGATTATTATCAACAGAAGCCATGAAGGGCACAGTAGTATGAGCACATAAGGACATGAGCTACAGACCCTTTCTCTTCTCTTCAAACACTGTACAATCACCCTAAGACACAGAAAACAAGCGCAGGACCAAGGATCACTCTGGTTCATAAAAGGACACTGGCGCTTGGCAAGTAATACAACCCAGATCACCATCAGGGCTCAGACAACGCCCACTTCTCCTGCTGAGGCTGAGTTTGTTGTACTGCAGCTCCCAGCAGGTCTCTCCCCCTCTTATCAATCAAGCCCAGGAGTGTGAAGCTGAGTAAAGGTGCAACATTTCCTTCTCCCCACAGGAAACCCTCTCTCCAGCTGGGCTGGATCAGTAGGGTGCACAGCACATCAACAAGACAGATGGGACAAAAAAATACGAGGACAAGTGATGAAGGGAATGAGAGGAGTGAGGGAAAGGGACCCCAGAGATATAGACAGGAAATTTGAGGTCATATTTATTCTTAAATTCCTTCTATCTCAGAGGGTTTCCATGGAGAGTGATTATTTATTTAAAACCACCTTTATTAAATCAGTGTAAGATAAGTTTTTAAATGTTGTTTCTTTATCACATGGGAAGAGAAATTTAAGTCATTAAAAGGAAGGACTCTCTAATCTTTAACTTTGTTGGGGCATTTTTAAAACTATCTTCACAAAACACAAAATGAGATGCTGTGTGGCAAAGTTGAGAGTGCCAGCTTTGTTAAGACTCAGATTCATGTCCTGCTTCTGACACAACAGCTGTGTGAAGTCACTTATCCTCTCAGTGCCTTAGGAAACTCCCTAGAGTCAGGGGTGTGGCAGCAAATGTTTAACAATGAGATTTTAAAAAAATGTGCATCCAGACTTTTAAATTTATCTATCTACATTACTAACATTTTCTCCATCACTTCTTAAAACACCATTAAATGCTCACTTAACAATTGGTTTCAGAGCAAGGTGTGCTGCATCCACTAGATACATTAATGGAAGGCATTTCTATACTAGAAGTTCTTCACACCCATAAATCATATATATGAACTGAAAAAAAAATCTTCCCAAAAAATCAGCAACCAACATATGGAATGGGAGACCTTGTCTGATAGGAAAAAATTAACCAAACAAATTAAGTGTATTTAAGTCTACCTTACATAAATGTGGCACTTAAATGTCTTTGGGACCCAGCATCAATTGTTTATCAAAACTCAGAATGCTATGTTCAGAATCCACAGCAGTCAGGGTTTCTTAACCTTTTTCATATCATGAGCTCCTGTGGAGGTCTGGTAAAGCCTACAGACCTTCTCAGAATAGTTTTTAAATAATTCCCAATTGAAAGAAATGCTAAATTTCATATAAAATTTAATGAAAATAGAAATGCATTCATTGTTCTTATCCAAGTTTCCAATCAGTCAAAATCCAGCAGGTTCTCACATTGAGAATAGGGAGTTGCAGATTCTTTGCACAGAGGTTACTGATGACATTCAACTGAGTGTGTAGGAAATCCAAAAGGGAAAGGTATCAGGACAGATTCCTCCAAAGAGGGTGGATTACTGAGCAAAAGAAAAACAAAAGCCAGAGACCAGAACAAATCAGAGAGAAAAACTAAGGTTTCGACAAAGGATATCTGAAATTAGAGTACACAGACTAAGTAATGAGAGAGAAATTTTAAGAAAACATTAGACAACTGATTTGATCTGAAGTCTAGATATGAGCAAGGGTGGTTGAACAATAACCAGTTAGATAAATTAAGCACTGATCTGATTAAGCTAATTGAATTCATGAAACATTGTCTACTTACTATATGCCAATTACCATGTAGAAAATACAAATAAAGAAGGCAAGAATCTACGGTCATCACTGGGGATCTAGAATCCAAGCAAGCCGATGTATGAAATCCAGAAATGTCAACAACTCAAAGATGAATTCAAGACTAACCTGTTTTGTGACAACCTCACACTTATGGGTCCTTTAAAAAAAATAATAGAAAAATAGAAACAAAATTAACAAGAAAATAAGATTTACCTGCCCCCCAAAAAAAGAACCAAATGCACAAATTAAAATGAAGAACTTTTTTTCAGTGTGTGACAGTTTTTCGCTGCTTGATAAGATATTATACTAAACTTACATTTTTTGTTCAGTTTTTTTTTTTTTTTGTGGCATAGCATAAGACCTAGGTTTGCAATCTGGCCTGCCACTTGCTACTTGCATGAACTTATGTAAGGCCATATGCCAAATCTAATCCTAGGAACTCATCTAAATAATAATAAGAGGATAAGATGAATAGATGATTTCTCAGGTTCCTTCAAGTATTAAGTCTTTGACTGTTATAATTTGACCCCTGGTAAGTATCATACAAAGTAGATCTTATCCCTCCATAAATTTCATAAATATCAAATAAATAGTACAACATTAGGACTGAAACAGATTTTAGAGATCATCTAGTCCACCATCCTCATTTTGCAAAAGAGGAAACTGAGGCAGGGTAGCAAGGCATAGTAGAAACAGTAATGGATTTATAGTAAAAAAATCTAGGTTCAAAAAAAAAAGGCCTAGGTTCCAGTTTCCACTCACTATCAGTAACACATAATGTAAATTTTCTATTGTTGGTTTCCTCATCTATTAAATGAAAAGAATAATATTCATACTATCTCTTTAAGACCTAAAACTTACAAAGGATTTTTCAACCTCTTCATTTTACAAATGAGAAAATTCACGTATCTGTTGTGAGAAAAGCATGATATAAAACTGTAAAGCATGATACAAACTGTAAAGTACTATATACATGTGCACTATGAAATGATAATTTCTACAGCTATCTAGCAGTAGAAAGAGGTCTAGCCAGAACTTCATTATCCTGTCCACCATTCTACTATGTAACTCTGCTTCCTTTGACTTCTCTTTTAAATCTAGAGGACCAGAGTCCACTAAAATGTCAAGTCCAGAAAACACTTCTGCCTGTCAGACTTGTGTCTGAGGGCACAATGTTTTGGTATGTTAATATTTAATCTACTCTAATATATTCTCTTCTCTCAAGAAATCATTTGGATAAATCAAAGAAGCTTTAAAATTGCTGAAAGCAAGATTTTGCTCCAATATCACACAGAAGTAATATTTGGACCAAAAAACAAATTACAAGTTAAGTGGGATTTATGAAGACTGAGTAAATTATTTTTATATCAGTAGGATTCCCGAAGTATTGAAGATTCCAAAAACCAAACTCATTTGAAAACATAAAGAATAAATTTTAAATCTTCACTTTAATACCCTTACTATCTTAAGATAGCCGCTACAAAACAGCACAAGGAATAGGGAACCAAGATGGAGGGAAGCGGATGAGAGAAAAAAGAGACACAGATAAGAATAGAGACACAAAAAGAGAGAGACAAAGAGACAGACAGACAGAGAAAGGGACAGAGATAAAGGGAGAATTTATTAGCACTTTCTATGTGATGGGAACTGTGCTAAACACGAATACAAAACATAAAAAGAAGATGGTCTCTATTCTTAAGGAACTTAGATTCTAAAGTAAACAGAAAAAGAATGCACAAGTTGTCTTAGTCACAAAGATTTTAATGTCCAGTAGCCAACCTTCTCCACATTTCATTAGGCTAGTCTTTTAAAGACCAACTTACCAACCCACTAAAAGCCTTTCTAGTCTGGTATTACCTATAAGAGTTTGGGATTCCCCCAGTATAGCCTACAAAACCCAAGGTCACCTTAATGCTATAGGCAGGAATTACAGATTTTCATGATAAGAAATATCCCTAATCTAATTTGAATCTAAAAAGATAAAATGTGGCATATGGTAACTTTAAAGGAATTGATATTTTTCTATTAAATATTTATGCAAAGTAATTAATCTCTTTGGTAGGACAATATATAGTATCAACTTTCACAATGTCTTGCATATATTGATAGTAAATAAATATTTGTTGAATGATTATAGCTCCTTGTAGTCCTTTATTCAAATTTGATATGAAGGGGTCAGGTACACTTTGGGCAAACTCTCACTTGTCTAGCTCATTGCCTACCTAGAAAATTCCTGTCTGACAGCAACCAGAATGGTGTCACCGATTACCCCTTGCAAACATATAATTCACAAGGCTAAAAGAATGAACAGATTTACTTATAAGTTAAAGAACACAAAGAACTCGTCACTGTCCTCAGAGGCCAGTGTAGTTTCACCTACTTAAGAGTGTTGTTCTGCACAGAGCTCCTACAGAGGTGCCCGGGGTTGCTCCTCCGTACTGGTATGACCCCTTCATGACTGCTGGCCGGTAATGTTGATAGCAATATTTCACCCCTCTCACAAATCTCTGCAACTCCTAGCTGATGTCACCTGCCATCTTTTCCTGTTTTGCTCCTCTCATCAATCCTGCATCTTATCTTTCTATTCATATTCCATAGCTCCTGGTTGTTGGCACCAGACCTCCTCTGCTATTGCTCTGCTCAGTCTTTTGCCCAAAATATCACTTCACCTGCAGTTTCTATGCTATCCTAACAAATAGCAACAGTTTTTCTTTTTGCCCCAGAAAATTAGTTTTCCATACATCTGTAGGGGAAGAGCTACAGCTCAAAACGCAGTTTGAGACGAGAATGTGTCCATGTCCAAAGTTTTAATTTGTGCTACATTTTCATAGTTTTTCATAGTGCTACAAATTTCATAGTTTTAATTTGTGCTACATGTCTCAAGCTTAGGTCTAACAGAAGTGAGTACAACCATCAGAAACACACTTGCAAGGCGACTTGCTCATGAATTGGATTTCAGTGAGGCAGAACCGCACTCTCTCCTCCAGAGTCATCAGTGGCAGGACAAAAGTCAAAATGACTGGCAGTGATAACAAAGGAAGGGTAGCCCAACGACTGCTGGGGCCAGTATGGAAACCATTGAATGAAAGTAGCCCTTCAACCTACTAACACCACTAGGTCTGACACCTCTGAAGCAGGGTAATCCACTAATCCCTACATACCAAGGCTGGGACTAACTCCTCCAAAACAGGCTGAGGAAAGGATAGAGAAATATTATAATAAAGCGAGGATTCTGGAAGACGGCTGAGCAGGTCAGAAAATTCCAAGTTCTCAAGATGTTCCTCCAAAAAAGAGATAAAATAGCACCCACAGAACATAGAACCATGAAAACAAATAAGAGTAGGAACAGAACAGGAATTCTCTTTGGACAACATGAGAAGATCTGAAGTAAAAGTCCAGGACTAGATTTCCTCCCTGTGAAGAGTAAATACCTCCAGGCTAGGGTCTACAGCAAGCTGCTTTAACAACAAACAGCAAATGCTGGGGTTAGCTGGGTTGGGAGCCTCAACCACAGGAACATTTACCTCTGAGATAGTGAAGGGAGTTGGGTATGTGACCTGGGGAAGATCTAAGGACTCTTTGCTGACAAGGAAAGCCAGACTAAGCTGGACTGCAAAGGAGGATGGTCGTGAGAAGGAACCATCACACCCCCAGTGAGTGCATTAACAGTGGGGCAGGGAAACTTACAGAAGGCTGGAGGTCTTGGTTTGAGTCACAGGGGACACCTGAAGAGTATTCAAGGTCAGAGACACCATCCCCAATACCCTAGGACTAGAGGTGATTATAAAAACTAAATTAATAACAAAAGAAAATTGCACAGGCAGTAGTAAGGGAAAAGGGTGGGGGGCTGATAGAAGGGTGGGAAGGCTGAGGGAGGCAGTGGTCAGAAAGTAAAACTCTTGAGAAGGGGAAGGGAGAAGGGAGGAAAAAAAAGCATAAATAGGGCGGGGGAAGAGAATAAAAGGAAAGACACAAATAGAATCACAACTTTGAATGTGAATGGGATGAAATCTCCCATAAAATGGAGGCAGATAGCAGAATGAGTTAAAAACCATAATTTTACAATATGTTGTTTACAAGAAACACATTTGAAATGGGGATACACACAGGGTAAAGGTAAAAGACTGGAGTCAAATATATTATGCTACACCTTATGTAAAAGAAAAAGAATCAGGGATAGCAATCCTAATCTCAGACAAAGCAAAAATAGATCTAATCAAAAGACATAAAGAAGGAAACTATATCCTGCTAAAAGGCACCATCAAAATTTAAATATCATTACTAAACATATATGAACCAAGTGGTATAGCATCCAGATTCTTTGAGAAGAAGTAGAAGGAGTTACAGGAAGAAATAGACAGCAAAACTATACTAGTGAGGGACTTCAACCTCCCCCTTTCTGAACTTGATAAATCTAACCTCCAAATAAGCAAGAAGGAAGTTAAGGAGGTGAATAGAATTCTGGAAAAGGTAGCTATGATAGACCTCTGGAGAAAACTGAATGGGGATAGAAAGTAATATACATTTTTCTCAGCAGTGCATGGCACATACACAAAAACTGACTATGTGCTGGGGCACAAAAACATCACAATCCAGTGTAGAAAGGCAGAAATAATCAATGCATCCTTTTCAGATAATGATGCAATAAAAATTATATGAAACAGAGAGCCATGGAAAGATAGACCAAAAAATAATTAGAAACTAAATAATCGAATCCTAAAAAATGAGTGGGTCAAACAACAAACCATAGAAATAAACAAAAATTTCATTCAAAAGAATGACAATAATGACAATACCTATCTACCAAACTTACGGGACGCAGCAAAAGCAGTTCTTAGGGGAAGTGTTATATCTATGAATGCCTACATGAATAAAATAGAGAAAAAGAAGATCAATGAATTGAGCATGCAACTGAAAAAGCTAGAAAAAGAACAAATTGAAAATTTCCAATTAAATACAAGGTTGGAAATATTGAAAACCAAAGGAGAGATTAGTAAAATTGAAATTAAGAAAACTATTGAACTATTAAATAAAACTAAGACCTTGTTTTATGAAAAAACAATAAAATTGATAAACCTTTGGTCAATTTGATTTTAAAAAAAAAAGAAAGCCAAATTACGAGTATCAAAAATGAAAAGGGTGAACAATGAAGGGGAAATTAAAACAATAATTAGAAATTACTTTGCCCAACTGTATGTTCATAAATTTGACAATCTTAGTAAAATGGATGAATATTTACAAAAATGTAAACTGCCCAAATTAACAGAAGAGGAAATAAAATACTTAAATAACCCATTAAAAAAAGAAAAAAGAAATTGCACAAGCCAATGAACTCCCTAGGAAAAATTCTCCTGGGCCAGATGGATTTACAATTAATTCCAATACTATATAGACTATTTGGGAAAATAGGCAAAAAAGGAGTCCTACTAGACTCTTTTTATGATACAAACTTGGTGCTGATAACTAAACCAGGAAGAGGCAAAACAGAAAAAGATAATTATAAACTAGTCTCCCTAATGAATATAGATGCAAAAATTTTAAATAATATATTAGCAAAAAGATTACAGCAACTTATCAAGAGAATAATACATTTTGATTAGGTAGAATTTATACCAGGAATGCGGGGCTGGTTCAATATTAGGAAAACTATTAGCATAACTGATCATATCAACAACAAAACTAAAAGAAACCATATGATTATCTTAATAGATGCAGAAAAAGTTTTTGACAAAATACAACACCCATTCTACTGAAAACACTGGAAAGCACAGGAATAAATGGAGCCTTCCTCAAAATAAGTAGTATCTATCTAAAACCATCAGTAAGCATTTATGTAATGGGAATAAGCTAGGTGCATTTCCAGTAAGATCAGGGATGAAACAAGGATGCCCATTATCACCACTATTATTCAATATGGTACTAGACATATTAGCTTTAGCAATAAGAGAAGATAAAGAAATTGAAGGAATCATAATAGGCAAAGAAGAAACTTAAGTTACCTCTTTGCAGATGATATGATGATATACTTAGAGAATCCTAAAAAATCAAGTAAAAAACTACTTGGAATAATAAACACTTTCGGCAAAGTTACACAATACAAAATAAAACCACATAAATCATCTGAACTTCTATATATTACTAACAAAGCCCAACAACAAGAAATAGAAAGAAAAATTTCATTTAAAGGGAGTCTATCTGCCAAAACAAATCCAGGGACTATATGAAAACAATTATAAAAACACTTTTCCCATAAATAAAATCAGATCTAAATAATTGGAAAAAATCAGTTGTTCATGGGTAGGCCAAGCTAATATAATAAAAATGACAATTCTATCTAAATTAATTTACTTATTCAGTGCCATACCAAACTACCAAAAAATTACTTTCTAGAACTAGAAAAAAATAATATCAAAATTCAACTGGAAGAGCGAAAGATCTAGAATATCAAGGTAATTAATGAAAAGAAATGCTAAGGAAGGTGGCCTAGTCATACCAGATCTCAAATTGTATTATAAAGCAACAATCATCTGACTAAGAAATAGAGGGATGGATCAGCGGAATAAGTTAGGTACACAAGACAGTGGTTTTGATTATAGCAGTCTAGTGTTTGATATCCCAACTTCTGGGATAAAAACTCATGGTTTGACAAAAAGTGCTGGGAAAACTGAAAAAGAGCATGGCAGAAGCTGGGCATAGACCAATGCCTCACACCATACACAAGAATAAAGTCCAAATGGATACATGATTTGGGTATAAAGGATGATATGGTAAACAAATTAGGGGAGCAAAGAGTAGTTTATACATCAGATTTGTGGAGAATGGAGAAATTTACGACCAAAAAAGAGATAGTGAACATTATGAAATACAAAATGGATAATTTTGATTACATTAAACTGAAAAGATTTTGCACAAACAAAGCCAATGCAACCAAGATTAGGAGGGAAGCAGAAAACTGGGGAAGAATTTTTACAACTAGTGTCTGTGATAAAGGTCTCATTTCTAAAATATATAGAGAACTGAGTCAAATTTGTAAGACTACAAGTCATTCTCCAATTGATAAATGGTCAAAGGATATGAACAGGCAGTTTGCAGAGGAAGAAATTAAAAGTTATATATAATCATATGAAAAAATGCTCTAAGTAACTATTGATTAGAGAGATGAAAGTCAAAACAATTCTGAGGTACCACATCACACCTATAAAACTGGCTAACATGACAAAACAGGAAAATGATAAATGTTGGAGAGTTGGAACACTAATTCATTGTTGGTAGAGCTGTGAGCTAATCCAACCATTCTAGAGAGCAATTTGAAGCTATGTCCAAAGGGCTACAAAAATGTACATATCCTTTGAATACCACTCCTAGGGTTGTATCTCAAAGAGATCATAAAAATGGGAAAGCACTCACATGTACAAAAATATTTATAGCAGCTCTTTCTGTGGTGGCCAAGAACTGGAAATCCAGGGGATGCCCATCAATTTGGGAAGGGCTGAACAAGTTGTGGCATATGAATATAATGGAACACTATTATGCTATAAGAAATGATGAACAGTCAGACTTCAAAAAAACCTGGAAAGACTTATATGAGCTGATGCTGAGTGAAATGAACAGAACCAGGAGAACATTATAGACAGTAATAACCACAGTGTGCAAGGACTGTTTCTAATAAACTTAGCCCTTCACAGTAATGCAAGAACCTAAAACATTTCCAAAGGACTCCTGATGCAAAATGCCATCCACATTGAGAGGAAAAACTATAGAGTTGGAATGAAGAATAAAGCAGACTGTTTTCTGTTTTGTTATGTTTTGGTTTGGTTTGGTTTTTCTCATGGTTTCTCCCATTCATTTTAATTCTTCTATGCAACATGAAAAATGTGTTTAATGTGAAAATGTGTTCAATAAGAATGTACGTGTAGAACCCATATAAGATTGCATGCTGTCATGGGGAAAAAGGGTGAGAAAAATTTTAAATTTATAGAAGTGATTGTTGAAAACTAAAACTAAAAACAAATAAATCAATTATTTTTAATGCATAGGCAAAGGAGAAAGAATCCAACCATAGAGAATTACTATGGGAACAGAAAAGACCAGGATCATATTCAAAGGAGGATATTGAAGAAAAGAAACCCTCTTCTACCCCAAAGAGTAATGTTCAATAGTAGTCACCTGCTCAAAAAGAATTCACTGAAGAAATTTAAAAAGACTTTAAAATTCAAATAAGAGACTGAGGAAAAAGAAAAATAAAAATGATACAAGAAAAACAAGAAGATTATGACAAGAAAGTTAATCAATTAGAAAAGGAGATCCAGAATCTTAAGGAAGAAAATGATTCCTTGAAAATCAGGGCTGGGCAAGATAAAGTTAGTGAAGTTATAAGAGATGAAGCAATTAATATATACATATATTATATATATATAATACATATAATATGCATATTATATATACATATATAAATGAAAAAAGAAGACAATGTGGAACATCTCTTAAGAAAAACAATGGATCTAGAGAATAGATCAAGAAAACATAAGAATAATTGGACTATCTGAAAGTTCGGATCAAAAAGAATCTTGATACAATAATACAAGAAATAATTAAATTGTCCTGAAGCATTAGAACAACAGGGGAAAATAGAAACAGAAAAAATCCACCCATCACCACCTGAAAGAGGTCCTACAAGGAAAACTCAAAGATTAAACTCAAATAATTAAATTCTGAAACCCTGAGATCAAGGACAAAACATTATGAGCAAGAAGAAAAAATCAATTTACATGTGATGGTACCACAATTAGAATCACACAAGACCTAGCATTAGTGACACTAAAAAATCAACTGCTGGATCACTATAAAGACTATTAGACCATTATATATCAGAGAGTAAAAAAACTAGGCCTCCAAGCCAAAAATATCATACACAGTATAGCTAAACCCAATTCTGAATGAAAACAAAAATGAACATTTGATCAACTGCCAGACTTTCAGTACTCTGTTAAAAAAAAATACTGAACTCAATAGAATATTTGACATTCAAGAACCAAGAGAAATATAAGATACACATAAATGGCCAGTTACAAGGGACTAAATAATGATATTACATTTACCTTTTATGTATGGAAAATGTAAAACCTACATCTAAGATTGTTACTAGCAATTAGGTAGCTTATAAGAAAGACTGAGGTATACCTGAGTATGATATGACTTTAAAAAGTAAAACCATTCAAGAACAGCTAAAAGAGCGATTATCATATACAAATGAGGTGCAAGAGAAAGGACAAATACAGAGGAATTGGATGGGGGAAATTGTAATCTTGCCTGAAATTTTCCAAGTGAACCTTTTTCTACAAATTAATTGCACAGACCTCTAGAGAATGAGGAGGAAAGTTAATGTTTCTTCCCTATAAGGTTGGAACTGGACAGAATGAAATCACACAGCCCCAGAAAGTCTGAGTACCAGGGTGCCCAGGATTGAAAAGAGCAAAGGAGCCATGGCTTTAAAGACAGGCAGAGAAAAGATGGGTTATGTAAGTGGGATGAAATATCTATCATAAGCTGATGGAGGAAGAGCACCAGAGTGGGAGTAAAGCTGGAGGGGTCATCATTTCCTACCTTGGTTACAAAGGAAACTAAGTAGGAGGGGGCTTCTTTCTCCTTTCCCTCTTCATGCAGATGAAGATTTTTTTCTATCAAGCTTTCTACTCCCTCTACATGGATCTTTTACCAAGGAATAGTTTTGGTTTTGTGGTTGTTCTTCAGTTTGTTTCCTTTGGATAAAGGATTTATTGTCTAATATTTTGCTGAATATGACTGTAAATATTATTTGATAGTACAAAAGGAGAGGAGGGGAAGGGAAGGGAGGAAAGGGAAGGAGAAGGGAGGGGAGCAGAGGGGAGAGGAGAGTGGTGAAGCTCTAAAGAGGTTTTACAGCTAGGGGATTCACTGAATAGAGTGCTGGGTCAAGTTCAAAGCCAGCCTCAGACAGTTACTAGCTGTGACAAGTCATTTAACTTCTGTTTCCCCCTGTTTCCTCCTCTAGAAAATAGGCCTAATAACATCTCCCTCCCTGGGTTGTTGGGAAAATCAAATGAGATATTTGTAAAGTGCTTAGCATAGTACTTTGCACATAGGAAGCACTATATAATGTTAGCTATTATTATTTTGGTTTTTCACATATAATTATAGGCTCCAGAATACCTAAGTGAAAACCCCATTTCTGATTTGGGAGTCAAGAGGACCAGCTGGAGAGAGATTTTACCAACCATTAATGCTGTATGTTTACATCATATTATAAACTTCCAAGAGCAGAGTTGAAAAGAAACCTAGAGCTTCTGTTCTATCATTTCTTCAGATCATTAAAGACTCTTTCCTTTCCATTGGTCATAGTAACCAGGTATAACTTCCAGTGAGAATCTGACTACAGTCAATATAATCCTTTCCCTCAGGCTCTACAGACAAAAAGTGAAGAGAAAAAATGAGAAGACCCCTGGAAGGAAGGCCTTGCCCCAAAGTCAAACCCCTGGAAAGGGAGAGGAGTGTCTTTGGGGACTTACTTCCTACTATCCTATTTAGGAGCAGAAATCAGTTTGGTCAATAAATAGCCCTCCTTGCACTCCAGGTACATTCTGTGAATTGTACACAGAAGTCTCTAGCTGTGATGCAACTTGGGGAGAAAGTATTCCAGACAGGAGGCATAACAAAAGGTAGAATGGACCCAGTAGAAGAAAGGGACATAACTAAAAAATAGACAGCATGTTGGACAAAAATAGACTAGGCCTGAAAAACTAGAGGTTTTTCACTACTATAACATCCCTCTTCCTGTCTCTGTGTCATGGTTATCTGTTGGCTCAGGGTGCATTTTTTGGATTGATGTCCTCTCTTTGCACCGCCCCCAGCACCTAGCATGTGCCTAGAGGGTCTGAAAAACACCCATTCTCTTCTCAGCTATCCCTTTGTTCCACAACAATTTCTTCTTGACAACAGCATGAAGTTGGTTAAATCACCTGAAACTCCTACTGGACATATGTAAAGGAAGGCAGGGGATACAAACATAGCCCCAATACTACCAAGTATGAGGAAGAAAAAAAAATCAGTTATTACCATCTTATAAGACTAGCTCAGTAGCTAAATGGTTCCTCTCTAGTGTCTCAGATTGTTTTCAATACCTCATCACAATTTATTTCATAAGCTGGATCAGAAATATGCATAATGTCGAATAAGATTTAACAAGAATGATATGGAATAGGAGGCAATAGTGCCTTGCCTTGTAAATACTTCCCTTGTTTCTGCAAAGTGATATACTTAATATATGATGGTGGGTCCTGGATATTTTTGCTACTGATCTCATAAAGTATTTTGCTGAATCATGCCTGAAATAGCCTTTGTAGTATTTCTAGAGGGCAAAAAGCTCATTTCTAGTTACCCCAGCCAAAGGAGCACTGACTAGGATGGGGAGAAATAGAACAGAAAAGGCAAACCATTTTTGAGGCTTAGAGAATATTTTTAATCTCAGAAAGAAGTAAAAGCTAAATACAATTTTCGTTGTTCTAATCTGTGAGAGGCAGCATAGTGTGTCAGATAAAAATCAGGCCTTGAAGCCCAGAAGACTATTGTTCAAATACTTTGTCTGATGTACACTGGCAGCATGATTTTGGGTATGTCTTTTACAGGCAACTAATCACTACATCATCTAAGACTAAATTGCAGAGATGTTGAAATGCATTGATAAAAGAAGGTTCCTCTCCTAGAAGTTACCTATATCACTGAAATCACAGGTCTAGGCTTTATCTCTATTACTATTCTGCTTTGTGACAAAACATTTACATTTGAGGATCAAGATAAAAATATTTCTACACTGGCAAATCTATCTAGAATGCCACTTTAACTCTGCCATCTCTAGGCCTACTAGAAAACCAGCGTCTAAACATCTCAGTGAAAGAGCTAATGAGCATCATTTATGATTTGTCACCCAGGACTGTATTTTCTGCCTCTCTTTTTGAGTTGTTATGCAACTTTAGCTTTTAGCCTGTTAACTTTAAGGTTAATTAGAGATCACATCTTTTCTGAAGGTCTGGCAAAATGCATGAGAGTAACCAGGGCAACTAGCCCACATGATGTTACATGGAGGATTAATTTCTGGAGGCTGTGAAGTAAGAACAGTATTCAACCAAAATTTCAGTGTTCAGAAACCCAAACTCAGATGCCATTTGGGGCTATAATCTGGTACCTAATAGTGATTCTTTAAATCAATCTGTGATATATAAAAAACAGAAGTATAGTAATAATAATTTCACAAGTCTGCTCTTATAATCATATACAAGAATCTAAATTTTATTTTAGCTTGGACTTAAAAATGCCAGTCTTTAGACTTTTAGAATTGAAGTTGACAGTGGGGTGGAAATAGGAGACAAGAGTGTGATACGGAAAAGCAAAGATCTCAGCTAAAACGCAACTTGAGTAAATCTCCTTCATGGAGAAGAAAACACATCTTAAACAGTCCATTTCCAGAGTCAACCTTCAACAAATATTTAACTCAATTTGATATGCATTTAATAAATGACAATTTGTCAGACCCTGGGGATACAAAAACAAAACTGAACAAGTCCTTGTCCGCAATGAGTATGCATTCTACTGGAGGTAAAAAACACGTTTATACAGATAAATATATTGGGAATCAAAACAGCACAGGGGAAAGATTACAGGACTTGGAGTCAGAGACTCTACATTCAAATCCTGGTTCTGTCACTTACTGCCTGGCGATCTGGGATGAGTTATTCAACCTCTGTGGGATTCTATTTCCTTAACTATAAAATAAAGGAATTGTATTATATTACCTCTAAGTTCCTTTCCATCTCTAAATCTATTATCCTGTGTTCCTAATTGCAAATGATGTGAAAAAGTTCCAAGGTAAAGATGTACCATACATGGGAAACAGTAATCAAACAAATTTGAGTGTAACCCTAAACAGAATCCACATATACTTCAAAATCTTTGCTAACAAAAAGAGCACATTCCAGTAACATACTCATTGTTAGATATCCATTACTAGACATAGATATAACATAGAACACCTAGAACTGTCTTCATGAGTGTGATTTCCCTCTCTACTGAATTTCCACATGGTATTCTACCCTTCCATCGAGGCAAAGTAAACTAGTTCTTTGGCTATTTCAACCACTCAAGGACAACATCCACCTTTCTATGGCCTGTCTGGTGTTCAGTGATATGGAGATTTGCTCAGAGGGTCTCTTAACCATATCTAGATGTCTTGGACTGCCCAAATCCTATGAGTACATCCCTCTCTCTGACCCCAAGCCTCCCCATGCAAGAACTGCATTTAAGATAATCCCACTGCCTCTTCCTTTGCAGAGGACACCACTGCCTTTGAACCTCCTCCAGTTACATCCACTTCCAGACTGAATTTGTTATAAAGAACCTTTGTCTCCAAAGGACTTCATTGGTGAATTCCTCTTGACTGTTTCTGAATACTTCTCAAATCATTATTTTGACTTCAGCTCTAAAAAAAAGTTGGTGGTTACAGCTCATAGAGGTTTCAAACTGTTCTAGTGAGTTCAAGTTCCACGAATCACCAGGTCACCAAACCATATGGCAGAAAGAAAATAAAAGGCAGAATGGTTGCATGTTTTTTTCCTCCATTTCATATATTCTTGTTAATGCTTTCCCAAGGGCCTGCAGGTACATATGGCAGTTTACAAACTAACAGATTGTGTGTGGGATCAATAAAGTTTCATTTGAAATCAAACTTTAGAAGTGAAGACTCTGCCTTCTGTGGACATTTGTGAATGCCCAGGTTTGCACTGGGTTAGATGATGCTTTAGAAAATTGTGAATGACTAACAAAAAGAAATTTTGCTTACTTTATTTAACCAAAATATCCCAATGACCCTTGCAAACCCTAGACAGCATGCTTATTCTTGCACATATGTCACAAACATCAAATGTTCTGAAAAGGAAAGAATAGGAAAAGGGATCCTTATTAAGAAATGCTAAACTCTTCCTTCTACATTATACATTGTAAAAGAGCAAAGACGATCTTTATAGTAATCTTTCCTATTGCCTAATATGATGCAGTGCAGTCCAGTCCAATCAAGGACATGCTGGAATCAGCTTACACAGGCTCATGGGAGCCTACTGTTAAATTTTTCATGCGATCATGTATACCTCAGAAATCAGTAGTGATATCACTAGATCAAGGAGTACGTACATTTTAGTCACTTTGGAGGTATAGCAAATACGTAGACATAGACATATGAGAGAGACAGACAGAAAATAATTTATTTGATGACCAAAAGTCCTATAAAAGAAACAATAAAACAATTGTATCAACACAGTGACCAATCATAACTTTAGAAGACTGGAGAGCAAACAAGCCTCTCACTTCTTGGTGGAGAGGTGATCAACTAGAGATACAGAAGTAGAAAAACATTTCCAGATGTAGCCAATAAGTTGTTTTGCTTTGCTTGTTTTACTTATTTGTTGCAAGTGTTTCTATGAGGACGGGGAATCGGGGATAAGTTTAAGAGAAGTGATAAAGATGCCCAAAAAAGGAAAGCCTCTTAGATATTATCTCATTTGATCACACACACACACACACACACACACACACACACCTGGGAGATAGATACAATTATCCTCATTTTACAGATGAAGAAACAGAGGCAGAGGTTATATATGACTTGCCCAAGGTCACATAGCTAAATGACTGAGGCAAGATTTGAATTCAGGTCTTCTTGAGTCCAAGTCCAATCTTCTAGGCACCGCATCACCTGTATCTAAAATTCATAAAATATTATATAGAGTGAACTTTTTTCATTACTATATTATGAACTACAGGGCAGAGATGATGTCTTCATTATTATATTCCCCAGAGTCCCAGGTGCCTTGCACATAGTTTATATTTGATAAATACTTGTTGTATGATGTTATTTATTATTATTATTATTTATTCAGTGATTCAAAATAATAATAATAGCTAACATTAACATTGTGCTTTAAAGTTTGAAATTGGTTTTATATATACTATTTCATTTGATCATTCAAAAGAATTAATTCATATAAAAAATAAAATTGCACTAGATTTTTATTATAAAATTAGTCACAGTAATTCATTCATATGTATGACTATGCATATATATATAATCCAAATTGGATTATTTATTGCATTACTTTTTCCCACTAATTTAATTTTTTTAATATATTCTCACAGATTCCTAAGATTTTCCCACAGTCTATCACAACTAGCTTGGATCATCCATATCTATAAGAGTTTAAAGTTAGAAATATTAACAGTGTAAAAAATTTTTATTGGGATAAATTCTATAATAATAAATTATATTTTAAAGTACTCTAAGCTTTTCAAGGTACTTTTCTCACAATAACCCAGCCTGGTAGGTAGTATGTCTACTGCATTTGGGTAATTATGAAAAGTCAGGTGGAACTGTGAACTGATTTAACCATTTTGAAGAGCAATCTGTAATTATGCCCAAAGAATTATTAAATTGCCTATAACCTTTGACCCATCGTGATGGCAAGCAAAATAAGATCTTTTGCTGTTTTTGTTTTAATATATTCAGGTGCCTCTGATTGAATCTTGCCTTTATCCATCAAGAGTCTTTATTAGGAATAAAATAGAGAAACAAGAGTTTCTTTAACTAGAAACAGTATATGTATTTTTATTGTTAATTATTTTACTGTGATTAAAGATCTTCCCCATTCATTAATGGGCCTGCCCATTAAAGGGAGTTTGATTAGGGAAGATTTGTGGGAAGGCCCAAGTCTTTTGTTAATGAGGCACTGGCTCTTAAGCGTTGTGATGCCCTCTGGCTCTAAAAAAGGTATAAATACTGTGAGTTGAGATTTTACTTTAGGGCTTGTTTGTTTGGCCAAATGAGGACAATGGGAAACTGCTAAAGGAGCTCTACCTCCAGCTTTGAAAACCCAGATGTCAGTGCTTCCCTCTCTGGTAATTATGGTCAGACAGATGGACCTGTTTGTTGAATTCAGGCAGAGGAGGCCATGTCGGTTGATCTTTGATTTCTCTGTATTTTCTTTAAATTTCAGGGTACTGACTGTCCTGAACTAGATGAATGATATATATACTTGGCTAAAGGAGTGATATATGTGTTTGGTTAAAGTGATTGTTAACCCCTTGAAAATTGCTTTCCTTTTATGAATGCAGATCTAAGAACCTGAGATAGCAGGCTCTCCTATGTATGGTGGGGTGCTTACTGTTACACCCAGCAATACAACGACAAGGTCTATTTGCAAAGATGATTAGAGAAAAGGGAAAAGAACCTGTATGTTCTAAAATGTTTGTAACATCTCTCTTTATAGTGGCAAAGAATTGGAAATTGCAGGGATACCCATCATTTGGGGAAGAGCTGAACAAGTTGTGGTATATGACCATAATGGAATACCACTGTTCTAGAAGAAAAAATGAGCTTCATGATATTAGAAAAATATGCAAGGACTTGCATGAAATAATGAAGAACAAAAAGAAATGAACCAAGAGAATACTGTATACAGTAACAGTAATATTGTTTTAAGAACACCTTTGAGAGAATGTCATTTTCACTATTATAAATGTCCAAGTTTACTACAAAGAAGATAGAAATGAAGATGCTATCTGCATCAAGAGAAAGAACTGAAAAATAGAAGTATGTATAGAATGATTTTACTAGGGGAAGGAGAAAAGAAAAAGAAAAGGGGGAAAAGAGAGAAATAAGGAAATTTATAGGAAAACTTTATTATATATTTTTTAAATAGCAAGCTGTACATAATAGATGTGTAATTCCATATGCAATCATTTTTAATTATACTATGTTATGGAAATGCTTGTTTTATCTCATAAACCACAAATTAAATAAATTTTAAAATTAAAAAATATAAAGAAACTGAAAGGCTTAAAAGAGATAGAAGAATGTACCTCTTTCTTTGCAGAGATGAGAGATTATGAATGTGAAACACTGCATGTAATATTGGATTTTCATGTTTGCTGAAATTTTTTCTCTTTATTGTTTTTTATAAGGAATTGTTCTTGGAGAGAGCAAGAAGGAAGAGATACATAAAAAAATGTTGATTCTATGAAAGCAATGACAATCTATGAAAAAAAATTGTAAAGAGAGACATGGTACCCAGAATAAGAAGTGATCCACATAGTCCTATTGTACTCTATCCAGATTAGAAAAATTATATGTGAAGTACTGTGTTCAGTTCTGTGTGACTCTTTTTAGAACAGACACTGATACACTGAGGATCATCCAGAGGAAGTCAATCAAAATGGTGAGAATGAAGACTGGAGACCATGTGGTACTGGGACACGTGAAGGTAAACTGGCACAAGTTAGCCTAAATAAGAGAAGGCTTGGGGAAAGGAGGAGACATGACAGCTCTCTTGAAGTGTTTGAAGAGGTCTCATGTGGAAGATGAGTGATAAAATTATTCTGCTTGTCACAGAGGAAGAACTAAAGAACAAGGAAGAAACATCACAAAAGGCAGTTTGGCACAGAAAAAAAAAATTCCTGAAAAATAAATCTCTGCAGAAGTGGAATCAGTTGCCTCTCAACAGAGGGTTCCCTTTCATTGGAAGTCTTCAAGTAATAGGTGCATGACTACTTTTGAGGGATGTTATAGAGGGGATTCCTATTCAGCTATGTACTTACGGCCTCTGAAGTCCCTTCCAACTGAACTTCTATACTTCTATAAAAAATAGGAATTTATTTAAAACGCATGAAGCATGCAAAATATCATCTTCATCATTAAGTAACACAGTGAAAGAAGTAGAACTGAGCCCTTTACATACTAAGAAGTGCTACCAAAACCTTTGGCATTTATTTATTTAACTCCTTTTATCCTAGATACATCCTAGTTCCTACATTTATTTTAGATCATAAACCTTCAAAAAATCCTTGAAGGAGAGATGGCAAAGCTTATTTTAACAATTCAAAAAACAAGAAATCTGAAACATTTAAGAAGCCAAAGTCCTGACAGTCAAGGCCCAAAATATACATACATTCTGGCACTTAAAAAATTGAATTTTCAGAAAGTTTTAAAAACAAAAACAGGATTGCTCAAAGATATAGTAACTTAGTTATTGGTTGGTCTAGCTAAGAAAAAAATTCCAGCTACTCTGGTTCCAGGTGATTATTTCTTACCTGGTCTATCTGTAACAGAAACCTCCTCAGAATGTACTTTAATTACAGTAGACTTATATTTTTAATTCAAAGAGGATAGAAAATAATAAAAGGGAAGCTACATGGTACAGTGAAAAGAGTGCTGGAGTTGGAGTCAGGAAGAGTCATCTTCCTGAATTCAAATTTGGACTAAGGTACTTACTAGCTGTGTGACCCTGGGTAAGTCACTTAACTTTTTATCTCAATTTCCTCATCTGTAAAATGAACTGGAAAAGGAAATGGCAAATCACTCCAGTTTCTCTGCTGATGAAATTCCAAAAAGCGGGGTCACAAAGAATCAGACATGACTGAAACAACTGAACAACAGCAAGGAAATAGTAAATTAATATAATTCCATAATATCTTCATTCTTACAATACTGGGACATTAATTCATTCTGAAAGATCAGCTAAAAGTGAAAGACATTTTAAAATAAAACCTTTTTGAGCCAGTGGTTATTTTCCTTAGCATGCATTTAGAAGTATATGAGAGATATTCCTTTTGTAAAGACAAATGTCTGTGAGCAATTATTCCAAGCTTGCAAGGTAAATGCAAACGACTGTTATGGACATGATAGTGGTTTTAACAGTGTTTACTCTAAACTCTGCATCTCCCTCACTGCATGGCACAAGATTCTGTGTCTAACACTCAACAACAAGAGAAAGCATTACCATCTGTTTTGCCACTACACCCAAAGAATCTGACTTGTAACTAAATGTATCCATATGTATCATCTTCCCCATTAGAACACAAGCTCTTTGAGGGTAGCCGTTTTGGGGCTTTTCTAATTCTCTCCAAGGCTTTGCACAGAATAAGCCCTTAATATATGCTTTATTCATTCATTCTTTCCATAAATCAACAAATATTTATTAAGCACTATGTGCCAAGCACTGTCCTAAGCAGTGGAGAGATGAATCAAGCAAAAAAGGCAGTCACTGGCCTCAAGAAGCTTATATTCTAATGAGAGAAAGCAATGAAAAAGCAAGCTTCAAAGAGGAGAGTGGAAGACATTGTCATGGGTGCATGGTGGTATAAAGTCCTGAGAAGTCCAGAAGAAGATAAAGTCCAGAAGAAGAATAAAGTCTGGCTATCCTGAGCCTTTTCTCAAAATGGAGATTCTAGAAGGAACTCACCAATGGGAGAGGGGTGTTCCAGGGTGAGAAGGCCATAAACTCTAAGGGAATTCCAGTGTGAGAAGGCAGCTGAAGCATGGTGGTAAAGAAGACTATCAGTTAATGTTTGCTCATGTTGAATTGGAACGGAATTTGTGGCTACCATTCTTCTAGTGTAGTAGAATGATTACTGGCTCTGAAGTCAGAGGATTCAAGTTCAAATTCCACATCTGAAGCTTACTATTTGTGGGACCTGGCACAGGTCATTTAATTTCACTGGGTCTCAGTGCCATTATTGGTAAAAATAAAGAGCTTAACCTACATGACCTCTAACTTAGATGGTCCTTTCCATCTCTAAATCTATGATCCTATGATCTATCTGCTTTGTAGTTTTGCCAAAGAATCCTATAAACAGGGCAAGTGGTGGCTCCCTCATAATGGGCGCTCCATCCCTTATCCTGGTCTCCATTACATAGAGTATGTTCATAACAGCACTTCAATTTACCAATGAATAAACAGGGAAATACACTAATCCAATCAGAATTTGGTAAATACCTACTCTATGTAAGCAGACTAGCTGCTGTGAATAGGGATCTATAATAGGGACTAGATCTATGATTTTATTGGCATAAGGAACTCCCAAATGGAGATGTTATTTCTACCAAAGCAAGTCAGGATTTTCTCTGCAATGAATAGTCTCAAAGAGTTGTCTAGATCCCTGACAGGTTAAATCACTTGCCTCAGGTTATCAGCCACCATGTGTCAGAGGCAGTGCTTAAACTGAGGTCTTCCTGGCTCCAAGACTGCTATTCTATCCACAATGACAAGCTGCCACTCATGGAAAAAAGGAGAAATAAAGAATAGCTCCTGACCTCTAGGAATGTATATTCTGCAGCAGAGACTCCCTATAATGCCATTTTAAATGTCTACGCTACAAGACCATCTTCTAGGAGGAACCACTCAACCAGCTCTCACAAACTGTCCTATAAGGGTCAAGGGAAACCTTTCTGATACTCATTATACCGCTCAGCAACAAAGTCCTATTTCGTGGTGAAGAGCCCAATTTGAAAGCTATATATCAATACAGAGAGGAAAGAAAAGGTTGGGTTTTTTTTTTTAATTTTAGGTTATTAAATTGTCATGGCAAGCAATTTAAAGTGAGAAATAACACTCTAAAGTCCAGGTTTGTTACAATGGTCTAGAAAGATCTAAGTAGAAATTCCACCTGCCTAAATAAACCTCCCCTTAGCTTGCAAAAAATAGCAGGCTACTATGGATCATCTGTACTGTGTAGAAAGAAAAAAGTGGCATGCACAGAATATTAGAAAAACAAAAACAAACAGCTATTTCGTAAATTTCCATCAGTTTTAAAAACACAAATGTCTGAGTAAACCTGTCGAATAATTTTGAAAAGGAGGCCTTCAAAATGATTGACCATGTCTGCTTTTACAAATGAGGATAGGTCTATATCCACAATGGCTCCAATGCACCAAATGAATGTGACATCTCTCACAAAGGCCACAGTAGTCTCCACAAGAGAAGTCCCTAGCAAGACTCTCAGTTTATAGGAAATGAAATTGAATGCGTGAGGAGACTGACAGGATATTTTCACTTACCAACATTGTCAGAATTCAGAAAAAAATGCCAAGACCTTTGAAATGGCACACCACCCCTGGGTCTTATCTCTTACAACCTTGACTTCCCTCACAAAAGCTACAATGGTCTCCAGACTAGGAAGTATCTAGCAAGACTCTTAGTTAATAAGAAATGAAGTTGAAGGCGTAAGCAGACTGGCAGGATATCTTTCACTTACCAACACTGTCAGAAGTCCAGAGAAAGAATGCCAAGACCTTTGAAACATGATGCCACCCCTGCGTATTATCTCTTACAACCTTGCCACCTCTATTGACAGTCCCGTAACACCCTATAGCCTCTTGTTAACTTTACCCTCTTTGCTCAGGGCAGATGCTCACCTGTTTTAAGATCTCAAAGGCAACTGCTACAATAAATAGCTACCTGCTGAGCCATTGAAAACGCAAGAATTCTTGTGCAAAAAAAAAGTGTTCACAGCTTTTCATTTGAGTACCGTATTGATTTGCCATATGCCAGGCAATGTGGCATTGAGTCTGCATTTGCTGATAACACACACACACACACACACACACACACACACACAAAATTAGAAAGGAGAAAAGAAGGAACAGAAACATTTAAAATAATAGGAACTCTCTAAAATGATATTGGATTTCCACATGGTTTCATTTTTGTGTTTGTTTTAATAAAATGAGAACTTTCAAACACTATCTCTAATAGTGAGCAAGTTTTGGAAGGAAACAGTGCACAACAAACAGGAAGAAGTTCTAGCCTTGGACTGATAACATCTGGACACTTACTGGCCCTGCCACTTATGAGTTGTGTTTCCTTTATGAAGTCACTTAATTTCTCTGATATTCAATTTCTCCATCCGTCAAATGGGGATAATGATATTTGCCTTGCAATACCTCCAAAAGTGCTACACAAATGTGAGTTATAACAATCTTCATAATCGTTAAGATGACAAAATGAGATAAATTTTAAGGAAGCACTTTGTGAACAAACTAGAAAGAAAGGAAATAGAAATAAAAGCAGTAGTGGTTGTGGTGATGGTGTATCTGTAATGCACTATAATCAATAGACATAGATATGCGCTCAAAAATCAACAGTAGGAAATTCTCAATACTACTCTTAATTTTATTGAATATAAATTATTTGTAAGTCCTATAACTACAAGGTGTTCTCAGATTATAACCCATACCTCTGAGTTACCAATGACATTAAAGATGACAAATAAAGTGGGTACAATAATTATACTTTTTAAAAATCGAAAGCCCTTGGCACAAGCCACCTTGCTTATTTCACTAAAAACAAAACCAATCAACAACAGCAAAGGTTTTCGGCACTGTGCCAAGCATGTTACAATTATTATCCTATTTTATCTTCACAACAATTTTATGAGGGGGGTGCTATTATTTTCTCCATTGTACAGATGAAGAATTTATTATTTAATATTAATTAAGCTATCAAGTTGTGCTATATGATTGAAATGAAATTCTGCTGGGCTGTAAGAAATGATGAGCTAGTTGATTAAAAAAACATGGAAAAACTTGCATGAAATGATGAAGAGTGAAATAAGGAAAATGAAAAGAACATCGTATATAGTAAGAGCAATATTATTTGAAGAACAACTGTGAATGAATAAGTTATTCTGAGTATTATAAATACTCAAATCCACTACAAAGAACCTATGAAGGAAGATGCTGTCTCACATCTGATAATATAGATGATCAGATCTGATAAACAGAAGTACACATAGCTTGGTTTTACATATGTATATGTATATATATGTGTATATGTGCATGGTCACATATACATCCATATATGTGTATGCATACATACATGTGTGACAAATTGTGGTCTTCTCTAGTGCAAGGTGTGGAGGGAGGGGGATAGTTCAGAACTGAAAATGGAAGAAAAAATCAATAAACTTTTAAAAACTAAGTTAATAATCATTGATTTATTATTTATTAACAAGAGACTTTATTTTTTAAAGTAATTAAGCAAAAACACAGCATAAATTTCACAAAAACCAACTAAGTTGAAATCTGCCACACTTTGGCTAGATAAGTAAGCATGCTTTTCTAATTCTGGACTTCAGAGCTTCTCAGTGATATTATTGCAGGGAGTCAGAAGAGATTTCTTTTATTATGTGATATTTAAAACTCATTTGCATCTCTTCTTTCAATTCTTTGCTTCCATAATGAATTGTTCATTAGGGGGAGGATGGAGAGGGAAATAAGTATTTATATAGTGCCTACTATGTGGCAGGCAATGAACTAAATACTTTTTTCCAAATATTGTTTCATTCGATCCTCACAGCAACCTTGTGAGGTGGGTGCTATTATCTCCTATGTGTAGATGAGGAAACTGAGGGAGAGGGTTAAGTGACTTGCCCAGGATCACACAGCTAGTAAGCATAAACCTGGATTTGAACTCGTCTTCTTGACTCCAGGTACTGTGTTCTCTCTATTGTGCCACTAGCTACCTATAATATGCCTATAATATGACATGTAAAAAAATCACAGTAATTTGGACTTATGTAAGAACAATACTTTTAAAATCACAATAATTTGGACCTAATCCATTTTTTATTTGTATGAATTTGCATGAAGGGGAATGGGGAGGCAGAGAACAAAAATTTACCTTTGTACTTTCTCTATATTCTTTTTTAAAGCTTTGCCAAGAAAGTAATTATAGTATGGGGCAGTTCAAAGCCCAGGAGGCTTGTTGCCAACCACATGCACATTTTTAAATTAAATTTCATTTTACTTTCAAAAATCAGTCTTCTCTCCTACCCTCTTTCTTCCCCTTGTCCCACAATGAGAAAGCAATGAAAACAAACTCTTGTTACAAACAGGTATAGTGAAGCAAAATAGATTTTCACATTGGCCATGTACAAAATATATTTTTCTCATTTTGCATTCGGAGTCCTTCACCCCTCTATCAGGAAGTGTCTAACACATTTCATCATTAGCCCTCTAGAATCTTGGATTACAATTAAGAGTTCAACAAATAGTATTCCATGACATTTATATATTATTACTTGTTCATCCATCCTTCAATTTATGAACATCTCAGATTCCTGTCCTTTGTCATCTGAAAAAGAGTTATACGTATTTTTGTACATCCTTAGACTTTGTTTTACTTAGAACTAATCCCTCCTTTAATCTAACCTCTAATTCCTGTGTCAATAATCTGTGTGCTGACCACAAATGTTCCCTTTGCTTCACTTTTTCCTTAGAATCCTCCAGTACTCCTAAGGGAGTTAGGGAATCCCTAGTCTTTTCCAATAGCATAAGCCTCCATAATGTTCCCCAATTTTAGGGGTCCCAAGCACCGTAATTCTACTTAACCACTTAATCGCTTTTCAAAGAGATATTTACTTCAAAACTATAGCAAGCACAAAAATATATTCTCCCAAAATCTGGACGCATAATCTCCCTTTGGTCTCCGGGGAGGAGAGAGATATTAAATTCACAGCTTAAATCAATTCCTAAATAACTTTAATTCCACCAATTTGCAAATACAAAGTCTCTTCTGAGCTTATATCTCAGAACCCTGGCTTTCTAGGGCTTCCCTGTTGAACTGGCTACACCTTGAACCTGGGATCCTGGGTTCCAGGGACTCAATGTCTTGAGGTTCCAGATCCAGGTTTCCACTCTGAACCTAGAACTAAAAAGAGCAGTGGAAACAAGGCCAAAATTCCAAGATCATTTCTTAGGATCACTTTGCCCCTCCAACTCTCTCACCTAGATTAAAGCACGGTGCCCATGTTATGAATGAACTAGATCTTTAGTATCTAATACTATCTTCCTGGATACTGTTGGAAAAAAGAGACAGTATGTCTCAGTCAGGTAGATTTAAATTTACAAGCAATTCCCACAGTGCAGCTAATGGCTAGAGGCTATTCCTAACTACCTTGTTGGGCAATGCAGAATGACTGTGCAAGTGCCAGTCCAACCAGAAGCAAGTTCTATGAGTGGCACCATCTTAGATGATTTGTGTATATATAGGATATATGAGGTGTCCAGGAAAATGTACTTTTGGTATGAGGCCTTATTGAGCTCTTCTCAGGGCTTCTCATCCACCTTTAGTGCCCACCAGTCACTCAATTTTCACCCGTGGCTCCCAGAAACTATAGCATGAAGCAGCCACACCCCGATAAAATCATCTCGGCAGACCAGCTAAACCAACTTGAGGGTAATCGAAGGCCTCAAATCTGTCAGTGAGTTAGGGGGATGTCTACCCCAGCATTGGAAGACTTCCCCTGGCAAAATAGGCACATGAGAACAATTTGTTCCAACAGTCATGAAGGCTGCTAGAGCAGGTGCTGTGGAGAGCTTAGAGCATGGTCAGACACTGAAAATGCCAAGATTATCTACTGCCTCTCAGGCCACCCCAGTCATCTTGACTTTTATCCTGCCACTAGACTTCAATGACTCTGGAAGGGAGCATGAAGCTGACAGCTCTGCCTCACATAAATCCAATTCATGTACAAGTCAAAGCATCATCCATCAACCACTATTTTACCTCAGCCTCATGATGTCAATGGTCCTCATCATGAAGGATGAACAACATATCTTGGAGCCATGTCACATGTAGGTAAAACCTATGAGTGCTCACTCTTCCCAGGGATGTTGTATGTATTTGTAGAATGTTCCACAGGCTTATGGGAGAAATGGTCCTATTTCTACTTTTCTTTCTATGTCATTCATTCAATACCTTTGTTTTCTTGCTAAGTAGGATAATTAAACATACTTATAGGGGGCTGTGAGATGCGGTTTTGAGTGGATGCACCTTGTAGATGTACCTTGAGTCCCACAGTAGTTTTTCAAGGGAGCTCACACAAGGGGATAGAGTACCCCTAGGTACTGAAGTAGAAACTAGAATACAAGTCGAATTTCTAAGTCACTGAAAAAAAACACCACTTTTCAGAGTACTTTAGAAATACCATTTACATATGGTTTTGAGTGACATAAGCATGCTGTTTGACATACAGAAGCAGAGGATGACTTAATCCAAATTGAAAGACTCCAATTAGCATCCAGAAATAAAGTTGACAATAAAGCTAACTAGAGAGAGCCGAAAAGTCTTATGAGAAGTAACCTCAGAAAGTAATCTCTCCAAGCAGAGAAAGAATCATCCCAGAGAGGGATCATTATTTTTTTCCTAAGTGCAAAAGCAGCACCTACAAAAGAGTTCTTAATACTTCAGAGATGGAAGGTTCAATTTGGAACTGAGAAATATAAATGGTTTACAACAAAAAAGTCAGGATGTTTTTAAAGGATCAGGGCTTAATAGTAAAAATTTTTTAAAAATCTGGCTTGGGGTAAAACGGAGGCCATAGTAAAAACCTGATGGTTTTGTAAACTATGTTAGGCTAGTTTAAACAGTGACATCTATTTTTTATTATCTGTACCCTAATATTTCTTCATACTTCCTAGATGATTAAACTCATATGGTACTGAATGCACAATAAAAAAGGTCACCAAAGAGAAATAAAGGAAGAAGGACTATGGTCTTTAGGTTAGAATCTATGAAAGAGAAATCTCTTTTCTTGAGTGGCATAACAGAAAATTACTAGCAATGAATGCCAACAAGCCTCTGTTGGATGTTATCCTGGCCTCTTTGACCTACAAATTCTATTATCTATTCCTTAAAGCAAGTCCTCAAAGGACCTATATTTGGCAACACCTCATTAGTTACTGGATGAGACTGAAAACCATAAAATTTCTTGTCTTTATAAAAATATTCAGACTTTTCCAATAATTCTAACTGCCTTTTCTCTTATTCTGAAAAAATAAAACTTTCATTTGTTTGGTTTTAGTGATAAAAAAGATTTCAAGATGCTCACCTCATGTACATGTGTAGATTTATAGCAATTTTGCCTGTGGTGAAGAAATACTGACATGTTCTCCCCAGAGTCTATCAACAATCTTTCCTTCTTAGAATATCACCAGTGTCCTCTTTTTATCTTTTTAACTCAGTCTCACCTAGCCAAGTGCCCTATATAGACAGGTGCTTTAATAAATGTTTTTGGATTGATTGAAATTTATAACAAATGCAATTGATTCCTTTCCCACTACACCTCCTGCCTCAAGCTAACTGAGAACTATTCTTAACATGCTGGGAAATGGAATGATTAAGGTAGAACTTATCTGCTGAATCTACTACATAAAATAATAATCCAACTTCAGAAAAAATGTTCATAGTTCTGAGTGGAGTCCTACTAAATCCAGATGTACCTGGATATTAAATTAAATGTAATCATAGTTTTCCCAGGTCTCCTAGAAGCACCTCATCTGCCTCAGTGGAACAGTTAGGAATCAAAAATTGGTGAAGAATTAAACATAATTTTTTAAAGGATCTAATGAAACATTTATAGATTGTTTCAAGCTTAGAGTAAAAAGTTGTTACTCCTTTGTTGGTTAAGTGTGATCCCTAGGGAATAATAATGTTCCATCACATCTCAGAATTCTGTAACACTATCAGTTATCTCCTATAAAGAACAATCTTCTATTGACAGGTAGAGACGTGATGGATAGTCTAATAGCTGCTATGAGTCTATGAATAAGTTTCTACTTTAAACCCCTTTAAAGTTTCTAAGCTTAAGCCTTCCAAAATCAGTTGCCCAAGTTGAGATATACATTCATATTTGAGTATCTAGGGTTCTTTTCAAACCAAAATAAGATGCCACTAAGTTCTAGAACTACAGAAAACAAAGGAGATCCTGGAAATTTCCCTCCCACACAATAGGAAGTATAGTAACAAAGCAGTTTTTCTTTGCTAATAATGAAAAGTGAGAGATCATAAAGTCATGGAATTATAGTGTATTTGATCTGGAAATGACCTTAGCAGTCATCTGGTCCAAACTCATTGTACATCTGAAAACTAAAGTTTAAATGAATTTCCTAAGTTCACATTAATGGCATATCTTTTGCCACTATATATGTTATCCTCCCCTAAGAAATGTCTACAGAGTTCGTAAAACAAGGACCAAATTAAACCTTACAAATTAATGTTAAATTAATTATATATTTGATGTTCTTCCCCAAAATATGAAAACTTTTTCTTCAGATTTAATGAAAACTTTTAAAAACATAGTATTTAATTTTGTGCATACAAAAGTGCCACAGAGTGGATAGAGGGTCTGCTTTGAAATCAAGAACTGGATTCAAATTTGCCTTTGATAAATACTAGTTAGATGACTGTGGGATTTAATACTTAGCCTCCACTTAAAGACTAGATGTTACAGATAAGTAGCAATCTGCATCTGTGGAGGGCCTTTCAACATTGGGAGCTTTTGCTCTGATGAATCCGAGGTCCAGATAACACACTCTATCTCCCTCTCTCAAAAAAAAGTTCTATGGTGTTTCTTGATGTCTTTTTCAATAAAAAGATTGCCTCAATGACTTTAACACGACTTCAGGAAAGTCAAAATAAGGCAAACCATGCCATCTGCTGGATATTTTAAAGCCAAATCCTTTCTGATTCTTTGCTCCCCTAAGAAGAAAGTAATTCAGTGGACCCTCCTAATTACACCTAAATACCTAGTATAACCCCAAAGTTTAGGCATAATTAACATGAAAAGAGTTTCTTCATATCGGACTTAAATTCGTAGTCTTGAGAGTACATTAGGAAAGTTATGGAGGCTTCATCAAATTCAACAAGTGATCCTATCCAGTGATTTTTGTGCCCTAGTAGTATATGGGTGTGGGATCTCCCTCTCTAACACAACATAGCTGATATGTCCTAGAGAGCTGCTTGAGGCACAAGTGACTTGCCCAGGATCACTCAGCTAATAATTGTAAGAAGCAAAATTTAAGCCCAGATGATCTTGAAAAACAACCTAGCCCTCTATCCAATCCACCAAAGTACCTCATCCTGAATTAAGTGAGGGTAGTATCATTGCTGTGCCACAGTCACTCAGGCAGGAACCATACCCCTACACTGGAAAAAACCTCTGGGAGTTCAAACAGGCAAAATGCCATAGTCATGTTAAAGCTTTCTAGCTGGAACTTAATATCGGGCATCCAGATGGCACAATGATAGAGTGCTGGGCCTAGAGTCAGGAAGACCCATCTTCCTGAGTTCAAATCTGGCCTCTGACACTTTCCAGCTATATGACCCTGGGCAAGCCACTTAACTTTGTTTGCCTCAGTTTCCTCATCTGTAAAATAATCTAGAAAAGGAAATGACAAAATTGCAAATGGGATCACGAAGAGTCAGACATGACTAAACAATAAAGTGTGTGTGTGTGTGTGTGTGTGTGTGTGTATTTATGGTTCACTGCCTGAAGTACTGAGACTAGAGTCAAGAAGTTCAGATCTGACCTCAGACACTTCCTACCTGGGTGATCACTCCCCACTTGGGGAAGGTGAGGAATCCCCATGATGGGATCAGGGTCACTGAAAACTGACAACACCATTTACTGTTCCACAAAGGCCAAAGGTGGAATCCTTCTATGACCAGGAATGTCAAACCAGCGGCAGCTTCCTCTGAGAGGTGCCCTAGGGGATCATCCCATGGATGGAAAAAGGCCCATTTCCATCAAGGTGGTGGGCCACAACTATCTCCAGCCAGACTTTTCCCTAGGAGCATGGCTCAGGAGGGGCAGGAGTCAAAGGAGCTGAGTTGTATTAGCTTCACTTCTGGGAGTGAGCCACGCTAGGGAATCTCCCTGCCTTCCCCTCTAAACCCTCTCACCTCTCACTTTCCCCTTCCCTTAGTGTTATAATTCCCCCTCCATACCCCAGTAACTTTTACTGTATCCTGAGTTGAAGAAGATGAACTGCTATGTGCTTTCCCCAATAGGAGCCAGCTTTCTCCTCTTCCCACAAACTCCTCCATGTGCTGGCAGCAGCCCCCTCCACCTCATCTATAGAGGTCACCCCCTTAATGCGCCATGGTATAGTTTGAGGAAATTGCACATAAGTAAATGAAAAATTCATGTTATGCTCAAACTGTTTCCTGATATGTCAATCTCATAGAAACAATTCATGTTTACAAAAAAAGCATGGTAGTAGAACTGACTATATATATATATATCTCCCCAGCACTTAGCACAGTACCTGGTACATAGTAAGTGCTTAATAAATGCTTCAAAATCGAGGGAATGGGGATAAGAGAAGGCATGGATGTGATAGAAGGGAGGGCAGATTGGGGGAAAGGAGGAATAAGAGTGCACGCTGTCTTGGGGTAGGCAGAAGGGAGAAGTAGGGAGAAAATTTGAAATTCAAAGTCTTGTGGAAGAATCTGTTGAAAACTAAAAATAAATAAATAAATTTAATTTTTTAAATGCTTGTTTCCTTCCTTCCTTCAGCTCTTCCTTCCCTTTTTCCTTCCTTCCTTTTTTCTTTCTTGCCTTTCTTCTTTCCCTCCAGTACCTCAAGTGTAAAATAAGGAGATTGGACAAAACGGTATCTAAGTTTCCCTAACAGCTCTAGATTATGTTCCTGTGATCTCTACTAACTTGTTCTCTTTTGAAGACTAGGTTATATTCTAATTGTTCTGGTTCGGTTGTGTCCAACTCTTTTGTGACCCCATGTGGAGTCTTCTTGGCAAAGATACTGGAGTGGTTTTCCATTTCCTTCTCCAACTAATTTAACCAATGAGGAAACTGAGGCAGAGTTTAATGACTTGATCAAGCTCACCCAGTTAGTAAGTACCTGAGGCCACATTTGAACTCAGAAAGATGAGTCTTCCTGACTCCAGGACCAGCATGCTATCCACCACACAGCCATATTCTAATGTTCTATGGCCCTATTAATTTGGGGATAAAGCCCCATTTATTTCAAAAATTCTGAAAACTGCACATTTTGACATCTACTACCTTCCCTCTCTTTAGGAAGACTAATATTCCTCACCCCTCTGGTAGCTATTGTGTTTAAAACATTTTATCCTTTTCCCTTTTGCTATTTTAAATCATATCTGGGAGAATTCAATTACAAGTTCAAGCAAATGATTTGAACTTTGATTTTGTGGTTTATGATACCATGGAAGCTCATCAACTATTTTGAGCACTCCATTGGGAATACACATTACTCATCACAAGGTAATAGCTTCTTGTGAAGCTTTGCTTTATCTGTGAGGTGACGGTTTATCTGTAAAAATCTTTCTTTCTTTACCCAGCATCCTTTTCATCTTCAAAACCTGAATCATTTTTCTACTCTATTGTGAAGTACTAAAGTAACTTGTATCTTGTTGCAAAGAAGAAAATCAACTATCTTTCAAAAGGTTCCAGCTTTTGTGTTGGCTCTAAAATATTGTAAGTAGTGTCTAAGCAGAGATGACGATCTAGGACAAATGTTCTTGTCAATGAATATTGCCAAACTGATTTAATCTCTCAAAAACCAAACTATATTTAAAGTTTATTTTGATATCCAAAGGGTATTTTTTTCTTCATCATACCAGGGGGTTTTTTCTTCCTCTCAGAGCTAGAATTTCCTCAGTTCTTTGTGTATTCCTTGGTTTTCTTTCTACTTAAGTAATTAGTCCGTGAAATTCTATGCGATCTTTCAAAACAAATGAATTATATTGTTTTTCCATTGGTCTCCAGGAGGACTTGCCCAAAGGTCATACCCAGCTATGGGAAATAATTAAGTCAGTGAATTTTCTTATAATTTGCTTTAGAATGGTTTCTGAAAAATATCAATAAACAGTAAAGTAGGGATAAAAGAAACAAATCTCATCTGACATTTAAAGCCAATTATAATGTCAGCTGTCTTTTTCAGTTGATCCCATACTACTAGCCTTCACATATTCTGTGTTCTACCTGAACTGGTCTTTTTTTCTATTTTTCTGGAAGGTGACATCCAACGTCTCATCTCTCCCCCTTCACCTTTGTTCAAAGCACAGCTCAATGTCCCTTGACCTTCCTGATCCCCCCATACTTGTTTACATTTCTTCTTCTTGTCCTCATCAAAAATGTTTTATGATTTTTCTGTACTTATCTTGAATTACCTAGTCTATGTGTGGGTTGTTTTTCCCATAGAATGTAAGCTTCTTGAATGCAGAATCCTTTTTGCTTTTGCCTTTGGCACCCCAGCATATAAGGGCTTGATGTACAGTAGGTATTGAATAAATGTTTGTTGAATTGAGTACAGAAGCCTAACAGAAAATAAATTCTGAACCGGAGCACTAATTCCATAACTTTTGCTTTCATAAGAACACATGACCCCAGCAAATGAGGAACTATTCCCAGAATCCTTTTTTTTAATAACAAGTCATCTATACTCCAAGCATCACTTATCTCCACATAAAACAGAGAAAAACTGCAGAAGAAAGCCTTAATCTGCACATACTAAAACTCTGGAAATCTTCTCTAGGGCCATCTTAACGTTAGAGTTGCTTTGTTGTAATAACTTGCCAACTTAAGAGTTTTTGTGAGCTCTTTACTATGATCATAGCACAGCTTTTAACATTTATGAAGCACTACCCTCACAAAAACTACTATGAGAGAGCTAGTGAAATATTCTAATCCCTATCTCACAGATAAGGAAACTGAGGCACAGAGGGAATAAGTGACTTTCCCCTGGTTACTCTTAGAGTGGGGAATCAAATGCCACTGAAGATTTCCTAACTGCATTTCCAGCACTCTGCCTCCCTACTTTCTCTTCTATAGGAACTACATCATCACGGATGGAAGTTCCCACGTAGAGAACTGATTCTTTAATAATTCAAAACATAAAACAGGACTCCTCTTATGATTTTCAAAGAAAATCTGAACAATGTCACCACGTTGCACTGAATCTCTCAAACCTCAAATATGCAATTTTGCAAAGAAACTAATAACTTAAGACATTTATGACTGAGTACACTCTCTAAAAATATTCTATGAAAATTATCTATGTATGTTTTACATATGTTTTTATAAAGTTCCATGGTAACTTTTCAGTATACATGCTCAACACATGTACATGCCTGAATGACTAACAAGGCATCCAGTCTGGTTTCCTCCACAGAACAATATCATTGGTTTCATAAAACCTGGGTTCAAACCACAGCCTCAGTTGCTGGGTAGTTGTGTATAGTTTATTCTCAAAAACTGCTCCAAGTGAACGAGCAGAACCAGAACATTGTGCCCAATAACAGCAACACTGTAAGATGACCAACTGCGAATGACTTCGCTATTCTCGGAAATACAATAATCCAAGACAATTCCAAAAGACTCATAATGAAAAATGCTATCTGCCTCAAGAGAAAGAACTGATGGAGTCTGAATGCCAATCAGAGCATGCTATTTCTCACTTTCTTTACTTTTTTGTGGGTTTTTTTGGGAGGGGGTCTATTTTCTTTTACAACATAACTAATATGGAAATGTTTTACATGATTGCACATGTATAACCTATATCAAATTGCTTACCCTCTCAGGGAGGGAGGAAAGAAGGGAAATCACTTGGAACTCGAATGTTAAAAACTGAATGTTAAATTTTTTTACATGCAATTAGGGAAAATAAAATATTTTAAAAGAGGTGTCTGCTTCCTTATTTGTAAAACAGAAAGCATACTACTCATCAGAGTCATAACCTGGAATTCTTTCACATTCCAGTTGGACGGAAAGAGGAAGAGGAGAGAAGATATGGTAGAATACAATATAATTTAGTGAGACATAGGAGTGAGTGGGGTGTGATAATAGCGCCACAAAGGACAGTCTGATCATGTGGAGTAGAGATGTCCTGGGCCAGATGTCAGCACCCTGGAACAAAGCCCTATGTACCTTGTCCTAGTTACAGCTTAGGTTTTTGTGATCAAAGTGCTCTGTATAAAATGTAAAGTGCTGCTTAAAAGTCAGCTGTTATTTAGACAGTGAAAGATTCAGTGTGAGGCAGTTGCAGCAGAGAACAAAGTAGAAGCAGTTTATTCTGGTTTTCTCTTTGGTTTACTGTAGATATAATCCATTGTCAAGTCAGAAAGGAGGCCACTAACCCTGCCACTGACTTCATTTCCTAAAAGAAAATTGCTAATTAGGTACAATACTGTCTTTATTAGAATAGACACCTTTGGGAATCCTTCCCTTTATTTTCAAAGGAAGTCTGACTTGGTTTTCAGCTGGAGGCACCCTGTACTGTTGCAGGAGAGATTTAATGATAAGGAAATGAGCCGAATCATAGGTTAAAATCTCCAGGAAATAAATGTGTGCACTATAGTGCCCTAGAGAAATTGGAAAGCTTGACAACCTAGGACATAAGAACCCAAAATTACACAGAGCACCAAAGATTGGCAGTGTGCCAGAAGAAAGATGTCTGCATCCAATATTCTTTCTACTTCATCTGTCAGCCTGGGAAAATGGAAATTATACTGAGGTTGGAATCCAAAGATCTGGGTTCAAGTTCTGGCTCTGCTACTTACTAGATGAGTGAGCATGAGTCTATCACCTCACTTCTCTGTGCCTCACTTTCCTAATCTGTAAAATGGGATTCATAATCCTAACTCTACTTTCCTCATGAGGTCTTTAAAAGGAAAAGACAATGTTAACTGTATCAATTGGAGTTATAACTACCTTCAAAGAAGTGGAGTTGGGTACATATTTCCAAGGTTTCCTACAACTAACCTAAGGACCAAAATATATTTACATAATCTATATAAAGAGTTGACATACTTTATAGCAACATCAACAAAAATGGCCAGAATCCTAAAGCACACTCTACTTGTCTTTTTTGATAAATTAAGAGTTACTTCCTGTTCAAGATTCCAAAGAATGACAACCAAGTAGGAGTGTGTACAGAGATATGGGAGAGGGACAACAGAGCTAAGCTTTGTCCAATATGTACCATTAGCTTTTAAACATCGCCCCCTCACGTGTGTTATGTGTGAAGCCAGAGAGTAACCATGGGATACTTTTTTAAAATTTCTATTGGGCTTTGAGCCATGCATTTTCACATGAAACAGCTCAGCACTGCCATTTGATGAATCCAGAATAGAAAAAAGATAATCAACAACTTGTCTTATTCTTCCCCAACAAAAAAAATTTTTTTTAAGTGCCTTTACTTCTTAGAGGATTAAAAGTTCTATAACCAAAAACTGAGCAGAAATAGCATTAGACTCCAGAGAGCGGGGGGAAAAGTCATTTTTCTCTGTGAAGTGGGGAAGTGGGACTGAGAGAAGAAAACATTATAGCCTTTCTTAGGCAATGGACAGTGGATATGGGAATGGATCCCAAGAGATTGAGCTGCAGGAACTGTCTGAGGAAAATTGTTGCCTAGTCATCTGTGTCTTAGAATAAGGGCTAGAAAATTAAATTCTAGAGGAGTAGGAAGAACCAATCTGGCCAGTCACCTTCATGATCATTGAATTTGGACTATGCCCAAAATAAGAAAAATTTAGAAGTGACAGAGATAAAAAAAAAAAAAAGAAAGGGTAAATATCCGATAACTAGTAGAAGATCAAGATTAAAATATACAAACTTTTATAAACTGTTCATATTAACCTTTTCATTTGTTATTCCAGTCTTTCCTCTACCGTTGAATTTTTTTCTATAGTTCTCTATATAGTAAATCTCCTCTAACTACCTAAGTTGGTGTACTTTTATTAAAGATCAACGAGAGGGATAGAGTAAAGGAATCTCTATGCGCTTTTCCCCACAGAAAAATCAAGGGGAAACCCAAAATTGGCATTAGGCAGCTTAGACCTGGTCTTGCTAGTGGGGGAAAAAAGAGTAGGATTATGAACTAGAGGAGACCTATTTTTCACCTCATGGTATCACAACCTCAATTCCATAGTTTGTCCTCACTTTAATACTGAGGACAATCTAGCTCATTATATAATGCTCTTCTATGATCTTTGAGCTTTGGGCTACACAGATGCCTTCCATCATCATTTTCTGGGTCTGGCAGGTAAGAGTGAGGTGGGAATATGCAAAATAAGTCTTGCTCTAGCCTTGTACTCCATGACTCCTTGTCCTATATTTACTTGATCTTTGGTTCTAAACTCCTCCAAGGGTCAATAAAAACTACATGCTTTAGCCTAGTCTTCAGCAAGAAATAAAATTACTTTTACACTTCAGAGTCACAATTCACTGGCCCCACCTTAGTCATCCCCCTTAGGATGGATTTCCAAATATTATTATTATAATTGCAAGTAAGGATTCATAGACAAATCAAAAATATCAATATATTCTCACTATCTTCTTTCCCTTGGCAGAGCTGTTTCACCAGACCAGTAGGGACCACAATATATGGCAGCACCCTTCCTAATAATTGCATTGGGATATTTTCATGCTATCTCCTGCTACTCAATAATGTCCTCTGACAATTTTTGGCCAGAAAATTGGAATAAACATAACAACAATAACAACTGGTGTATATTGGACTTTATCATTTATCAAGTACTTGAAAAATCTTATCTCATTTTACCCTCACAATAGTCAAGTTAACAAGCATTTATTAAGTACCTACTATATGCCACATCCTGTTTTAAGTGCTGGAGATATAAAGAAAGCCAAAGAGAATATTATCCCCAATGTATAAGTGGGGAGGCTGAGACATGGAGATGTTAAATGGCTTGCCCGAGGTTTCATAGATATTAAGCTTTAGATCTGAGATTCAAACTCAAGAGTTGTCCTAACTCCAAGTCAAGCACAATGCAACTCATTACAAGATGTGACAGAATGACATGTGTTTGTGAGTATGGGGTTTCAAATGAAAAAAGTGTAGAGGCTACATGGCTATATCAGAGAATGGATGAATATGAAAGAAACTCCCCCTTTACCTAGAATATCAAATCAAGTTCAAAAGTGAACTATCCTGAAAAGGTCTAGGAAATAAAAATTTAGTATATTAATCCTCCCTTCCTAAAAGTACTGAGTGGCTTGTATAACAAATATATGATATACATAAATAAATTTTGCTCTAAGATTTTATTACCATTTCTTGCTATAACTGGAAATACCTTAGGGTATATTGGGGAAGGGGGAAGAATTCAACATTCTTTTTATTAACAGATACCTGTTTTTTTCTTTCTGAGATGATTGAATGTTGGAACTCCACTGGGGTAACCATTGAGAATTCAGGACCACCTGCATAAAATAACCGAGGCATCAGAGTGGAGGACAGATTTTGAGTCCACAGATTATTAAATTCAGCAATGTAAGCAAATCACTTTAATTTTGCTTCAGTCAAAGTTATATTTAAAGTGTTTGGAAAAGAAGAAAAAAAGCACTGGACACTTTTTAAATAGTCGTGTGTAAAAAATAGCTTTGAACGAGCTGTTGAAAAAAATTATGTTAAGGAGACCATTTGGGACATCTACTAAGATATGCTCATTAACTCTGTTAATATCTGTTGAATACCATAAAACCAAGGAGAGATCCCCTAATGACTTCTCTGAAAGTTAACATTTCCCATTTAGTGCTCTTGATGACTGAGTCTAATCATTCAACCAATTTTGGGTCCACATCACTGTGTTATCATCTAGTTCATATCTCTACACCATTTCCACAAAGATAATATAAAGACTTTGCCTGAAGCCTTTCTAAAACTCAAGTACTTTATGTTTACAGAATCCCCAAATCTATCATTCTACTACCCCTCTTAAAAAAAGAAAAACCAGAGGTCATTCCTCACGACCATTCACAACTTCCCCCCGCCCCATACTTCAGAATTTCTCCACGTCTTTGCCCATCCTCTTTACCTTCACTTCCGTCTCTGACAGAACTGACCATGATACTTGCCTGGGCCATCTATCCCATTCTCAAGTTTTTCATAGATCATTAATAGTGACTCAGCACCTACAGCCACCCATTCTTCCTGTACTTTATCACATAGTTAATTCAGATACTTAAAAAAAACAAACACAAATTTAATCCATCACCTAAAGACAAGCAATTTTAAGCATCTGCTAAAGAGCATTGTACTAGAAGGTGGGTAATAGGATATAGAATGGAAAGACACTTATTAAGCTCTCGTTACATATTAACAATATCAGTAAAGGTAAACTATAACCCTGCTAAATTCTGGGAGGAGGGGGACAAAGTTTAGATAAGACACATTATCTGTCTTCATTGAAACTGTAGTCTAAAAGGTAGGTGTAAGACAGACACTGATACATACAATACATTCATATGATTAATGAATGGACAGAGGGGCAAAAACAAAGCACAATGTGAGCTGTAACAGGGAAAGTCATTAGTAACCAGGGCAATTAGGGAAGTTTCATTGGTGGAAATGTTTGAGTTGATCTTTATAGAACACACACAATCAAGGTAAAATAATATAAGCAAACACAGAGAAATGAGAATGTAGCATGTATATTCCTCTTCCCCTTCTAGTACTAGGGCATAAAAGTAATCCAATTTGGTTGGAGAATAAAATATATAGAGAGGAATAATATGAAATAAATAATAATGAAATGAAGTAAAGCTGAAAAAGTGAGTAAGTACCAGATTGTAGAGGGCCTTAAATACTAGACAAAAGGATTTGAACTTACTTGGCAGGCAATAGGGATCTACCAAAGATTTTTTAGCTGACTGGTGACATAATGAGTTCTATGCAGAAGAAAATTATTCCAGCAGTGGTATGAAAGGAAGATTGGAAAGGGAAAAGTGTGAAAATAGAAAGATCCATCAGGAGGTTATTTCAGTAATTCCTTCTTTTTATGGAGGTAGTGACAGAAGAAATAGATAGAAGAGATATTGCAAGACAGGAACCGAAAGGGCTGATATAGAAGAAGCACGAGAAAGGAAGAATAAAATATAATCCCAAGTTTATAAATGTAGGAAATGGTGAATGGTGGTACCACAGAGGGAAGAAGTGAAGTCATAAGGAGAAAGAGATTTAAGAAGAAAGATGATAGATGATGGGTTCAGAGTGGGAAATGTAGAATTTGAGGTGCTTATAGAACATCCAGATAGAGTGTCCTATAGACAAGTAGATGTGAGTCTAGAGCTCAGAAGTAAGGTTAAGGTAGGAAAGGTAGATTTAGGAGTCAATTGTATAGAAGTGTTAATTAAAGCCATGGAAGTAAATGGCATTCCTAAGGAAGAAAGTATAAAAAAAATAGAACACTTGAAAAACATCTACAATCATATCAAGAAGAGAATGAGGAGCTAGAAAATGAGGGCAGAGAAAAAGTAGTTAAGAGAAGTAGAAAAATAACCAAAAGGGGCCATGCCTCATAAATAGTATACTAGGGACTATCTGCCTCCTTTGGGCTAGCACCTAGGTACCCAGCACTCCCAGGCTACCTTCAGCACCCTCTGCCTCACAGCATCTTATTTCCTTCGAAGGATATTTGTTCAGGCTCAAGAATGACCATTTTAGTAATTTGCCAAAATGATTAAAACAAAAGAAAAGAGGAGAGGGACTTGATATATGTTCCCAGAGACCTTTCACAAACATAGTGTGTGTAATAGTGAATCTACAAGAAGGATGATATTGTATATATCAAGGGTACAGTCACTGTTCAGTACATTTTACCATGGCAAGATTGAATCGGTCTACAACATCAATCAGTTTAATGCAAGCATTGTTATAAACAAAGTTAAGGGTAAGATTCTAGCCAAGAGAATTAATGAGTGAATTAAACATGTAGTGCACTCTAAGAGAAGATCTCGTTTTCCAAAATAAGTAAAGAAAAATGATCAAAAGGAAAGGGCTCATGAGTTCAAATAATATATCTCCCCACTCCACCTAGAGAAGTACTCTTTGTGAAGCACACAAAGCTATTGGGACCAATTCCTTGTGAATTTATGACATATAAATTATAAAATAAAGATCTTGGATAGAAGGAGAAGAGTCAAGAAAGTGGACTACCTTTAAAGTCAAAGAAAAAGAAAAGATCCAGTATGAAATAGGTACAATAGCTTCTTTAGAAGTTTCAGCAATATTAAGAGGGATTTCGTAAAGACTTTGGATTTTGTAATCAGGAACTAGTTGGTGACTCCCTCCCCCCAAGAAATCAGGTACCATGGAATGGTGGAGGAAGAAGCTTAATTTCAAGGACTTGCAGAGATTATATATAGTAAGAAAGTGGAGGCATCAAGTCTAGATAACTTTTCCAAGTCTAGAAAATGAAGGGATAAGAGAATTCAGACTGAACTGGACTAGAAAGGCTAAGACTTTCTATGAATGGAGAGGCTAAATATATTTTTAGAGTTGTGAGATAAAAATACCCACTAATTAGAGATCGTATTGTTCAGATAAGATATAGCATTGCTGAGAGCCAACTTCCACAAAACTGGTGAAAGTGTTTCAGTAGCATGGACTCATAATTCAGACAAACATAGAAGGCAGGGAGGGAATTGGGATGTATATGTCAAAACTCAAGAATATAGAAAATGAGACAGCTTGGAGTTGCTCAAGTAAGGAGGAATGAATAGGCAATTGCAGTGGCAAGACGGGAACTTGGGGACCACCTAAAAGTCACTGATGTTGAGCTGACTTCAACAGTTAGACGCACCTTCCTTAGCATAGCTCTAAAAATGGAGCATCTTGCAGTTACAGAAGCAAAGGAGAAAAACTGCAGCACTTCTCCCTCACATAAAGCCTAATTTTCTTGGCTCAAAAAAAGTAGAACAACTTGCAAGGGAAGAATACCAACTCCATGCTAAAAAAAAAATCTTTATTCATAAGATTAAATCATGAAGGGACCTCAAAGATCCAACTCTTCATTTTTCAAATGAAGACCCTGGAATGGAGAGAGATCAAATGACTTGCCCAAGACAACATAGTAACTTGAGTTCATGTTCTCTCCCTTCAAGCCTAATAATAATAAAAGCTAAAATATATATAACACTAAGTTTTATGAAACATTTTACATATATTAGCTTATTTGATGCTCACCACAAAGCTATGAAGAAGACACCATTATCATCCCCATTTTACAGACGAGGAAACTGATGTTGAGAAAATTAAGGGTCTTGTCTGGGTTCACATAGCTAGTAAGTGTCTGAAGCAGAATTCAAACTCAGATCTTCCTGACTCTGATAGGGTTCGATCTATTCACTACACCACCCAATTGCCAGTCTAACAGAGGTCAGTTTTCACAACGGAAGTATTAAAGTTAAGTTGCTTTCTATGGCAAGCATATGGAAAGACGCCAGAGAAGAGGGAGAGAAATTAAAGATACATGAGAGAAAAAGAAGTTCTTCTGGACCTAGATCCTAGAGGAAATTAGAGAGAATGGTATCAAGATTATAGATGGGGGAATCAGTCTTAATATTTTTGTGACCAGAGTTAGCAATTGATACTAAGAGCTTCTGAGGAATATAGAAGTATCTGAGGGGTTACATTATATGCCCTCAATCCACATAATGGAAGAGGCTAGGTCCAATATCTTGCACAAAGTAAAAACTAAATTCTTTTTTTAATATATAATTTATTACAACATTCACTTCCACAAGATTTTGAATTCCAAATATTCTCCCCATGTTTCCCCACCCCCTACCCAGGACAGCATGCATCTCATCCACCCATTCCCCAAATCTGTCCTCCCTTCTATCAGCCCCCCATCCTTTTCCCCTCTATTTTCCTATAGGACAAGATAGATTTCTATACCTCATTGCCTGTACATCTTATTTCCCAGTTCCATGCAAAAACAATTTTTAACATTCATTTTTAAAACTTTTAGTTCCACATCTCCTTTTCTCTCTCCCCACCCACCCTCATTGAGAAAGCAAGTAATTCAATATAGGTCATACATATAGTCATGTGACACACTTCCATAAGAGTCATGTTCAGAAAGACTAACCACATTTCCTTCTTTCCTGTCCTGCCCTCCTTTTATTCTATTCTCTCCCTTGACCTGTCCCCCCACAATAATGTTTGCTTCTGATTGCCCCTTTCCCCAAACTGCCAACCCTTCTATTATCCTCCCTCTCCTATTTCCTTACCCTCTGCCTTCCTGAAGGGTAAGATAGACTTCCATACCCAACTGAATATGTGTTATTCCTCCCTTAAGCCAAATTTGATGAAAGTAAGACTGACTTATTCCCTTTCTCCTTTGTAAAAGCTCTTTCGCGTGAGATGATTTGCTACATTTTACTTCTCCCTTTCTCTCTCTTCTAGTACAATCCTCTCAACAATTAATTTTTTTTAGGTATTCTCCTTTCATATTCAGCTCTCCCTGTGCCCCCCCTTTCTCTCTCTCTCTCTCTCTCTCTCTCTCTCTCTCTCTCTCTCCTCTCTCTCTCTCTCTCTCTCCTCTCCTCTCTCTCTCTCTCTCCTCCCTCCCTCCCTCCCTCCCATATATATATATGTACACACATATACACACATATATACATACATATGCATACACACATATATACAAGTTTATTCCCTCTCACTATTCTAATATTGAGAAAGGTCTCATGAATTACAAATATCATCTTTCCATGTAGGAAAGTAAACAGTTCACTTTTAATGAGTCCCTTATGGCTTTCTTTCCTGTTTACCTTTTCATGTTACTCTTGATTCTTATATTTGAAGTTAAATTTTCTATTCAGCTTTGGTCTTTTCAACAAGATTGCCTGGAAATCCTCCATTTCATTGAAATTTCCTTTTTTTCCCTGAAGTATTATACTCAGTTCTGCTGGGTAGGTGATTCTTGGTTTTAATCCTCCTTTGACCTCTGGCAGATCATATTCCAAGCCCTCCAATCCACTAATGTAGAAGCTGTTAAATCCTGTGTTATACTGACTGTATTTTCACAATACTTGAATTGTTTCTTTCTGGATGCTTGTAATATTTTCTTCTTTACCTAGGAATTCTGGAATTTGGCTACAATATTCTTAAGAGTTTTCCTTGGGGGTCTCTTTCAGGAGGTGATTGGTGGATTCTTTCCATTTCTTTTTTACCCTCTGGTTCTAGAATATCAGAGCAGTTTTTCTTAACAATTTCTTGGAAAATGATGCCTAGGCTCTTTTTTAATCATGGTTTTCAGGTAGACCAATAATTTTTAAATTATCTCCCCTGGATCTATTTTCCAGGTCAGTTGTTTTTCAAATAAGATATTTCACATTCTCTTCTACTTTTTCATTCTTTTAGTTTTGTTTTATAGTTTTTTGATCTCTCGTAAAATCATTGCCTTCCATTTGCTCCTTTCTAATTTTCAAGGAATTATTTTCTTCACTGAGCTTTCGGACCTCCTTTTCCATTTGATCAATTCTGTTTTTAAAGCATTCTTCTCTTCGTTGGCTTTTTTGGACCTCTTTTACCATTTGGATTAGTCTATTTTTAAAGGTGTTATTTTCTTCAGCATTTTGAGGTCTCCTTCAGCAAGCTGTTCACTCGTTTTTCATGATTTACTTGCATCTCTCTCATTTGTCTTTCCAATTTTTCCTCTGCTTCTCTTACTTGATTTTCAAAATCCTTTTTGAGCTCTGCCATGGTGTGAGACCATTTCATATTATTTTTGGAGGCTTTAGATGTAGGAGTCTTGATCTAGTTATCTTCCTCCAGTTGTATGCTTTGATCTTCCTCATTCAAAAGGATGAAATAAAATACTTTTTCACCAATAAGTAACTTTCTATAGTCTTATTTTTTCTCCTTTTTGGACATTTTTCCAGCCAATTACTTGACTTCTGAGCTCCCACATTTCAGAGGTTTTGTGCTGTTTTCAGAGATATCTCTGGGGAACTGTAAGTTCTCAGTTTCTCCAAAGTGGTATATTCAAGGGAGAGATGTTTACTCCTTTCCTGACCTGTGCTCTGATCTGTGAGCAATCACAAGCACTCTTTTCTGTCCTGGAACTATGAGTAGTTCCACAGCCACCACCAGTTCCACCACACCAGCACTCCTTCTCACCCCAGCACCACCACTCAGGACTGCAACCCAGATCAGCCACTTGATTCCCTGACCATCTGTAGGCTGTGAGCTGCAGATCCACAGCAGCTGCCAGCAATTCAGCACCCTGAGGCCTACTCCAGTCCTTTCTGAGTCAGCACAGAGTATACTTTGCTCCAAGTCAATTTCAGTAAACCCTTCCTGTCAGCCTTGCAGATGTCTTGGACTAGAAATCTGTTTCACTCTGTCATTTTGTGGTTTCTGAGGCTCTATAATTTGTTTCAAGTCATTTTTTACAGGTATTTTGAGGGGTTTATGGGAAAAGCCCAAGAAATTCCCTGCTTTTACTCCACCATCTTGGCTCTGCCCCCAAAACTAAATAAATTCTTGTTAAACTGAGGCAGCCATGGTATGATAGAAAAAAGGATTAAATTTGGAATCAGACTACTTGAGGTCAAAAACTCACTCTGCTACTTACTACCTATGGGACTTAGAGCAAGACTTGGTTTCCCCATCTTTAAAGTTAGAGATTAGACTAAATAACTTCTCATTTCTCTTCTGGTTCTAAAATTATGTTACAAATTCAATTGAATTGCATCATGTTAAGCTTCCAGAGTACCAATATTTCAATAAATGTGAACCCTCATTAATTCTTTTCTTAAGGGAATGTATCCCCCTGGTAAACAAAGATTATAAAATGTTTCCAGGTGTTATAGCTTACTTTGAAAGATACCAAGCTCCTGTTTAAAAAAAAATCTTTATTCATAAGATTAAATCACAAAGGAACTTCAAAGATCTAACTACTCATTTTACAAGTAAGGAGCCTGGGATGGAGAGAGATTAAATGACTTGCCCAAGAAGATATAGTAAATAGCAGAGCAAATTGCTAACTCTAAATCTGGAACTTTTTCCACTAGCCTTATTGGTCTTCTAGTTTTTTTTGGGTTGGCACAAAAAAATGAATTTTGGAGCTAAGTTACTTCTGGGATCTACTATGGCTTTAAATTGTGTCAGGGTGTCCAAAACCTTTGACTCAAAAGCCTCAAAATACTTTGCTAACTGTTGATTTAGACCAGACATGAGGTGTTTCAAAGCCCTTTCCCCATATGACTCATCAGAATGTCAATGATAATGATAAACAAAGACTGTCTTCTGCTGAGATGCAAAGAAGAAACACCAGCTCCACTTAGCATCATTTACGTATTCATCACTCATCATACGACGTATTTGAATTAAGTCAAATGAGAGGCTCAGTATTGGCTTACAGTGAAGAGTCTATCCATTGGTTTAACTGTGGATGATAATAGCACCAACAAAAAGATGACATTGATAGATGACACCTCTCTGTTTGCTCACTTTGGGATTTGCATGCCACTTGAAGTTGATTATCACACTCATTCAGTGAAGGTTAAAAAAATTCATGTTCACTTTAAGTGTTTTGACATAGTTCCCTATAATGGGCTTCAACAAAACAGAGGAAAATAAGCTTCTATGCAACCAGGATGTTATCCTTGAAGAGGAATACTGCTTTTTATTAGCACTAAATGTTATCAGAGTGAAAAAAGAAAAGCTATAAAGCTATATACTGCAGCTGGGCCTTATGTCAGCCTCATCATATTTCTTATGTCCTTGTAAGAGTATCATGACAAATAGAAATTTAAATATAGATAAATGCAATTGAGGAAAATGCAGATATTTAAAGTGCAATCCCAGAAAAAACAAAATAAGTCACAAATTTCAGGACATATACTTTCCTTATGTCTTTTGAAAACAATTCTTGATCAAAGTAAAAACCAAGAAAATAAGTCCCACCTTCTCTAAGCTCCATGCCATTAATGGAATCCTGATAAAGCTGCCCCCAGCACCAATATTCTAACTTCTTTATAGTCCCCATTGAACAGCAGGCCCCCTGCCCCTACCTACCACTCACTACACCCCTCTACTCAATATCCTGACTTTTTCACATGTGCCTCATTTCTCACTAGAACAACAGGTGTGTCCATGGACTCATATTTCTAACAGAAACAGCAGTGTGCTCATGTAATAGGATCCCAGCCACTGCCTCTAGTTACCCAATACCCCTGACCCATTCCTCATATTTCTCACAGAAACAGCAGGTGTGTCCATGAACTCAACCATAACCACATCCATCTAGTCTCAGACAGTACCATAATACTCAGCTAATCGGAAAGCAGCACCACTAGAATGCCCAAGCAGGATGTTGACTCCAAAACAAAAGAAAGGACTTTTCCTAAGTAGGAACCTGCACAGTAATAGCAAAAGCTGTTCTTTAGGTGAACATATGATAAAGAAAGGCTTATTATAATGTCATTATCATACGTACACCCCCAATGGGTTTTTTCTGTATGCATTGTGGGTAATCACATGCACCGTTCCACTGTGACTGGTACCCCTCCTCTATTATCTAATCCCTCAATAAATTCCTCTTGCCTTTTTAATATTCATAATTTCTGTTATATAATTGCATCTTTACTCTATAAAAGTTCATCTTGTTTCTCTGAAGTTGCTAATTCTTCTTGGAACTTAGCTCACTTCATGAGAGCCATCAGTCTCAATAACAGATTATGTTTGGATTGGAGGTGGTCTGACTCTGAATTCTTTGAGATGGTTCCACCACAACACATCATGAAATTTTAACGCCATTACCCCTCTCTAGTATGGACCCTCTACCTACTCTACCACAATTGCTCTATTATAGCCTCTTCTCTTCCTTAGAGGTCCAACTAAGGTGCCTTTTCTGGAAGCCTCATCCTCTTGAGTGAAAGCACTGTCCCTCTTCAAATTTATGGCATTTTTTCTGGAGTCCTTCACACTTTCTCACTACAGTGACTTTTATACATGTCTTCTTTCTTCCATTGGACTGCTAGTCCTTTGAAGACAAAGTTCTATGTTGTATCTCAAGTAGCTAGCACAGCACATTCTACATAGCAGGTATTTAATAAGTGTTGAAAATCAGGCTGTACACAAAGTTGTGTTCTGATATTGAGGCAATGATATCACAGAGAAGCTTTGATCGTTGTTAGACTATGATACTACATCTTTTGCTTTGATTTCTTTCCCAGGCATAGAGGTTATTCTGGAAGGGCTCCTCCTCATCCCCATACTCAAAATCTCTCAGTCCATATTCCTCATAGGCAAGAGAATTCTGATCAGTTTTGGTCTACTTTGACACTTCATAGAGGTCTTTGCACTGTGTATCTTCTACTAGGTACCTCTGATATTGGGACCCTGAAGACAATAAAGTCAAAAAGTCAGGGTCGAGGGAGGATTCCTCACACACAAGGTGATGTCTCCTACCCTCTATTACTAGAATGGACTCCTCTCTTTCCCTCTATTTCTTAAAATTCCTCCTACCTACAAAGTTCAGCTCATGTCACATCCTATTTTCCTCATTTCCTCAGATGCTAACGTCACCACAAAATCACCATGTATTTACATTGTATATATTGTGTATACACTTTTATGTGAGTGTGTGTGGTCTCCTGAAATATAACTTCCTTGATGGAATGAATCTTTTTTATTTTTCTCATTGTATCCACAGTGTCTAGCAACGCCTAATAAATAGTACTGTAGTAGCTTAATGAATGTTTGTTGACTGCCAGAACCAGGAGACTATTCATTCAGAAGGGGCTGGACTTGAACTGGACTTTTAAGGGAAGCCTGTCTTTCAAAGCCTGGCAAAATGATCTGAAACCACAATATTCCTATTAAAATTATGTGAACCAGGAAAACACCAGTGTGGGAGAAAAGGATGGAGGAAGGGAGTTCTTTGGTGAGTCAACAAACATTTATTAAAGGCTTTGGATACAAAGAAAGATGAAAACAGGATGCCTGCCTTCAAGGAACTCACTTTCTAATGAGGGAGACAACATGAAAAAAAATCTGAACGTATAAGATACATACATTGCAAATGGTCATCTCAGAAAAAAAGGCAGTAGTAGAGATGAGGAGGGGAGGATCAGGAAAGAGCTCTTGCAGAAAGAGCTAAGCAGCATTTTTAAGGAAAATGAGGAAGCCAATAGGTGGAAGTGAGGAGGGAGCACATTCCAGGCAGAGGATGATCATTAAAATGTCAGAGTTGGAAGACAGAATATCACGTGCAAGGAAAGTCAATATCATTAGGCCAGATAGTATATGTTGTTGATCAATCACTTTTCCAATCAAATCTGACTCTCCATGACCCCATTTTGGGGTTCGTTTATTTACTTCTGCAAAGCTACTAAAGTGATTTGGCATTTCCCTCTCCAGCTCATTTTACAGATGAGAAAACTGAGGCAAACAGGGTTAAATGATTTGCCCAGGGTCACACAGCTGGGAAGTATCTGAGGTCACATTTGCACTCAGGTTCTCCTGACTCCAGGACTGGCATTCTATATACTGCATCATCTAGCTTTAACATGAAGAGGGAAATAAAGTATAAGAGGATTGAAAAGGTAGAAAGAGGTCAGGTCATTAAGGTGTTTAAGAGCCAAACTTTATATTTGATCCTAGAGATAATAAGGAGACATTGGAGATCACTGAGTAGGGTAGCAATGCGGTCAGATGTAAGTTTCAAGAAAATCACTTTGGCAGCAGTGTGGAGAATAGTCTAGACACAGGAGTGGGGAATGTGTAGCCTGGAGGTCACATGTGGCCCTCTAGGTCCTCAAATGTAGCCTTTTGATTGAATCCAAACTTCACAGAACAAATTCCCTTAATAAAAGGATTTGTTCTGTAAAACTTGGACTCAGTCAAAAGGCCGCACCCAAGGACCTAGAAGGCTACATGTGACCTCGAGGCTGTGGGTTCCCCATCCCTGGTAGAGTATGGTGAATCTGCAGGCAAGGAGACTGACCAGAAGGCTATTGCAATTGTCCAGCTATGAGATAATAAAACCAATGGAGAGAAAGGGACAGATAAAAGAAATATTCTGAAGGTAGAAGTGCAAGTGGGGACTAAAGAATGCACCAGGATTGCAATACTGGGTGACTGGGATTGTAAAAATCTTTAACAGTAATAGAAACAAACCTTTAACAGTAATAGAAAAGTTTGGGAAAGGAAGGGGAAAATAGTGAGCTCTGTTCTAGATGCAGGGAGAAATTAGGAATAGATTTATAGATATTGTAATCCTATGTAAAGGGTTAATAGTTGAACCCATGCAAGCAGATGAAATCACCAAGTAAGATATCCTGTAGAGAAAAGAGAAGAAGGTCTAGGACAGAGCCTTGGGAGTCATGCACAGTTAGTGGACATGACCTGGAGAAAGATCAAGAAGAATTGTTTGGACAAGTAGAAGGAGGACCAGGAGAGAACTGGGTCAAAAACTAAAACTAAACTAGAGCGTATGTAGGAGGAAACAGTAGCAACAATTTCAAAGGTAAAAAGATGAATAAGGTTTAAAATTGAGAAAAGGCCATTAAATTTGGCAGTTATGAGATCTCTGGAAACTTTGAAGAGAGAAGTTTCTGTCCAATAACAGCTTGCATTTATAGAGCGCTTTAAGATGTGTAAATTGCTTTATAAATGTGATCTCATTGAATTCTCACAATAACTTTGTAAAAGTAGATTCTATTATTATCTCCAGTTGAGGAATGAGGAACCTGAGGCTTTGAAATTAAATGATTTATCCAGGACTACACAATTAATAAATGCTTGAGAGAGGATTTGAACTCAAATCTTTCTGATTCAAAGTCCTATACTCTGTTCATTGCATCAGCTGGCTGATGAGGTCAGAAACCACATTGCAGAGGGTTTCGAATTGAATGAGAGATCTGCTCATTGTAGACAACTTCCTCAACAAATCTGGCCCCAAAGGGGAAGGAGAAGAACAAGACGATATCTAGTGGGGACGTTGGATCAGTGAGGATTTTTCAAAGATGGGGGAGACATGAGTGTGTTTGTAGGCAGCAAGGAAGATGTCAGTAGGTAGGGAGACACTGAATATTAGTGAGAGATGTTTGCATGTTAGCAATGTTTGAAGGGGTAATCAGCTAGAAAAAAATTGGATGGAATAGGATCAAGGGTGAATGTAAAGAGGTTCATGTGCCAAAGAAAATGGTCACCTCTTCAGGTCTGATAGGAGTGAAGGGGGAGACTAGTAGGAGAAGATAAAGAAGAGGGGCAAAGAGGCAATGCTTTGAGAATGGCATCCGTGTTTTTGGTGAAATATGAGATAAGGTCTTCATACTAAGGGCAGGAGGTAAGGAGGCACCAAGGGAAGCTGAAAGGGGTAAAAGTTTTGGAATAACCACTGTGTGAGGTGGGGAGTCATTTTTTCTTCTCAGAAACAGAGCAAGTTGGGTTTGAAAGGAAAGCCATGGCCCAGAAGAGTGAGTTCCCCGGCTCTTGGTTGACACTACTCATCCTTCGTTGCCTATCATTGTCTTCTGGTGGTCATAAGTTCATTGATTTTCAGACCACTTTCTCTAAACTTTATACAAAGGGTGTACATTTCCTTGACTTCAGGTGGGGATAGTATAGAATGAATTATTGGACCAGATGTCCATGATTGCCACTGAAATCATGGGCCCAAACGGGCCCAGTATGGCTATGCCCATGGGAATTGAGATTAATAGCTTATGACTTCTGGTCCAGTTCCAACTCTTTTCTGCCTTCCATAACAACTCCAGGATCACAGACACTACCAACATTGATGACCAGAAGATCTGCATTTGAAGTCCAGACCTAGGTGTGTCCAATATCCTCAACATTAAGATTACCAAGCTAATATTAACAACTCGGGTCCCTGGCTAGATAAGCTTATGGCTTTCTTCTCTGTCTATTAACACACTGTAATCCTCTTCATCTTAAGTTTATCTCCTCTTCTGGTACCACAGTTGGCCATTTAGACATATGAACACATTCATTGGACCTATTTATCTGGAGAGTGTTGCCTTTCCAGACAATTCTGAAATTATTTAACCCTTTCTTGAAGATCTCAATGATTCTCAGCCTCAAATGATTCTCAATCATTTAATTGTGTATATTATTAATTATCTTTCTATTATATATTATTCCTTAAATATGAAAAGAACAGAAAGACCTAGATGAATTGTGGCAAAGTATAATAAATAGAATCAGAAAATAATGTACACAATGGCTACAACAATAAATAGTACGGATATTCTAACAACAAATTAAACTTAACATTGCAATTATAATCAAGTCTATCACAAAAAGAAGGGAAAATGTAACTCTTCTCATTTTGTAGCAGTAGGGTACAATGAATATGAAACACTTCCTATAATGTAGGACTCAATAACATGTCTGAAACAATTGAGAGTTTAAGCAAAAGCCATGCTGTCCCAGCTAGGGGTGCTGGTAGAATCTCCATAATTGTCAATGTGAGATGCACCTTACTGTTGATTACTCATTGTCTTCACTTCATTAGACTCTCTGAAGTTGAAGTGGGAAGACGAAACATAGGTTACAAAATATGCTGGCTTGGGAAGAGTGCTGCAACCTATTGCCACCAGGGTCTAAGATCTCTGACACAAGCATTTTTATAAGAAGGCCAAGGTAGCTTTTAGCCCAATATCACTTCCCAACCATTTGGTGCATTTTCTGCCTAAGACCTTAAGCAGCTGTTAATTGCAGTTGCTCTCCCTTCATGTTCAAAGAAGGTGGTGCTTTGACTGAAGCAAGAACTGGATTTAAGTGAGGTAGAGTTGTACAAAGTCATCAGCCTTACTCTCTCTTCCAGAGTCATCAAAGTCCAGTGGCAAGATGAAAGTCAAAAGAGCTAGCAATGGCCTGGGATGCAGTGGATAACTCAGCCTGACCATGTTCTAAGCATTCCATAGGGCCTCCTTTAGCCACCTATATGGCCACTGGAACAAACTGTTCTAATCTGCCCATTCTGCCAGGGGATGTCTTCACATGCTTGGGGTAGACATGCCCCTAACTTACTGATGGGTTTGAGGGCTGTTGGTTACCATCCTAGTACAGTCAAAAAACACAAGCTTTTCTCTGGACAAGTAACAGAGTGAAGCACAAATATAGACAAAGAAAGGAAGAAAGAAGGTACATAAGTGGCAAAATTACGCTGCTCACCTTGAGGCCTCATTTGTTTCTCTTGTTGCCTTTCTACCAAAAGAATCAGTTTTACAGGTATAGTATAAGATCCAGTTCAACATCATTAGCCATAAGGCCTAGATTATCTCCACTTCATGCAGTCTATAGGAAGTTTCAAAGGGGAAGATAGACTGGTACCCTTGCTGGGGCAACAACTGCTGCTTTCCTGATCTCATAGTTCAGCTACCCACCACTGATCTGTGAGAAAAACAGCCAGGCCACTAGGAGTTTAGGGTATACATATACACCAGGAAGGAAATGGTCAAAGAGGAACTCCAGTATATTTGAAGCATGGCTAACTGCAAATACTTCCTAATGAAACTGTTTCCACTTCCCTAAAGGCATGCTTGCTACAAAGGTGATGGTACCGACAGGTATCAAATGTAATATAAATACCACTATGACTTTAGGAACTTTCCTATCTAACATAATACCTGGAAACCAAGATGGAGAACATAGCTAGATAACAATAATAATAGTGGCTAAAATTCATATTGTGCTTTAAAGTTTGTGAAACACTTTATAAATACTACCTCATTTAATCCTTACCTCAGAACAGTACTGGGAGGTAGGTACTATTATTCTTATTTCACAGATGAGGTGGCCAGATGTTAAATGTCCTTAAAAGGTTAAGGACTCTGAATTGCCCAGTTACACAGTTAGTAAGTATTTGAGGCCTATTTTGAAATCCTCCTTGAAGGTCTTTCTGACTCCAGGATCAGAGTTCCATCCAATATACCACCTAGATATATTAAGGAAATATAATAAATCTAATTAACTCTACAAATACTTATTAAGTACCACTAAAGGGCAAAGCATCATGCTAGGAAATAAAGATAAAAAGACAGAAAAAACCCTATGCTTAAAGAGTTTCATTCAGCTGAACATACTACTTACAGCACCTGGAAATAAATGTCTAACTTCATATAATTTCAAAAATTCGACAAAATGGCAGATAATTGGCCATGTTTTTTCATGTTGTCAAAAGTGTCTGAGCATATTGAAATATAAAACACAGAGTAAGTAAATAAAAGTAATTTGCAGGAAGAGTCTGGGACTGGGAATTACAAAGAAATTTTCCTCTGCTTCTTTGACACAAGCTCCATTTTAAAAGCGTGGTGGGAAAAGCCCTAGATTAAAAATCAGGAAACAAATAGGGATCCTACTCTGCCACTTTCGTTAGACAGATGAGCTTTGAGGAAGATAAACTTAGAGGAGAACACCAAGAATAGTCGCATAGGATAGGGAGGCAGTGGGGAGAGCTTTTTATCTGTTTCTCTGGAAAAAGCGTTCAATCTATTTGAATATTTTGTAAATTTGAATATCATTTTAAAAATTCCAAGAGGATAGCAAAAGGTACCTCATATAAATCTGACTAAGAAATCTGTGAAAGAGTTGGCTACTCTGATCAAGACAAGGATCCAAGACATTCCAAAGGACTCATGAAAAATGCTGGCCACCTCCAGAGAGAGAACTGATGAACTCAGTGCAAAATGAAGCATACTTCTTTTTTTACCTTCTTTATGTTTCTTGGATTTTGCATGAATGTTTTCTTTTGCAATGTGGCTAACATTTCTATATTATTTCTATATTTCTATAATATTTCTATATTTTGTATGATCTCACATATACAGTCAATATCATATTCCTTGTCTCCTTAAGGGGTGAGGAAAAGGTTGGAGAAAGGAAAAGCTTTGAAGCTCATTTTTTAAAAAAAATGAACACTAGAAGTGATTACAAAAGATAAAATAGACAATTTTTATTACCTAAAATTAACAAGATGTTTTATGAACACAATAACTGCCATTAGAATAAGAAGAAAATTTGTTAAAGGGGCAGGGAGTGGAAATCTTGATGTTGACTATATCTGACTTAGGTTAGATATCCAAAATGTATAGGGAGGTAATATAGATATATTACAAACTAGAGCCATTTTCCCAACAGATAAGAAATCAAAGGATACTGACAGTTTTCAAAGAAAGAAATGTAAACTAAAAAAACAATACATAAGAATGTTCAAAATCACTAATGATAAGAATTGATAATAAGAGGAATGATAAGAAAAATATCAGTCTCTGAGATCTTGCCTTGTGGTTACCAATTTGGCAAAGGTGACATAAGGTAAAAGCAGGGAAATTTAGAATGGTTATGGGAAGAAAAGTACATTAATGAATTATGGATGGACCTGATTTGGAAAATAATTTGAAACTGTACTAGAAAAATCAGTGATTTGTTTATCCACTTTGACCCACTGATACCACTATTAGGTTGATTCCCCCAAGAACCACAAAGACCCCACATAAACAATATTTGTAGCAGCACTTTTTGTATAGAAAAACTGGAAACAGAGTAGATGCCTATTAATGAAGGAATGGATGAACAAATAATGGTATATGAATACAATAAAATATTTTGTGCTGTAAGAAATGATTTTGTTAGAAAAATATGGAAAGACTTAGACTTATCAAGGAAGATGCTATCTACCCTCAGAAAAACTGAGGACAAACTAGTTCAATCTTACATAGATGCATATAAATATATATGCCTATAATATGAATATGATTACAGATATCTAGAAATATATGAGTATATTATGTGTGTACATATATGTGTGTGCAGGTATACATGTATACACATATGTAAAGATGTTCATGCTTGGGGATGGGAAGCAGGGGAAGAAGAAGAAGAAAGTAAAAAGTACACAGTACAGAACTAATGAAAACTTACAAGGAAGCAAAGAAGAGATGGACAGCTCTGAACACAATGTTTAATATTTATTATATAGGTTTTTTTAAATGGAAATTTATTACTGTATGTTTTTAATCCTCTCATGTAAATCTGTGCACATGGCAATGCTTTTACTTTATTTTTTTGTTTTGCATTTAAGTTTATATTGTGTTTCTTTTTCTTCTCTTGTGTATTTAAGTTTTAGTATATAAGTTTAAACTAAGTTAATAAAAAAATTCTTTGGTTGTTCAGTTGTTTTTTCAATCATGTCTGACTCTTCATGATCCCTTTTGGGGTTTTCTTGGCAATGATATTGGAGAGGTCTGCCATTTCCTTCTTCAGCTCTTTTTACAAATGAGGAAACTAAAGTAAAAAGTGACTTGCCCCAGGGTCATACAGAATAAGTATCTGAGGCCAGACCTGAGCTCAGTTCCTTCTGTCACCAGGCCCAGCACGCTATACACTGCCCCATCCAGCTGCCTATAGCAAATGATGACATGGAGAATTTTAGAGAAACTTTGGGGAAAATCTTACAAACTGATGCAAAATGAAGTGAGCATAACCAAAATAACAATTTACACAATGACCAAAATAATATAAAGGAAAACAATATTGAATATATTAGAACTTTAATCACTGCTACTCTCAATTTTGACTCCAGAGGAATGATGGTACTAAGTATGAAATGAGGCATGTATGTCAGACAAAGCCAATGTATTGTTTTGCTTGCTGTAACAATATTTTTTTTTTAAGGAAAGGATCTTTGTGTAGGGTAGAAGTCATTGGTAAATGACTGTTAAATTGGCAAGTTAAAAGGTATCAATAATAAATTTATTGTAAATGTTTTAAAAATACTCCTACAGTTATGTCAACTTTTCTCTTTAAACAATTTTTACTTCAAACAATAACAATCTCTACAAATTCCAATAATGAACAAGCAAACTGAAGAATAAAATTCCAAATAAAAAACTTTAAACCACAAACTTTACGTTTGTTTTAAAAAAAAATACAACTACAACCAAAATAAATTTCACTCTGTGCATCTCTCTCATTCTCTTTTTTCACCCATACACTTAAATTTTTTACTGCTGCCATTCTTTTTAGACAGTTTACAGTAATTTGCATGTGATTTTTCCTTGCGTGGTATCATCCTATGTACAACTTCCATATTTGTTTGTATGCCTTATTTTTGTCCTTTTATAGTCTGTTTAATTAATATATCACAATTTATTCAGTTATTCTCCAATCATTGCACATATAGGTTCTTTCCTTTTTTTTATTACTATTGCAGATAGTGACACTAGGAATATTTTTGTAAAGATAAGCTTTATTTCCCTTTTTAATAACATCCCTAGATGGAAGCCTGATAGTGGAATCAGTGGGTCAAAGTTGATGGTGAGTTTTGTAATTCTTATTTCACATACTAAGATTTCCCTTCAAAATGACTGCATCAATTTCCAGTTCCACCAGCAATGTTCTAGAGTGCCTATTTCCCCATATACCTGACAACTTTGAATTTGATTGTTTTTAACTATCTGCTATTTTGATGAGCTAAGGGTGATGCCTCTGAATTGCTTTAATTTGCTTTTCTCTGATTATTATTGCATTTGAAAAATACTAAATGCTCCATAAACTTGCAAGTCACTCTAATGCCAGGGAAATGCTGATCATCTCTGTATTATTCCAATTTTATTTAGTATGTGTGTCCCTATAAGAAGTGCCTGGTCAGTTTCTCAATTAGCTTAATTATCTTATCCAAGCAAAGTCTAAAGATTGTGTTCACTTCCTAATAAGTCTGCAAAGAACAGCTTTCCTGGAGCTTTGCCCTGCTTCTTTCCTGTCCCGCAGACAACAGCATCTGCTGCCCTTGTCCACATGTTCTCTCCCCACCGAAACAGAGGCAGCAGAAACAACCCTGCTACTGCTATATCTTGGTTTAAAATAGTCACATTAAGATGTTCATTCTTGTAACACTTCATTTCCATCTCTGGCTATCCTCCTTCATAGCAACACATATACATATGGGCTTTCTCTCACAACTCTGTGACTTGGGTATATTTAAGATGGAGGGAACACTTGTTTCCATAAAGGACTACAGGAAGTTGGTGAAATTGGCCTGCCCACAACTATTTTCTAACCCTTCCTGCTCCTTGGGTGATGTTTCTTATTGGAACAATTTTAAATCTCAAAAAAATAAGAACACCAAAAGCAGAGAATAAGTTTTTAGACAAAGACAAACAATATTTTTTTCCAAAGGTCTTTTGAAAATTCCTTATCCATTGGAAAGACAAGAACAAAAACATTGTCTTGTCTTGTTGGCTATAGCTACCCTAGGGCTTTTATGGACATTGTACCATTTCAGGATGATTAGGCACTAGTTGGAGTTCCCACTATTGCTTTTCTCCCAGTGACTTATATTTGTACCTGATTCATAAGTACTAATGGGCTATCATTAATACATAATTACTACATATATCCCTATTTTATTGACAATGAAAAAATGGAGATGGTTTTGAAAAGAAGTTGCTTATGCGTACAGAGAGTGATGGACAATAGTTTACTCTTCATACCCTTATTCTCCATGTGTAGCTGTATCTTGGGGGTCAAAAAAGAAGGTGCAAGTGAAAGTGACAAAATGATGAGGAAAAGGTGCCATAAACACTTTAAAAGAATAAGAGATTTGTGACCTACCTTCCCAACTATCAGAAATCTGAATTGAAGAGTTCAAGGTCAAGGTCACTAGGATGGCATGGTATCAGCAGGCTCTTCTTTATCAGAGTCTGCCTTTGAATCTATGGACTCTGCTCCATCAGTGATCAGTTAGCCATGAAGATCTAGACCATCATGCAGAAATGCACCAACTTTATGAGCTTCAGTCCCACAAAGGATTCCAAGTCCACACTCTATGACATGAAGTGATGGCCAAGACCTATTTCTAGAGTTCCTGAGCCTTTATCTAATGACCAGTTAGCTCTACTATATGCCTGAGCCAAACCTCAGTTGAGAATTATGCTTTGCTCACTCACAGAAGAAAGAGTGGGAAGTTAAACAAAATTGACTATGCCTTTCCAAACTTCTGTGTTTGGAACATCATAGGAAATTTGTTCGTTTTCCTGAGTCAAGGAGAAGGTGAGAGCACATGAAACTGCATGATAGAAGTCATTTTATATTATTTTAGTGTTACTATTGTTTCTATACCCAGAGTAAAGCACCACATAAAGGTAAAAATGCTCTGTCCATGCCATGGGAAGGTGACTCAATGATTTCTCTGTCCCTCCCAACTTTATATCCCTAGGCCAATAAGGCAATATGACCAAAAAGAAAGAGGTAGAACTAAGGGAAAGGTCTTCTAATCTTTAGAAGACATCTCCTTAATATGCTCCTTCTCCCTTCTAACACTGCTACCACCCTCAAGACCCTTATCACCTCACACCTGGATTACTTCAGAGCCTATTGGTTGATTTTGCTACTACAAGTGTCTCCTGCACTCTAATATAGCCTTCATTCATCCGTCAAAGCAAAGTTCCTATAGCACAGATCTGACCATGTCACCCTCAGGAAATTCTAGTGTCTTCCTATCACCTCCAGGATCAAATATTAAATCCTCTATTTCACATTCAGAGACTTTCACAACCTAGCTTTGCATTATCTACCTTTTCAGTCTTCTTGTACCTTACCCTCAATTATGTGCTCTTTGATACAGTGACACTGGCCTTCTTGTTGCCCCTAGAATAGCATATTATCTTCCAAGTCATTTTTCCCTGACTTCCTCATGCCTGGAATGCTCTCCCTACTCAAATCCAAGCAAAAAGTCCTCTTTCTATAGGAAGTCTTTCCCAATTCCCCTTAATTCTAGTGTCTTCTTTCTGTTGATTTCTTCCAATTTATCCTGCACATAGCTTGTTTATATACTTGTCTCTCTATTAGACTGTGAGCAACAACTGAGAGTGGTAGGGAGAGAGTAAGAGAAGGATTGCCTTTCTTTATATCCACAGCACTTAGCACAGTACCTGGCACATAGTAGACACTTGATAAATGTTTATTGACTGACTGACTAAAAATCAAAGAGAACTTGACACTTCCACAGTAATTATGCTTAACAGGGTGCAATGCCATGAAGTATGCATAAGACTTTTCAGCTCTTGACCTTTCCTGTTGATTACTATCAGGTTGACAACTAGAAAAAACACCTTGTAGTTTTACCAAAAAAAGAAGAAGAAGAAGCCACAAGCAGAATGACCCTAGAGTGTACAGATAATCTGCAACGTGTACAAGTCTCATCCAGAAACTCTAGGTGAAAAATGGAGTCTATTACCTTTCTTACCTACTTCAGGAATGATCTTAGAAAAGATAGATCCAGAGCTGGGCTTGAATGATAAAAGGGCCATAACTCAGATGAGTTCCAACTTTACTATTAACTTCTGAAAAGAAAAACACAAAGACTCATAACATACTCATCCTGAAAGCTTGTTATAACTGTTTCCCTTTTGCTCAAAGAGGAGTAATGACATCAGGAGGGTGATGTCTTTATTTTCAAGTGTGTTGGATTTAAGTGAGGCAGGGCTGTGCAAAGTCATCAGCCTCACTCTCTCCTCCAGAGTTATTAGAATCTAGTGGTAAAACATAGTTCAGGATGACTGGTGATGGCTCCAGATGCAATAGGAGATCTGGTTTTTTTAAGTTAAGGTCTTTCCTAAGTCTCTTTTCCTGAAAGCAAATTCAGTCAAAGCACATAGAACAGATTATTCCTTTGGTTATGTTATCCTATTAAATAAGACCCCTCACTAGCTCCTAAATCATATCTCAATTTCGTGAGATGTATCTGAGTTTTCCTGGAATCTTCTTTCAGTAACTTTAATGATAGTGTCCCCTGTTAGTAACTTATCCCAAGAAAGAGAAAATAGGATAGTTAATTATCAAAATTTCCACCAAAAGACTAGATAATAGGCAAGTAGCTTGAGTTGTTTCTTTAAATATCTAATGACCACTCCCACTCCAAGTGAATTGTTTTGCTTTGGTTTGGGGGTGTTTTGGTGTTTTGGTTTTTTTTTCACTTACAATAAGTGATTTCTTCACTGAACCATAGAGTGTTAGAGGAGAAAGGGACCTCAGAGATCATATGATTTTACCCCTTCCTTTTACATATGATGAAACTTCAGACCAGTGACCAAGATCAAAAAATGTAATAAATGGCAAAGATGGGACTTGAAAATGGATTTCTAATTCCTAGACCAGTGCTATTGGATCCTTTCTTTTACAAAATGATTTCCATTCTTCTCTACCCTTAAAAATATGTCATTTTTACTCTATTGTTCTGGAAAGCATTTCTCTTTGAACATAAAAAAAATTAAATGACTTCATTTTGTAGGAATTCTCTTCTGTTGGGTATTCACTCTCCCTCAGTAATGTTTTTTCATAAACACCCAGACACTCAAATATTCAAAACTTTTAGGCAATTGTAACACCAATGTGATATCCACAGCAGTTGCTATGGATATGTATGTGTATTTCCAGGATAAATTCACAAAATAAAAACTCTACCTCAAAGATAAAACCAAGACATCTTTTCAAACACCAGGAAGCCAAATCCATCATAGTAACAAAGAAATCTACACACATTATCAATACAGGGTCATCCCTGAGCCTTCCCACAAACAAGATAGATCCCTTAGGCAAAATCGCTCCCTCTCTCATTCATGCTAGCTGCTCTCTCTCAGCTCTGCCCTTCCTGCTCCACATGTTCGGCAAGCTCCTCCCACCAGGAACTTCATGTGACTCAAGCTGTGGGCCAAAGCTCAAAGCCGGTCACATGGGTCTATTATGGGGCAGGGAAAATCTTCAAATCCCTTTACCATTTCAGAAGTTAATCTCTTTTCCTGTATACTATTGGTCTCTTGGCAAATCAAAGCAGTTTTACTTCTCTTAACAATCCACTCATTACTTCCATATGCTCTTTGAATACTAGAGACCAAAGAGCCTAAAAGTCATCTTAATCAACAAATCCTTGATTTCTTTGTTAATGGGAGATAATGAAAACCAGGGGCAATACTAACTTGAATACAAATGTTTATAAAATCTTATAGGAAAGAAATCTCATAGAAGTTTATGAGTAATAACACATAAAACACACAGAAGTAATGGAGAATACTGCCAGCTTAAAGAAAACTCAGTGAGAAATCTAACAAAGCAAAGATATTTTGAAAACATTTAAAGATGAAATTGGAAAAAAAAAAAGAAAAATGGAAAAGAATGCAAAATTTTGGTTTGGGTTTTTCTTTAAGAAACTTTCTTCATCAATATGTTCAGTAGAGATTACCAGACTTGAATTCTAATTGAACAGTCCAAGATGTGCTTACATACAATATAGAAATGGTATTTTAAAGAACATAGATGGGAAAAGCAGCAAGATTAGATCAATGATACATAAAGGAAATCTGTGCTTAAGGCAAAATAATTGTAAAGGTACAGAGGAATTTCATCTCAAGATATCTGAAATAGAGAAAGACACCAAAGGATAAAAAATGTTTAGACCTTATTAGTACTCACAAAAGGCAATGGTTCTATTTCATTCAGTTTTTATGAAGATAATCTATATGCACCTCAAAGGCATTCTTTTAAAAATATATATTTATTTGTAGTTTTCAACATTCACTTTTATAAGATTTTTGACTTCTAAATTTTTTGTCTCTCCCTCTGCTACCCCCTCCCCAAGATGGCATGCAATCTGATACAGGCTATACATGTGCACTCATAACAAACATATTCAAAGGCATTCTTAATGAGAATGTTAGAAGAAAAATATTTCCAGTAGACCACATCTTTATCTTCACGCAATTGACAAAAATATACAGAAAATATCAGATCCCATTCTATTTATTGATTATGAAAATTGTTTATTGACTATGAGGAAAAGTATTTGATTCTGTAGAGCTTTAAAGACTCTCTTCCAATAAACTTTCTCCTATGCATATATGTTAAAAGTACATGAATGCAATACCCTATTTGGTGTTCTTTCCCAATTTGCCCTCACACTTGCAGGCTGGCTCCAGACTTGCAGGTCTAAGCATAATCCTGTGGATGGCTATTTCTACTAATATAGCTTGTGAGTCCCGATTAGTGTGTTCTCACATTAACCATCAGCCAGATCTAATTATCTCTTAACAAAGGTATTTACTTACATGACTTAGCAAGAAAATAGTTACCAAACATTCTCCCTATAAACCTGAAGTGTATTCTCACCAACATAAGCATTGTGTATGGAAATAACATATACATCAACCTAGAGCAGAATAGTAGTGAGGCACACATGTAGGACACAGCCTGGTACTATGAGGCTTGGAAGTCCTTTTAACATAGCACCAGTAATGTAGCATTGTACCAGTAACTACCAGTAATGTAATATATCTTGCTCAATTTCTAAACTCCTTTCTATACTCAATTGCTTCTTTTTATACTCTCTGAAGTTGCTTCTTCTCTCCAGTAGATATTTCTTGGGGACATCTTGGATGTCAGAACATGAAGAAGGCCACCAGCTTGTTATATATTCATATATATATATACATATATATATATATATATATATATATATATTTTCACCCTGGTGGTGAATTTATGGGAGGACAACCACAAGTATTTATTTCACAGGCTCATCAAGTTTGTATGGGTTGTGATGGGATCGGCACTATTGGCAGGAATACTCAAATCAATAAGATTAACATCCATTGGAGTAGAATAGAACTAGCAAGGAGCCACACTACTTTTATCTCTCTGGAAGACTAGCAAAATCATTGTGACTGAATTAATTGACGAATTTAAACAAGAATGTCTTGAGTCATTTTTTTCTTCATTGATTTATAGATTATTTAACTATGTTGATGTTATTTTACCATTGTACTAAAATAGCTAGGTGCTTGTTTGACTTCCACTTCATCCTTCCTCTTGCTCTGCACCCTTTAGAGGAGATAATAATGGTTTAACAGTCTTTGGCAGACAGAGGAGAATGAGAAGAAAAGGCTTCTATGTTACTTACAAAATGACAGTTCACTATGTAAAAATTACTAAATATTTTTATGCAAACTGGAATTTGATTCAAGGCTTTAGATTTTCTACTTTGTATTATGGGATTAGTGATGGAAGGGTTCTTTGGAGATCATCTAGTCCAAAACCATCATTTTACAGATGAGAATACTGAGGTATAAAGAAGGTAGAGTGCTCATCAAGGTCCCAGAGCGATCAGCACAGCCAGGACAGTTACTTATCCTAAGAAGATGATTGAGTCCTTTATACACCAGTTACTAAGGTTAAATTACTTCTATAATCTGTTAAGATAATTATAAATATCATACAGAAAAATCACCTAAACATGGAGACTCTTTCCAAAGAGTAAAGCTATGACCCACATATAACTTAATCTTAGTTTCTTGAGACAGGTAAAATGTCAGAGGTGGAAATAAAATCCTGATCTGACACACCTTTATCCACTATTCCAAATCCCTTCCATACCAACAGCAGTCTGCCTTTAAAATGAGTCACACTGTAGAGCAATCTTTGGGATATTTTAAATATTAATCTCTATAGAAATTCAGAGTTAGAGACTTTTTTTCCAATAATTAAAGAAAAAATAACTGATACCCATTTACAGTTTTTTTCCCTCCTGCCTTGAATTTCTCCTATCTCTGTTCCCTTTCTGCTAATACATTCACTCACTAGTTCCTGGGAAATCATCTATTAGTTCATAGTGCTTTCTTCTATTATTAAAATATTGGGTCTTTTCCCCGTCACTTGTTCCTTGGCAGAATGATGAGCTTCAGGCTTGCGATCGACTCCCCATTGTTCCCTTAACTTTAACTTTTTACCACTGTGCCAACCATCTGTACCCCCAGAGGGATCTGTCACACAGCTCTTCAATTCTTTTTCTTCCCTGGCAGCAGCTTTTTATTTGATTTCTTTCTTTTTCTTTACATTTTTTTTAGTAGAGACGGAGAGAATTTTGTAATGTTAACATTTTTTTCATTTTAAACTGCCTCTTGGTTTTAAGTGGAGGGAATGGCCTTAATTTCTTGGAACATGTACAGCTTTGATAATGAACTCTGATATTTCTTTCTTTCTTTAATGACCCATAGGAGTAGAAATGATACTCTTAGGAATCATGTCACTGTCCTACCCATGTTTGAAATTATTCAAGACCCCAACTCCCTTTGGTTTCATATCAACACTCAGTTTATTTTTAATATCACTTCACAAAGTACAATCAACAATTACTCAAAATGGAATGGAATGCGTGTGAACATGAAGACAAAATATGACTTTCATCTCAGAGAAACGGTGCTTCTTTCAACTTACAGTCAAAATAATGTACAATGATGCCACAAAAATAACTATTAAAATTATTCAACGTTTCCTGTCATCTTGGGGCCATGAAGGATTCCCTAATGTCGAATTACCTTTGCTTTAAAAGCATAAAAATCAAATATCAGATTAATTTAGATGCAACATTATAATTAAATTATGATCATTATCTGGAGATTTAATCATAAAGATGAAAACACATAATATTCCTCAGTCACTGACCCGAAGTACTACAAAGTAACATTTAGAATGAATGGAAAAAGGAAGTAATTTAAGCGGAACCCAAATCCAAGCCTGTCCCAACAGGCATATGTGAAATCTCTGAGGTTGTGTGTGTGTGTGTGTGTGTGTGTGTGCGTGTATGTGTGTGGGAGTATGTGTCTGTTTACCAAGGCCAAGCATTTTAAGACAGACTAAAATTGAAGAGGCCAATTTCATGGGGAATGATGTCTCTTTCCTGGGGCAACTTTTTACTGGATAATAACATAGCGAGGCAGCATAGCACAGTAGTTAAAAGACCAACTTTAAAGTCAGGAATATCCAAGTTTAAGCCCTGATTCTGAAGCATACTGGCTATATGTGAATGAATAAACTGTTTATCCTCTCAGTGCTTCCAGGTATCTTTCTTAGATTATCAGTTTAGAACCAATTTGTAGATCTACATTGATGAAAAGAGTTTGTATGCCGGGAGCCCCTAACAAAGATGAAATCTCATCATCACCCCCAAAATTCTATCATCAACACCTAAAAAAAAAAGATAGTATAACATAGCATGTACAAGTATTTGATTTTATGGCACATTTAGGGTTTACAGAACATTTTCATTGTGGAAATTCCCTGAGATCAACAGTACAAATATTATTATTCCCATTGTACAGGTGAAAAGACTGAGGCTCAGATAGCTCATATGATAAACCCATAGTAACACAGCTAGTGTTACCAAGTACAGAAGCTGAGATTTGAAGCCAACTCTCCTAAACCCAAATCCAACTCTTTCCAACACATAGTGCTACCTCCACCTACATATCTACTCTTCTTGGCAACTAAATGTTTCAGTGTAATAGATACATGAATTATTAGCACCATTTTCATACAGATTGTTGACTATATGAAGGAATTATAGTCAGTTTATCAGAATCTCTTTTTTTTACTTATTTTTCCCCAATTACATATAAAAATAATGTTAACATTTTCAAAAATATTGTTCCAAATTCTCTCTCTGCTCTCCCCCCTCATTGAACAGGCAAGCAATTTGATATAGGTTATACACATGCCATCATACAAAACATTTACATATTAGTTATTCTGTGAAAGAAAATGAAAATAAGAAAAAGATATGCATTGATCTGCATTCAGACTCTATCAGTTCTTTCTCTGGAGATGGATAGCATTTTTTGTCATAAGTCCTATGGTCATAAGTCCTATAAGTCTTAGATCATTGTATTGCTGAGAATGTTTAAGTCATTCATAGTTGATCATTGTACAAAAATTGCAATATTCTCCTGGTTCTGCTCATTTCACTTTGCATCAGTTAGTGTAATTTTTTCCAGATGTTTTTGAGTGCATCCTACTTGTCATTTCCTATAGTACGATGGCATTCTATCACAGTTATACCACAACTTGTTTAGCCATTCCCCAATTGATGGGTATCCCTTCAGTTTCTAATTCTTTCCACCACTAAAAAGGCTACTACAAATATTTGTGTACATATAGGTCCTTTTACTTTTTTTGTTTCTTAACTCTTTGGGATACAGACATAGCAGTAGTATTGCTTGGTCGATAGGTATGTGTGGCTTTATAGTCTTTTGGATACAGTTCCAAAATGCTTTCCAGAATGGTTGAATCAATTCATAACTCTGCCAACCTTGCATTAGTGTCTCAATTTTTTCACATTCCCTCCAACATTTATCACTTTCCCTTTCCATCATATTACCAGAATCCTTCTATAGCAAAATGTCAATCTCAAAATACAAAACATAATAATGCTGATTTGTGTTAATTTTTAAAATCCTAAAACATTTCTTTTGCCTACAATCCTGTCCATGAAAAATTTTGTTTTGCTCTTTCCTAAAATCTAGGCACACGATTTATCTTACTTTTTAAAACAACATGAAATGGTTCAAATACCAACTAAAATGGACAGAGCACTGAACTCTGATGTAGAATAATTATAGCAGAGCAAGGAAATCTTGTTATTTAATGGCACTTCTAGTCATACAGATTTACCATAGGATCACCAACAAGTCATCTATGTGGCAGGCACTGCACTAAGTGCTAGGGATACAAAGAAAGGTGAAAAATAAACAGACCCTTCTATCAAGGAGTTCATACTATAATGGGAGAGATAATATGCAAACAACTATGTACAAACAAGATATATAAAGGACAAATTGAAAATAATCTCAGAGAGAAAACTCTAAGATCAAGAAGGGACGAGGAAACCATCATGATTTGGGGGACTTCAGCTAAGACTTGAAGGCAGCTAGGGAAGCCAGGAGATAAAAATAAAGAGGGAGAGCATTCCAAGAATGGGATACCATCAATGAAAAGATTCAAAGTCAGGAGGTAGAGTGTTTTGTGCAAGGAATAGCAAAGAGGTCAATGTCACTGTTTCACAGAGTATGTATTGGGAAATAATGTATAAGACTGAAAAGGTATGAAGGGGTCAAGTTATAAAAGTCAAACATGATTTTGTATTTTATCCTGAAAGTAATAGGGAGCCAGTGAAGTAGATCTTTTCAAGACATGAATTCTATTAGCTTAAAGTATACCAACCAGGGCTAGCTTGTCCATGATCACAGAATCATAGATTCAGAGCTAGAAGGGGTCTCAGAGGTCATTTAGACTGATCATTTCAGGGATAATTAAGCCAAAGCCCAGGTAGCTGATTTGAATTAACTGTAGTCACACGTTGCCAAAGCAGGATTCAAACCCATTTCTTCCGGTTCTAAATGTTGTAATCTAATACAAGTAGGCATGCAGGATTAAAAATAATCTTCATTAGGCCCACATTCAAAGTGTTTCTAGTTTGGAGGGACCTGCTATATTTGTGCTGACAAACCTTCAAGAAACCAAGGTCACTTTCACACTATGAAGCAGGATCAGAGTAGGACACAAGCAGATAACCGAACCAATATCAAAAATGCAAAAGGCAGAAAATATATTTGAATTTCAATTTTGTTGTTTGGAATTGTGAATATTAGTACAATTTCCAAGAATGATAAAGTTTGTTTTTATTTCTCAAAATGTTTCCACTATAAACTCAAAGAAGAGACTCATAGAAAACTCAACTGACTGCTTGGATACCTCTGAGCCTTACAAAATAATGTTATGATGAGGAAAACTGTAAACAGATAAGATACATCTGGATTATTTTTCCCTTGAAATACACAGCAGTCTAAAATCTAACAGATAATGGTCTTTGAGTTTTCAGCTGAACATAAGTCCTTATGAAATCCAATAACCCTGAGCACGGTATATTTCAATCATCACAAAGTATAAGAATGGTTTTGGAAGCTATAGTTACACATTGATACAGATCAGTGTCAGATATACATACATGTTCTCCTACCCTTGTCCCTTCCCACCCCCAACCAAGCATACATATATACACATACTCACATATTCCCCAAACCAAATTCAAGGCTTTAAATTAAATCATAATAAATATAAATAATTGAAAAGGATAGAGAAAACATCAAAAGAGAGCTCTAATTCCACAACCATGATGAATATCGAAATATGTTTTACATGACAGCATATGTATAAACTATATCAAACTGCCTATCATTTTCAGAACAGGAAAGGGAAGAGAGGGAGAAAAATTTAGAACTCAAAATCTTGTAAAAATGAATGTTAAAAATTTTCTTGATATGTAATTGGGGGGAAATGAAATACTATTTAAAACAAAAATAAATTATATAAACCTCCCCCCAAAAAAGAGAGAGAGCTACAAAAGCATAGAAAGCAATATAAAGACAATCTGATGTTTTCAAAGAAACATGGTTATAATAAGGGAATGGTATTCCTAATTTTTAATAGCAATGACCACAAACATTACATTTCATCAATCAGTCAATTAGCAAGTGTTTATTAAATGCCTACTGTGTACAAGGTCCTGTATTAGGCACTGGGATATTAAAAAGTCCCTCCCTTCAAGGAACTTCCCTTCCAACATAAAAGACTGCAATTCAAAATAAAAATATATTAAATGCAAAGGAGGTTGTCTGAGAAATTTGAAAAGAGGGAAATCACTTTCAGCTGGGGAAATCAGGGGAAATTTTATAAGAATTTAGCACATGAGTGAGACCTCAAAGAAAGAAGAATTTCAAGAGGTAAGAGGTAGCCAAGGGAATGATACATGTGAAAAATGACTTTACTAGCCACCTTGATTTGCTTAGGCTTCCTTACTATCCAGAGGAGATGGGACAGACCTGGGAATCAGAATCAGCCAATCAGAAGGTAGACTGAGCATCCCTCAAGTTTGATATACCAGAGAGCCTTTGCAATGTTCGCTTGCTGAACCTGGAAATCCCTCTGCTCTATCATAGAACTGACTTAAGCTGGTACATACCAGCTCTGACAGAATTAGTACAATTTTCCTAGTTCCAGGATCTTGGGAACTTTTCAGCTGGACCTTCTTCCTTGTTCCATATATGAATCTCATGATCTCTGGGAAATGGTCCCTCCCTAAGAAATGGAAACTGAATCCAATGGACTGTGGCAGTTCCAGACTGGGCTATGACTCTGAGGAATTTCAAACCATGGTGGTAGTACCCAACTGGGTCATGACACATCAGGGAAATTAAAACTCCTAGTGGTGGTACCTGATTAGGCCACTACCAGACCATTCCCATCCAGCTTGGCAGTTTCTCTTTTTCTTTATGATCCGTGTAACTTAATCCCAAAGCAAGATCATTTCCAACCACAAGTCTTCCTACATGCATGCCTGCTGCTTCTTTGAGAGAAAATAACATGCATATAATCTGGTTCTGTTTGTCTTTCTTGGACTGAACCCTGGAGGTTGGCACATGATAGAGTGGTATAGAAGAAGATGACTCCGGCGGCAGTGTAAAGACTAACCTGGACAAAAGAAAGGCTAGAGGCGGGAAGATTATTTGAGAGACTATTAAAATAGTTCAGCCAAGCAATGCTCAAAGTATGGCTCAAAGAGACCTGTGGGTCCCAAAGACTATTTCAAGGTGTATACTAAGTCAAAACTATTTTAATAATAATACTAAGACTTTATTTGCCTTTTTTATTCTCATTCTCTAAAGAATTTACTATGAAGTTTTCCAGAAACAAAATACCAATGAATCAGATATTTAGCTGCAAACAAAAGACTGTGTTAATATCTCATCTGTAGAACTGCAATTTTGTTTTACAAACAGACAACTCTAAGATGAGACTGGACTTGCTATTTTGTTTGTATTCCTCTAGTATCAGATCAACTATTTACCAAAGATCTTTTAACGTAAATGTAAAAAATTGGCAAGAAACTTGACTGATGTTAAAACATTCAAAGCATAACCTTTTTTAATCTCATAATTTATTCTGGAACAATCATATTGATATTTGCACAATGGTGCAAAAGTTTAGTGTGCAAAATGGTGCAAAACCTTAGCCAAGGCAAAGACACCAAACTATACCAGTCATCGTTGTATTCTTCATGTATTCAGTGTCTTTTTAAAGCCACTTGCATTTAAGATATCCTTAACAAAGCAACACAAATTATTAATTTTATCAAGTTTTGACCTTGTATACACATATTTATGTTTTCTGTGACAAAATGGGAAGTACATAGAAAGTACGTCTGCTGCCTGAAAAACTATGATGGTTGTCTCAAGGAAAAACTCTTGTATATTGTTTGAGTTGTAAATTGAACCAGCCATTTCTTTTTTTTTAAGGAATACCACTTGTAGGAATGACTGACAGACAATCCATGATTTCTTAGACTTGAGCTTTTGTCAGACATTTTCTCAAAACTGAATGAGTCTATCTTTTCTAGAAAAGTAACTGATGGTATTTGTTGCCAATGAGAAAATTGAAGTTTTCGAGTGAAAGCTGGAATTTTGAAAAACTTGTATCTGCCACTATGGAAGTGACAGTCTACCAATACATAAAGACTTTTCCGGGGATAGGTAATGTCAGTTTTTGTCTTGTCTCTTCAGTGCTCAGCATTATTCCTGAAATATAGGTGTTTATTAAATTCTTTTCAAATACATGAATAATCAACTGTTCAGAATGCTTTAAAGAAGTCAAGAATCATAAAGAGTAAACAAATGTAACTAGATTTGTTGATAAGCCATTGACAGAAAACTTTAAGTATTGTTTAATATATATTAAAGATTGCCTGTATTTAAAGTCCTTTCCAAACAAGCAAACAAATGAGAACTAGAAAGTTATGGAACCAAGTTATATTTGAATTAGTCTTTAACTGTTGGTATTAAAAGTACATGAAAATACAGAGAAGTTGTCACAGTGGCAATTCCCAATTGACAATGAATTTACAGTTAAAGGGTATGAAGACAATTTTCAAAGAAGGAAACAGAAATTGTTGATAAGTAGATAAAATGGTCAACCTCATTAACAATCAAAGAGATACACATCAAAACAACTTTGATATACTACTTCATATCTATTAAAGGGGCAAAAATAATTAAAAGCAATAAAACAATACTGTGAGAATATGAGGGAACAGGTGCAATTATCTTTTCTTGGTAGAACTACAAACTTGTAGAATCTTTTTTGGAGAGAAATCTGGCAGAACCATACACAGTCAAACTTACAAAAATAATTTACCCGTAACTCAATAATTCAGCCATAATTTTCTCATCTGTCAAGTCATCATTCACTTTTAGTTAATAGAAAATGTATTAAGTACTTACTACACTCAGGGTACTTTATTGAAAGGTAGGAATATAGAAGGGGTAGAGGGTGGACAGAGGGTAGAGAGTAGAGGTGAACTGCTCTCAGAATCTCCATCGGAGGAGGCTACCCAGAGCAGTCATCTAATTATTTCCTATCCAGCTGTACTCATTCATTCATTCAATCAATAAACATTAACTATACATATTACTACATGGTGGCTCAGTGGAGAGTACTGGCCCTGGAATCAGGAAGACCTGAGTTCAAATTTGGCCTTAGACACTGGGCCAGTCATTTAACCCTGTTTGCCTTAGTTTCCTCATCTGTAAAATGAGCTGGAGAAGGAAATGGCAAACCACCCCAGTATCTTTGCCAAGAAAACTCCAAATGGGATCATGAAAAGTTGGACATGACCAAAACAACAAAATGCCTAACAGTTCCCAGAATGCAGTATTTAATAAATGTTTGCTAATTATTTGCTTACGTACAATTCTTGAAGCATTCCCCTCATACGGTTGCGGTGAGAATCAAATGAGATATATATCAAGCTACTTATAAATTTCAAAGTTATACTCATGATCTTAGGCAACTTCTTTCTCCTTGGAACTCCTGCTTACATGTATCTGTCTAATGGCATATAATATAGTCTACACTTGTTATTTGCACTTTTTGTGCGTTAAAAGCCTTTTACAACCTGGCCTCCATCTACCTCATCTACCTCTTGTACCTTCATCCAACCCCTCTCATGCAGTCTGCAATCCAGTAACACTGGACTCCTTGCTATTCTTTGAACAAGATACTCTATGTCTCAAGTCCAGACATTTTCATGTACTGTTCCCCATGCTTGGGATGCTCTCCTTCCCCTCTTGTGCCACCAGGCTTCCTTCAACTCCCAGCTAAAATCCCACCTTCTACAGGGAACCTTTCTTTATTCCCTTTAATTCTAGTGTCTTCCTTCTATTGATTATCTCCAATATATCTTATTTGTTTCTAATATGTACAGAATTGTTTTCTTGTCATCTCCCCATTTGACTGTGAGATCTTTAAGAGGAGAAACTGTCTTTTAACTTTCTTTGTATCCCCAGCACTTAGCATGGTGCCTAGCACATAATAAGCATGATAAATGCTTATCGATTGACTGTCTGACTAATAATATTTAACCTCTTTAAGTTTAAACACTGGTTTTATTCTTCTTTTGTACCAGTGCTTTCCCTTCCCCACAACCTGACATAAAACCTTGAGTTTGAAAGGCAGTCATGTTTGTTAAACGACTAGCAGAGTCAAATTATGAAATTTCATTTTGTGGACTGAGTTCACAGTTCCTCACCATATGTTTTCTGCTAGTCACTTGTTGTGACTCCCATTACCATATTTACCATATTGCTAAGTAAGTCTATTTCACGTTAGCCACCACTCTTTGGCTCATATACTGCAATGCAACAAGCACTTGAAAATTTGGCCCTTTGCACATCTTGCTGATATTTCTTTTAATGGATCTTGGCATACATTGGAAAACCTGAGCTAAGGCATTACAAAAAGAGATTGTTTTGCCACATTGACAATGAAGTATTAATAACTCTTGGACAAACTGTTTCTTACAAAGATCAAGTTGCTTCTTTACGTCCTTGAAAATTGGGCTTATTATGAAGGCACTTAGTATTTCTGAACTTGTGAACATTCTAATAAAGCTGGAGTATCACAAATGAAACACAAGAAAATTAAGGAAATTATTTGATTAATTCAAGAAAAGCTCAAGTCAATTCTACTTCCACCATGAAATCCTCCCTCATCCCCTCAGTCAGAGTTGTCTCTCTATGCCAGGAATATGGTCAATTCTCTCTTCCACCTTTTTGTTTCACTCAGGACTTAGCTCAGATGCAACCTTCTGCATAAGGCTTTTCCTGGTCCCCCACAAACTCTCTCTGTGTTTTCTCACCTAAAGTTAACTAATTTCCGTTTTGTAGGTGATATGTGTGTGTGTATATATATATGTATATATGTCTATATATATATACACACACACATATATATTATCAGGCAGCTAGGTGGCAAAGTGGGAAGAATGTTGAATCTGAGTTCAAATGCAATCTCAGACACTAACTAGCTTTGTGACATTGGGCAAGCAATTTACCCTTTGTTTACCTCAGTTTTCCCATATGTAAAATGTGGATAATACCCCTAGCTCACAGAGCTGTGGTGAGAATCAAAAGAGATCATGTAAAGCACTTAGCACAGTGCCTGGCACATGGTAAGTGCAATACAAATGTTAGTTTCTTGCTATCATCATCATCATTATTGTTATCCACATATATGGATGTTGTCTCTGTCCGTAAAATGGAAGCTTATTGAGGACAAGAACTATTTTCCTTCTATCTGGTACTCCTGGAAATGAACAGTGTCTGTTGTAATTTTTAATTATTTGAACTCATAGAATGTTGTATGTTTTGCTTGCTCTTACATTCTAGTCAACAATATTTGTGTACGTTATCACCCTACTAGATTATAATAGCATTTGGATAGTACTTTAAAGTTTACAAAATACTTTCTGAATACCAAGCCTTTGACATACTATCCACGTTTTACAAATGGAAACAGGCCAAAAGAATTTAAGCACTTTGCCCATGGTCACACAGCTAATAATGAATGGTCTGAAGTAGGACTAAACCCTAGACGCCCTGATCCAACATTTGATGTCCTATCCACTATATAGCCCTGCAGCAATTATAGATTATTCATCTTTTTATTCCCTGACATCTAGTATGCAGCACATCATAAAGTTGTGTTGAATGTGTAGTATCCCCTTTGGAATAGTTTCCCAATTCCTATTCACATTGGCAGACCAGATCCCCAGAAGGCAAATAACTGCTGCTAATTAGAGTTCTAAGAGTAACCCCTAGGGACAGGGTTTCTAGTATTGTCACTCAAGAGTCCCCACAAACATCCTTTCCAGCTAGCAGCCAGATGTCATTAGCTTTTATCAAAGGTATTTACCAAGATGGCCTAACAAAAACAGTAGTTACTAAAATATTTTCCTCAAAAATCTGGGATATGCTCTCCCACAAATATACAAAAGATGGGGAAAGTTGGCACAAATTTAAAGCATAGTTAGTGAGGTATACACTTAGAACATATGGCAAGGGAATAATTCACAGCTCCTGGTTACTGGAAGTTCTTTTCTCTCTTCATAGAGTCCTCTTAAAATTCCCTATATTCTGCACAACCCTGAGGTCAATGTCTTTGTAGAGTACACAGGCAGCAATTCTCTCCTCTAAAAGGATTAGGAAAGTTGCCTTTCTTTGGGTGCTTATCCCTCCTAGCTAGATGTTTCTCTTACTGGTTTAATCTTTGTTACCCCAGTTGGATTCACTGTCTGCACTGGTCCAGTCTGTCCAAAGACATGACCAGTAAGGGGAGAGAGGAAGAAAGAGACTATTTTCCCACATCAATAGTGATTGTCTCAGAGGAGTGTGGCTCACATTGAAAAACCCTGAAATAGAGCTCTTACTACATTGATGCAATACCTGAATGACTCACTTCTGAACTTTCTGCTATTTTTATACCTAGATGTGAGGATCCTCTTATGCAATGACCTTGATTTCTTTCTTGACCCAACCAAAGATGCATACATATCACAAAGTGATAATAGAGAATAAATCGTCCTGTTTACCCATTTAAAACTTCTTCCAATTGATTGATTGATTCAATTGAGATGTCTGACTTTCTATAATTGCATTAATTAGAGTGGGAGTAGAACTCTACCTTTATACTAATGAATAAATGGATGAAAATTGCCAAGATTGTTACAGTTAAAATACTGTTGTGTTACATTTGACCTAATCAGTTCATTTTTAATAATGACAAAATAAGCGAGTTAAACATACTTTCAGTTTAAAGACAAGACAAAAAGTTATTTTGTGACAAGTATGAAAAATTATTTGGTAATAATAAGATTATTAGAAGCAGCTAGGTGGCACAGTGGAGAGAGCACTGGACTTGGAATCTGGAAGACTCATCTTCCTGAGTTAAAATCCACCCTGAGACACTCAGTACCTGTGTCACTACTGCTTCAAGCTATCAATTCAGACTTGCACACACTCCAACAAGCCAATGTATCTGTGATCTCATTAAAGAGCATTCACACCAACTATACAGATCGCAGACTTTCCTTGTAATCCCCTGATATACTTGTCCATATCTTTCAAAAAGTCCACTCCAGAAGGTCCAGTCAACGTTGTAGAGAAATTCTACTAGTTCCAGCATTACAAAGATACCAAAAGAATACATTCAAACTCTAGACCCATAAAAATGTTATTTTACATACTAAGTCATTATCACCTCAACACACATTTATCAACTACCTCTACCACTTCCCCTGTAATTTTAAAAGTCTTCCTTAATTAATGACCATGAAACATTTTTCATATATATTGCCTCATTGGTGCTTTACGATTACCTTGTGAGGTGATCAGAATTAGCAATATTAATTAACAGTTTACATGAGAGGAAATTGAGGCCCAGAAAGATAAAATAAACTGCCTGAAGCAAATAAGTGGCATAACTGGGACTGGAATCCTTCTAAACTCTAAATTCAGTGTTGATTCCACTGTACTGCCTCTATAACAGTAAGATGAGAAAGCACATTTATACACAAAAATATAAATGTATTATGCATATATACATATATAATCTATGAATGCATGTAATATGATATATACATGTATGTACACATGTGGCACAGTGGAGGGAGTAACAGACCTAGAGGCAGAAAGACCTGAGTTCAAATCTGGCCTCAGACATTTACTAGTTGTGTGACCCTGGGCAAGTCACTTAATTTTGTTTGCCTCTGTTTCCTCACCTACAAAATGAGCTGGAGAAGGAAAGGGAAAACCACGCTAATATTTTTATGAAGCAAAACTGGAGTGACAGTCAGATACTATTAAAAAATGACTGAATACCAACAAAGCATATATTCAGTTAGCCAGTAAATTAACCATCCACATTCCTAACCAAAAGGGAATTGAACAGAGAAGCAACATTACTTAAGTTTGCTCCTGAAATTACTATAAACAGTTGTAAAGGTTTTATTTGAAGAGGAGTTTTTTTTTAATTAATTCTGTTGGTTAATAAGGTAGAGCTATAAATTTTTTAAAATATCTAGGCCTATATATACAGAATTATGAACTGAACTGAAGAAATCTCAAACATAACTAGAATTAGCATTATCTTGTCTTCTTGACACAAATATCAAGTCCACAAATCCAAAAAGCATTTATTAAATACTTACTCTGTACCAGGCACCATACTCAGCACTAGGGAATACAAATTAAATCAAAAAGAAAGTCCTTGCCCTGAAGGCAGTTACATTCTAACAAAGGAAAGCAACACACATGAAGAACCTGAGTAGGCTGGAAAGTGAGCAGGTAGCTAAGACATGGTGGTGAAGTCTATAGTCTCCACAGCGTAGCCAAGAGAGGGATAAAACAGAAATCTAAGCATTCTCCTGGTATTAGTAGTGAAACCCCTCAGCCATATAGCTAATCATTGACATTTACATCCTCTCGGTGAATGATCAATCAGCTGCTAATTATATCACCATGACTGCTTTGGGATATTCTAAGTCACTGAGTAAAAGCCATTTTAACAGAAACTAATGAATTTCAGCAACCTTTGCCTTTACTCTTTCACTCAATGGTAGGTAAAGATGCCCACGATAACAGAATACTTCATGGACATGAAGCATGACTAACACCATGAAAATGTATTCTGACACATTAAAAACAAGTTGAGAAATGAATGCAAGGGGAAAGGTGGTTTGAATAAATAAGAAAAGTGAAATCCAACCTTCTAAGATTATACTGACCTCTTTTGTATCCCAAATTATCCTTTGACCTTTTCAACCCCTTCACAGAATGCTCATGAAGATTATTGCTCCACGTTTTAAAGAAACATAAGAGAATTCTCAGTGGAGTTCCTTCTTCACCAAAGCTCCATAAATGATGCCTGCCACTTCTCTAATAGGTAATTGTTGACAAGAGCCATTTAAGCTGTCATGCAGTCTAATAAATAGGCATGCACTCTACAGGCTCTCAGAAAAGCAAAAAAATATATATATAATAACTAAGATGAACAAAAGCTTTTCAGCTGGGGAAGAGGTAGAAGCACGGAACTGTGTACAACATTATTTTTAAAAAAAGCATATTTTTAAAAAGCAGGTCACTCCTCAAAACAAGAGTGATTCAAGCACAACACAGTGGGGCAATTATACATCACAGCAAAATGGAGATAAGTTCAAAGTTTATAAGCAAGCAAGGACAAGTAAAACTCTGCTGATGCCACTTTCTTAGCTTTATTCTACTCACCTGACCTACAGGAGTTATCTGAATAGCTCCCATAACTCGGGGAGGTGGAGCTCTATCCACCTTTATTAGCTGCAGCTGCCAAAGGGTATGTCAACTTAAAATAAAAATGTCACATGGTATATCCTTCAGCATAAAATCATCTAACTGCGGCCTGTTATTAGCAACAAGCTGCTTTATTATGCATTGGGAGCTTGGTCTCAGCGCCTGTGAATGGAAGGTAGTTAACTGACTGAACAATGTCCTTAGTTTACAGCAGAACTTTTTTTTTATGTTAAAGCTCCGGACATTTCCAGCTGACAAATACAAGAGCCATTTTCATTTTCAGCAACAACATTAGTTTGCTGCACCATTGGGTAAAGTCCAAGCATTTAATCAGGCTTGTTTCCCTTGCTGCCTGGCTTAGCACATGTAATGAGAATTATGTCTTCCCCCTCTATGCCAGCTCTAATACATTAGATGCAAGAATAACACAGTCAGCACTAGATCAAGATAGACAGCACTGCAGAAAAGATCTGCTACATTCTTGCCCAGGTAGCATTCAATTTCTAAATGTGATAACTAATGAACCATAAAGAGCTAATGATCAACTACAGTTTATTTTTAGTTTTACAAAACATGTCTGGTTTAAATTATTATCTAACATTTTCTTCTTTAAAAATCTGGTAGAGACTGACCAACAAAATAATCACATATTTGGAATTTTTACAATAACATTATTTGCTTTTTTCTTTCTTCATTTAGATCATAACTTAAAGAGTAAAAATTAATTGCTAAGCTACAAGCCTGGATTCAAATGTTTTTGCTGCTTAGAAAAGGAATCTCCAAAAATGAGAGTTGTACTTGCAGTTTTAGAATATAACAAGGAAAAAATGCAGGGGTTCGATCCATCCTCTAAACTTATTTTAGAGGTAGGAATATGAACACCCCTTAGTACCTTGAACTACAAGGTAAGCGCAGCCCTCCAATTAAGGCACTGGCTAATGAAAAGGCTACCCAGGATGGTCTGGAAGATTAGAAAAACTCCAAATAAGGATGTATACTAATTTCAATAATACAAAGTCAAACTCCTAAGGACCCACTCTCAAGATTAGATGCTATCTTCACAAAGGACCAATGAAAAATGTTGGAGAAGATGTGGGAAAATTGGAACTATAATGCATTGTTGGTAGAGTTGTGAATTGATTCAACCATTCTGGAGGGAAATTTGGAACTATGCCCCAAGGGCTATAAAACTGTGCGGACCCTTTGACCCAGCAATACCACTTCTAGATCTATATCCCAAAGAGATCATAAAAATGGGGAAAGGATTCACATGTATAAAACTATATATAGCAGCTCTTTTTGTGGTAGCCAAGAATTGGTAGTTGAGGGGATGCCCATCAATGGGGAATGGCTGAACAAGTCATGGTATATGAATGTGATGGAATACTATTGTTCCATAAGAAATGATGAACAGGAGGACCTCAAAAAAACCTTGGCTTATATGAACTAATGGTGAGTGAAATGAGCAGAACCAGGAGAATGCAGTACATAGAAACCGCAACATTGTGCAATGACTAATTTTGATAGGTGTAGTTAGCTCTTCTCAGCAATGCAAGGATCTAAAACAACTCCAAAAGACTAATGATGCAAAATGCTATCCACATCCAGAAAAAGAACTATAGAGCCTGAATACAAATTGAAGCATACTATTTGCTCTCTCTTTTTTCTTTTTTGTGGTTTCTGCCATTGATTCTAATTCTTTACAACATGACCAATGTGAAAATGTGATTTTATATGAATGTATATGTATAGCCTATATCAGATTGAATGCCATCTTGGGAAGAGGGAATTGGAGTGTTAGAGACAAACCTGACACACAAAAAGGTATCAAGGAAAATTTATTAAATAGAGTTCAGTGGAGGGAGGGCCTTCTTTCCCTTGAATGATGGGTAGCATCCAGAAAGGCTCCAGAAAGACTACAATATGTTCAGAAAAATGGAAGCTTCTTATACTGTTCTGAATTTTGGATCTCCCACACCATCCATTACCATATAACTTCATGTTCTCCTCTCTGATAGGTTTTCCCTTGAACAGCTCATCAAACCTGCATACAAGTTTCAAGTTTCTGACCTCTACCTGACCATGTTAGGTCACAACCCTGATCACTCAACAATGTAGAAACAGAACTTCCTTGTTTTTCACAGGAGGAAGGAGAGGGTGGGAATTTAGAACTCACAATCTTATGGAAGTGAATGTTGAAAACTAAAAATTAATTAATAAAAAAAACCCCAAGGGATCAAGGGGAAAGGAGCTTACTTACCTAAAAGATATATCAAGGTAATGATGTAATATGAGTATATAATGCTGTGAAATCTGGGGAAATGGATATTCCTCTTGTGTCCAGTTTGTCTGCCCTACATGAGGTTAGCCTACCTTGTGGTTTCTTAGAACAGAGGCCTACTTCTGGTACCCTGGACTCAACTCCAAGGCTTTAAGCTATCACAATTAGCAAAGTGAAATTACGAAGAGAATCCATAGATGATGATAAGTAAACAGAATGTAGCTGTATCCACAGGGCAGCATAGATGAAATACTTAGCAGGATGATATGCAGTATTGCCCCTGACCCTCCTACCTTTATATACCTACTGCATACTGTCAGTTTGGAAAACAGCCATTCTTCATCAATTTGGCTTTTCCTAGTTCATAGATTTAGAACAGGAAGATAGACATCAAGTCTAATCCCCTCATTTCACAAATAAGGGAACTGAGACCCAGAAAGGACAAGGGACTTGACCAAGATGCCAAAATTAGTAACCAGCAGAGTCAAAATTAGACTCCAGGTCTCACGACTCCAAATCCAGTGTAAAAGGTTTCAGACCATAAACTTTTGAATGATTATGAGTTTTACTTTAAAAGTTCTGCAAAGTTCTGTGGCTTATTATAAGCACAATATCATCTGCAAATAAGCTTGTCTGAAAAACTTAACTATGTGTAGGGAACTCATATTCCATTTGAACTTTGTATAGGACATCTTCCTTGGCCATGTCAAACATATTTGAATGCAGATACCTCCCTTTTTTAAGCTCTGTTTGATATTCATAATCAGAGGCTCATATGTGTGTGTGTGTGTGTGTGTATATATAATTTTAGTATCATAAGACACACCTTGCTGGATAAGAACCTTTCAGACTGCATTTTCCTCTACTTGATTGACTGTACCCAACAAAAACAAAAAGAGCAGAATATGGCACTCTTTGAAACTTTTTATCAATTGTGTGACTATAAAGTTATCATTTCTTCTAGTTTATATAAAGAAAACAAGTTTTTTCTTCTCTATGTTTTCACCAATAACACCCTCAATACACATTTAAATTATTTTTACATGAAAGCTGTAGAGATTAAAAAGCAGGCAAAAAGTGTATTGGATGACATTTTTGTTGACCAGTGTATTGTGAATGTATTTTTAATGGAATTGATGTATTTTTGATGGAATGGGAAGATATTTCCCATCCATTAATAGGTCCATGTGACTGCCTGGGTCACATGGACATCTGAGTCACATGAGTCTGTGGTGGGAAGAACTCGCTGAATGTCTGGAACAGGAAGGGGTGGAACAAGAAGAGTGGAACAGGAAGAGGCAGGGCTGTAGCAGAGTTGAGAGGAATTGGTCAGAGCAGTCAGAAATGAGGGAGAGAGAGAAAAGTAAGCAGCTGGCTAGTGTGAGTGAGAGAGCCTGTTCATGATTTGTTTAAGGGAGCTGCCTGTGGGAAGCCTAACAAAGGGAAGGCTTGGGGATAACATTGCTCTCTGCATTGTTATCGTGTATAGATTTCTTTGTTACTATGATGGATTTGGCTTTCTGTTGTTGGGATCTGACTTTTTGGTATATGAATAAATATTTTGGTTCTGTCTTTCAAGAGGAGAGACTATTGTAGTTCATGATTCAGAATTGTGCCACTGTAGGCACTGTGAATATCACATTGGCACTACAAATGGCAACGAGGATTGAATTTTGAAACATCAGACCTCTATTTAGAGGCAGAAAGGGTTTTAGAGAGTGAAATGGACATCCCAGTGTGGAAGGATTTACCTTAATCCTCCCTGGCAAGAGAATGGCTGAAAGCACAGGACTTTGTGAAAACTGGGAACAGAGGCTACAGAAGGGAGAACCTAAAGATTTGGAAAAGTATTTGGAAGGAATACCAACAGAATGAGGGAAAGAACTGGCAGAGGTATGCAGGAGAGGCTAGGCCTTGCTAACAAGTTATCTCCTTATGTGTAAAAGCACAGATAACCTGCTGGAAGAGAAAGCTCAGACGAAAAGGGAGGTGGCTGGTGTGCATGAGAAGATTTTTGTGCTGCAGTACTCAAACTCTCCTTTAGAAGAGCAAGCTAGAAAGTCTCAGGTGGTAGAAGAAAAAACTGTTGTTAGTTTAGCTCACAAAAAGAAACAAAAAAGTAACAAGAAGAAGGATGTATGGGAGACTTCTCAGGCAGAAGCACAACAGGAGAATCAAGGGGGCCACAGTGTTTGGGGAGGCAATTGAGGATTTTACTCAGCAAGAAGTTACAGATATTTTGAATTGGTTCAAAGGATGGAAGAATCATTGGTATGGTAATTGGTATTGGTAATGGTGACTGTCAGTGAAAAAGATACATTTTCTTGAGAGAGAAGAGTAAATAGCCAGCAGATTCAAAGTCACAATAGGCTGACCAGAAAAGAACTGTTTACTGATCTATTGAGAGCAAGAGTATATTTTGGAAGAACAGATAGTATACCAACTAATACAAAATGTATTGAGAAAAGGGGCTTGATACAAGACTGAGCAGGGAAATAAGAACTTCCCCTACAGATCCTTCTAAAACATGGGTATCCAAGTTCATCACACTTGCAGGGAAAATAGGAGGTTGGCCAGGCCCCAGCTCAGATTAAAGAAAGTATACCTGAGGTCAGAAGGATGACCTCAAAACTGCAAATCAGAAAACAGTAAACAGTGAATAAGTCTATGATAGTGGGTTCATGGACTCCAGAAGCATGGCTGATCCTATATCTACCCTGCTTCTGGTTATTGTCTCCTTGGGTTTTTTTGGCTTTTTTGTCTGTTCACCTTGTCAGATTTATTTTCTGCAAGCTTAGTACCCTCCATGTGCAGATGCCTGATCACTTAAACCAGATGTTACTCTCTGTCCATGACTGTGCTGTGTAACTCCTGGACCTGGCATTGATCAGATACCAGCTAAAGAACTGACCCATTGAATGTGACCTCTTGGGGCAGGGACAGCTCCACATCCAATTTCAGCAGGAAGTAGCTATAGAAGAAGAGATCTCCACCCCTTACCCCAAGATTTTGGGCTTCATTCATATGAGGGGGAATGATGGGGTGCTTGTACTCAAGCTCTACCCAAAGATATTATTTTATGTACTTATTTTGTGTAATCACTGTTATATTGTTGTACATTTCTCTTGACACCAGTTGCCTAAGATATTGTTTTATATGATTATTTTCTGTTATCCCTGTTAAAGTTCTATTGATACCAGTTGCCCCATTGACCTATGTAATGGATAAGAAAAGTCTTGGGACCAAATGTATTGTGAATATATTTTTAACGGAACTGATGTGTTTTTGATGGAATTGGAAGATCTTTCCCATCCATGAGTAGGTTCATGTGACCCAGGGAGGTCACATGGATACTTGAGTCACATGAGTCTGTGCTGGGAGGAGCTTGCTGAACAAGTAGAACAGGAAGGGTAGAACAGGAAGAGGCAGAGCTAAGAGGAAATTGGTCAGAGAGCAGTTTAAGGGAGAGAGAGAAACGCAGGCAGCTGGCTAGTGTGAGTGAGAGAGCTTGTTTGTGATTGTGTTTAAGGGAGGTGGTTTGTGAAAAGTCTAACAAAGGGAAGGCTTGGGGATGGTGTTGCCCTCTGCATTGTAATTGTGTATAGATCTCTTTGTTACTATGATGGATTTGGTTTCTAGTGTTGGGATTTGTCTTTTTGGTGTCTGAACAAATGTTTTGTTTCTATCTTCCATGTGGAAAGTCTGTCATATTTCACGATTCAGAATTGTGCTGGCATATTCATGGCCACCACAAGTACTGTGAATATCATGTTGGCACTACAACTAGTGCCTTAAATAATTCCCATGGCTCACCTGAAAATTTAAAGTATGCCTGATATATAAATTTATATCTGAAGAGATAAGTAAAGTGATATCTGGTCCCTATTTGGCATTAAATTCATGTATTACTTATACACTGAAACAGCCAATACAATTCAATTTCAATAAATTTTCATCCTCAAGAAAAATTTTATTAAATATAGTATATTATAACCTTTGCTTGCTATTAGGAGGTAATAGTGTGTTTAAACTTTTTAAAGTATATTGTAACCTCTTAGTTTGCCTATTAAAAATTGAACAGTTTGTTTTTCCCCATGGTAATTTTTCATTAGAATTCTTACAATACATAGAGGCTTTGTACCTCCCCACAAGCTAACAGCCACCGGTGTCCAAGGCTAATATTTGATGTGTGCCAAGGACAAATTTTCCAAAAGCCTAACCTTGAGTTCAGAAAGATTGTCCATAAATCGTCAGTCACCTGTAGCCTTGATAATCAACGCTCCCAGAATCTTCAAAGAGATAGGGATAGGAACCAAACCTATAATGTCTTAGGTATAAGAAACTCCTAGGTGAAGAAATTCCTTCTATCAATGAGAGTCAGTACCTACTCTGCCTGGGAGCAATAAGAGATCAAGCTATTTGCCTATGGTTACATAGCTAGAATGTGTCAGACACTGGACTTGAACCCCGGTCTTTCTTGCTTCACAACCAGCTCTTTATAGACTATGCAACACTGGCTTCAAAGCTAGATTAAAAAGTAATGATTTGCTGATAAATAACATTAGAAATTAGGGTTTTTAGTCATCGCACCCAGTAGAGAAGTGTTCAACAGATATAAACAAAGAATTCTCAAAAGAATTTCAATCTACAAACAACCACACAGAAGAATGCTCCAATCACTAAGAGAAATGCACATCTAAACAATCCTAGAGTTTCATCTCATACTCAGCAAATTAAAGAAGATGACAAAAGAAGGGTATAGTCAATGTTGGAAAGGTTGTTTCAAGATAGACCAATTACTGCATTGTTGGTGGAGCTATGAATCAATATAATCATTTAGGAAAGCAATTTAGAATTACACAAATAAAATGCTAACATGCCTAAGCCATTTGAACCAGAGATTCAGCTACTAATCCCATACTAATACTAATCCCAAAGAGATCACTGGTAAAAAAGAAAACTGCCAGGTACACACCAAAATAGTTATCGCAGCATATTTTGTAGTGGCAAAGAATTGGAAACAAAAATTATTACCATTGATTGAAGAATGGCTAAAGAAATTGTAGCACATGAATGAATAAAAGGGAATATTACTATGCCATAGAAAATGATGAATATGAGTGCCAAGAAATAAGGAAAGATTTACATGAATTGATGCACAAGTAAGCAGAGCTAAGAAAACATAAAGAATGACTACAACAATATAAATGGAAAGATCAACAACCAAGGAACAATTAAATTAGATATTGCAAAATTAAATATAAAAAGCATGGTCCCAAACAAGAGATATGGGAAAATTCTCTAACACCATTCCTTTGCAGATGTGAGAGGTTCACAGATATAGAACACTGCATATATTTTCAGGCATTTCAGTGAATTGATTGGCTTTGCTGGGGGTGCCTGGGGGGGAGGGGTCCTCTTCCTCTTTAAAATACACATGGTTATTTGCACATAAACAGATGAGCTGTTGCTCTACTGGTATCCGTCTTAGAGCTTTCCATGCAAGTGCATGGACTTCCCTCATTTTTGGAAATTTGAGCATATTCTCTGCTTGCTTCCAGCTACGTATGACTCACTGCTGAACTGAATACCCTGAATGGTGACTGAACTTGAAAAAAAACTGATGGCACACGGTGTTACAATGAATAGAAGAGGTGATTTTCTAGTTAGTGGATCTCTTGGCTTCTGCCTTCTTGGCAATAAGATATGTTTTTACCCAAGGGTGAAGAATGAGGTCTTCTCTACCCCAGTTAAATGGTGGTACAGGCTGTCAATAAACACATTGAGTCTGGACTCCAGTATACAGATTCATGTCAGAGGATTCTAGCAGCCTCACCTGTCTGTTTGACTTTCCTCTCCTCTAGCACTGACCTCGTGAACATTGAAAGGTTCCAGAAGGATGATAAATATAAACAATTAAGTGCAGCATCTACCAGAGTAGTTGGAGTGGTAGCAGTGATCACATTATTGGGCTTGCTACAAGAAAAGCATCAGTATGGCAAAGGAAGGCCTGGAAAGACAACCTTGCTTCAATTTTGTACTGTGCCCAGCAGAGATAAAATATAAAGTGGTTAATTAGCAGCCTTGCAAAGAAACCATGAACAAATTAAGTTTATATATAGCCTTCCTACCAGTTGTACTAGTAGTGATAGGTTATTACATTGTGCTCTAGTCGTTTTACGATTCTTTAGTGCTAAGTACTTCTTTTTCTATGTGGGTATAAAACCTATTCCATACCTGTCATGTTGTATATTAGATATTTCCTTTCCTTCCCCTTTCAAGATAGAAACTCTTGATTAGAGTCAAAGGTGAATTTGTTCCTTGGGCACTGAAAGAGTAGAATAAAATGCTAGGGAAGAGAAGACAAGCAGCTCCAGAGCAATGAACTCAGAGCAAACTGCAAAGGCAAGGAAAGAAGAGGAACCAGTGCCAACCATCAGCCTCTGCAGCCTCAGCCAGGTAGTGCCTAGCTAGCTACTGCTGATAGACGAGGAAAATTTTTAAGTGCTCCTACATTGTCTCTTCATTTTGGATCCTATCCCTATCAATCAGTCAATAAACATTTATTATGCACCAACTACTACTATTATATATATAATATGTATATACACATATATAAATACAAAGTGCACCTACTATAACCTTTTTCTATATTTGCATGTTGTGAAAAGGGAATAAGGCAAGTGTGTGTCTTGGGCCCCAACTCTGAGTCCCAGAAAAATCAAGGGAAAAATAAAATGATTACAGAAAGGTTAGGTTAGTCTAGTCAGTGGGGTTTCCAAATGCTGCCAGACTTGGCCACTAGAATGGTTTTGCTTCCTTAGAACTTATCCTCAATTATGTATTCTCTGGGTCTGTGCTGCCCCATTGCTAGTGCCTACCTTCTCCTCCAAGGTCTGTCTTCATCATAGTGACTCCTGGCTCCGCAGTTCCCAGATCTCTGCCAGGTTGGTTGAAAGTTTCTCTCAAGTATCGTATATACATTTTTTCAGGTCTCAGCAGCAACTCTGAAGAGTGGCCACTGACACCAGCATGTCCAGGAGCAAAAAATAAAAGGAGACAAGGAAAAAGGCAGGCTTGTGTGCTTATGCACAGTCTTGCCATGTCCTCTCCTTTGACTTCCTGCTAGTTATGAGAAGCCTAACAACAGGATTGCTTTCATAGTCCCCTCTCTTTCCCTAATTTATCATCACAATCATTCTGGTCCCAGAATGGGAAATTGATAACCCAAATAGTTAACTGTTTTATATGTGCTTGGTATATACTTATCAATGTATATGCAAGTTGTTTCCACTGCTGAATGTGAATTCTTTGAGAACAGAGACAATTTCACTTCTCTATATGTCTAGCAACTAGCACAGTGCCTGGCACATAATAGGAACCTAATAAATGCTTGATTGATTGACAGAATTGGTCCATGGAGATCACTGATTAGAAAGGAAATTTCAGATGGGGGAATAGGGGGAGGGAGCAGAGTCAAGGTTTTTACCATAATTTCCTAATTTGTCATGCCTTAGTCTAAATTCAAAAGTGGTCGACATGGATTTTAACTTGTTCTTTCAGCACCTGTAGCTTTATGGTATGTTGGGGTGAGAGATTGTACATTTGAACTAAAGAGAAGCCTTATGCATACCTAACAGGCTCTGATGAAGACACTTTACGAATGCATTAGTAGAGCACCTTCTGATGAACAAGTTAAATATTATACTCTCCCTTAATTATTAAAGTGACATCTTGACTTCACATCTTAAAGAAGGCAGCACTTGATCTGATGTGGCCAGGGCTGCAACTACAACACCCCTTGTCCCATGATGAACCCAGTAAACCAAGTACATCCTTTCTGTGTGTCATACTAGCTGTCATGATAATATCCCAAACACGAAATTACATGAATAAATCCTGATAAGTAGAAAGCAAAAATAGTTGTAAGCTCAAGGGAGCTAACAGAAATATTATTCAGAATACTAGAAAACTTTAGCAAATTAACAGATCATAAGACAATTTATTGACAGAAAAAGAAAAATCTGCCTATAAAAAAGTATTCCCAGTAGCACAACTTGTAATAATAACTGGAAAAAACTAGGCCTCCATCAAAGAAGTGAAAACTCAGCAAACTATTATACACCTACATATATATAGACACTTTCTTTATGAATACGTACTTTACAGATTTTCACCTAAAAGGAAATATGCCTTTAACCATTTTCACTATATAGACTAGTTTTTAACATTACAGATTCTTCCAAATAGCAAGTACAAGATGCACATTTGTTCAGAGAAGTGCTATATATGAAAGATGCAGTTAGGTGATACAGTAGATAGAGCTGCAGACCTAGAGTCGGGAAGCTGTGTGACCCTGGACAAATCGCTTAATCTTGTTTGCCTCAGTTTCCTCATCTATAAAATGAGCTGGAGAAGGAAGTGACAAACCACTCCAGTGTCTTTTGCTCAATGGGGTCACAGAGACCAACATGACTGAAACAACGGAACACTATATATGAAATAAATAGAAGATAAAGTTTATTCATCAAGTGTTGCTGCTGCCCTATCTAATTCTAACAAGTCCACCTGATACATAGTGATAAGAAGTCAATCAAGTATTATTATTCACTTGGTTTTCACTTTATTTTTGTGCATATGTTAAGATGTCATCATGGGGCCTAAGAGAGATAAAGTTAAATTATTGTCTGGTCCAGGGGTGAGGAAACTGCAGCCTCACATATGGCCCTCTAGGTCCTCAAGTGCATCCCTTTGACTGATCAAACTTCACAGAAGAAATTCCCTTAATAAAAAGATTTGTTCTGTAAAACTTAGACTCAATAAAAAGGCCACACCCAAGGTCCTAGAAGGCCACATGTGGCCTCAAGGCTGCAGGTTCCCCACCCTTGGTTTGGTTACTCTTAGGCCCCATTATGACATACTAACAGGGTAAAGTGATTTGTCCAGAGTCACACAGCTAGGAAGTATCTGAGGCTAGATATGAACTCAAGCCTTCCTGACTAGTAGAAAAACAGAAATATTAAATGCATATTTCTCAACCATAATTCAATGAGATAATGTGATAAATGTAATAATAAAACCAAATGATGTAATAAAAATTACATTCAGTAAAGGACCTTTGAAGTATAGACTAAAAATTAAGTGGAAACAAAGTAACTTAATCCTAAGAAATGGATGGGTCAAAGAACAAATCATAGAAACAATCAATTTCATTAAAAATGACAACAGTGAGACCACATATAAAATTTGTAGGATTGAAGTAAGCCAAAGCAGTTCTTAAGGGAAAATGTAACTCTCTAAACACATCAATAACAGAAAGAAAAATCAGATCCACAAATTGGGCATGCAATTAAAAAACTAGAAAACCAGAAAATTATAAACCTTCAATTAAATAGCAAAACAGAAATCCTGAAAATCAAAAAGATCCACAAAATTAAAAGTTCCCCTCCTTTCCAAGTTACATTTTTTCTCCAAGAAAAATGTCTCCTAGAAACTTCATATTTGTCTCCTATAACATGTCTTCCAGTCTGGTCAAGGATTTCAAGGTACACTCAGTTGATCCGACTATGGAATTTACCAGTGGTATATGTAACCAATTCAGCTCACTTCTACCCTAGGTTTCAGGGTTGGTTCTAGTTCTTAGAGATGACACAGTACATGTATATAATAATCCCAAGAAATTAGCCTTATGTAGAACAGTAAGCTGATTTTCTGTGACCAAGATCATTAAGTTTAGCCCTATTTTATACCCTAGAAGATAAAAGGGGAGCCCTTCATAGATGTACCAATCTAGGACAAATAGGACCCAGAAGCTTTTTAATATATTAAGTATTAAGAAGCTAGATAAGGATGAATTGAAGAATTGTGTTTTTTTTTTAATTCCACTAGTGTTTAAGATCTGCATTTAATGGATTCAGTAATTGTAGTGATTTCTATGTATGTCCTCACCTCCCCCTCTCGTACACATACCCTGTTATGACAGGAAGGGGTCTAATCTAACCAGAAGTATCCAGATTAACATGATCTGAAATCCCTTCACCCTTCCAAACACTTTCCTGTAAGCGTGAGAAAATTTGTCAGTGCCCCCTTCAAGAGTGGCACCCAGAACTAAATATAGGTCTCCAGATGTAGAATTACCATTTTCAAGTACAAGGGAACTGCATTCTCTCTTATTTAGGACAATATACTTAATTTATGAAGTCTAATACCCCATTAGTTTTGTGGTGGAAGGTTTTGATTTATTTTGCCAACCACACATCACATTGTTGTCTCATTGAAATTGAGGTCAAATAAAATCCCCAAGTCCTTCACAATTAACGTACTCTGTGGGCTGTATCTATAATGGTATGTTCAGTTCTGAGCAGCACATTTTAGGGAGGCCCTTCAGGCATAAATCTTGTACTCATAACATCTGTAGATGACACAAAGTTGGGAAATATAATACACGTCAGAGCCAGACTTCAAAGAAATCATAGGACGTTTGACCGAATCCAGTACAATGAAATTTAGCAGATATCTAGATAAACATTTACTATTGGGTTGGGGCAGGTAGGTGGTTCAATGGATAAAGCACCAGTGCAGGAGTCAGGAGGACCTCAGTCCAAATCTCACCTCAGACACTTGACACTCACTAGCTGTGTGAACTTGGGCAAGTCACTTAACCCTAATTGCCTCATCCTGGGTCATCTCCAGTCATCCTGATGAATATCTGGTCACTGGATTCAGATGGCTCTAGAGAAGTGAGGCTAGTGACCCTCCCTCACTCAAAAAAAAAAAAAATTCAAGGGCAAGTCATGTCTCTGATGGCATGGTCTTCTTGAGCAACAAAGGACGAATACACTATTGGGTTCCAAAATTCACCTTCAATAGAACAAGATAACAGAGGCATAGTTAAATAGCAGTTCATTTGAAAAAGATCTGTAGATTTCAGCAGACTAAGATTAGTCAATCAAGTTAATTTAATCTTGGACTGCAGAAAAAGAGACATTTGAGGACTTGAGAAGTAAGGATTTCATTAAGTTTTATACTGTTCAGAATATTTCAAGAATGATATGTTCAGTCCTAGGCATCATTTTTTAGGAAGGACATTCAAAATTAGAAGAGTATCCAGAAAAGAGAAACCAAATTTGCAAAATACCACATAAATATAAAATAAATAAATAAATAAATGATATGTTCAAGGATGATGACTCAGTTGAATCGGTTGATATGATTATACCTGAAGCCAGATGATAATGTTAATGTTTAATCATGTAATGTATGCCTTTCATGGAATTATTTATATTTATTTAAACTTACTGTTTATTATGTTTATATATTCATTACTCAATTTTAATAGTCTGTCTATTTTTTTTCTGTATTATTATATCTCCTTTCTGTTAGCAACATGTATTTATTGTAGCAACATTCATTAACTATGCTTGGTTTTACTTCGGTTATATGCACATAATTTTGCTGTTTCACATATTTGTCATTTTTATAGACCTACTGATTTTATTATCACATTGGTTTCCTTTGTTATTGTATATATTTGCTTGTGTTATATGGATATGTTGTCATACTAAGTTATGTTGCATATATATCCTGCATGTAATTTAGATCTTTAATGACTGGAGTCTAAGTGATGTTCTGTTTTATATTACATTTACTGCCTGTGTTATTGATCTATATTTTCTATAAGTAGAACTCCAGAGTAATGACATAGGCTTCTTGGTTAATCATTATTATTCTGTTACTTTTTGATATATTTTGATACTGGGCTGTTTAATTCCAGATACTATGTATACCACAGCAGTTTTTGTAAGAGAATGAAAAATTCCAAGCTTCATGGAGGAATGTAATAGAAATTTGAGAAATGACTAGTATCCTGGGATTTGTAGTTCGTAGAAACAAGTATTTGGACTATCTTGATCTTTTAATTATGTCTACAAGTTTTGAAGGGCAGCTAGATGACTCAGTGGATGGAATACTGGGCCTGGAGTCAGGAAGGTTCATCTCTGTGAATTCAAATCTGGCTTCAGACACTTACTAGCTGTGCAACTCAGGGCAATTCACTTATTTTTCTGCCTAATTTTCCTGATTGCCTCAGTTTCCTCACCTGTAAAATAAGCTGGAGAAAGAAATAGATAACCACTCCAATATCCTGTAGTGCCAATGTGATATTCACAGCACCTATGGGGGCCATAAATATCCCAGTACCAGTCTGATACAACAGACTCTCCACATGAAAGACAAAACCAAAACATTTATTCAGACACCAGAAAACCAAATCCATCATAGTAACAAAAATCTATACACAATAACAATGCAGAGGACACCAGCCCCAAGCCTTCCCTTTGTTAGCTTCCCACAAACCAGCTCCCTTAAACAAATCACAAACAAGCTCTTTCCCTCACACTAGCCAGCTGCCTGCTTGCCTGCATCTTTCTTAGTTTTGACTGCTCTCTGACTAACTTCCTCCCAACTTTTCTCTAGCTCTACCTCCTCCTGCAACCTGTTCAACAAGCTCCTCCCACCACAGGCTCCATGTGACTCTGGCTTCCGTGTGACCCAGGCAGGTCACATGAGCCTATTAGTGAATGGGAAAGATCTTCCTTTAAATTACCATTACATATCATTGTCAAGAAAACCCCAAATGGAGAATCAGGAACGACTGGAATGATGAACAAGTTTTGAAAAAGATGTACTGTACACAGTCCTCAAGAAAACATACTGAGAAAAAGGACTTGTGTCTATATGAGTCAAGCAACAGTTGGAAGTGGATATTATAGCATCCTCAATCCCATCCTGGACTTAGCAAGATGAGCTGGAGAGAAGTAGTGGCACAGGTGTCATGAACAGAAACTGAAGTGGAGAGATAGAGATAAAGAGCTGAACATAAGCAGAGAAGGGAAAGATCAAGGTAAGCCAACTACTATGTGCCTATACACATCTTAGAACAAAAACTCAGACCAAAGCTACTGGTTGTAATTGCCCCTTCAGTAACTAAGGGAAGTCCCAAGAGGTCTACTCCTTCCGTGATTTCTCGACCTCCCCTTCCCCCACCTCATACCTGCTCAATTGTAAACGATATTATATACGCTTCTCATTTCCTTTTTCTAAGCATTATCTGCATCCCTATTTTACTTCATACATAAATAAACCCAAGGTCAGTTTAAAAAAAAAGGTTAGTTGAAATGACTAACGATGTTCTTCAATTATTTGAATGACTGCCTCATGAAAAACAGATTTGATTTGTTCTGCTTAGTCCCAGGCGCAAAACTAGGAGCAATGAATGGAAAAGGAAAAGGCTTTATGTCAGGAAAAACTTTCTGAAAGGGTTATACAAAAGTACCATAGACTACCTTGTGAGGTAATAGGTTAGCCTCACTTGAAGTCTTTGACAAAAGTTTAGGTGTGTTTTAGAAGGAAGTCGTTTCCAGTTATAGGTTAAACTGGATGGCCACTGAGGTCCCTTCCCACTCCGAATATCTATTATTCCGTGAAATTACAGAGGCATTTGGAAGTTAGACTCAGTGGCTAAGGAGTTATTCTATATGTTTACATAAATGTGAAGGGATTTACCAAACTGGGCTGAAGAAAACCCGTAAGAATAAAAACACTAGCCTATTATTGACTGTTCTTTGAACAAAACACTTCATCTCTCAGCTCCAGGAATTTTCTCTGACTGTCCTCCATGTCTCCATGAATGTTCCATTCTCCCTCTTTCGGTCCTCCTACTAACCTCTCTAGTTTCCTTTTACTCCCAACAAAAATCCCTTCTTTTTACTAGAAACCTTCCTCAGCTCCTCAATTCTAGTACCTTCTCTCTGTTAATTACTTCCTATTTGTCCTGTAAATTGCTTTGTATATATTTCTTTGCATGCTGACTCCCCCACTAGATTATAAGACCCTTGAGAGAAGGGACTGTCTTTTGCCTCCTTTTGTAACCCCAGAGCTTATTTAGTACAATGCCTAATAATGGGCATTTCATAAATATTTATTGATTCATTGGTTGATTAATCTTCATGGCAACAATGTATGCTTGCAGAAATTTTCTGCATTCTTGCATCAAAACTAAGAAAGCTATAGGTACCTGTTGCCCATCATCACTCTTAACAACTAGTAATTATGAGTGTGTGTCTGTGATAGCGTGTATTCATAAGAGTGTGTAACCACTTACAAATCAAAGTAAATGTAATTTTACCTAATTATTTTTTTGGTGGGGGAGGGGTGTCAAGTGGTAATTTGTCCAAATTTTTTTCCCTCTTGATTATTCATCATAAAACTAGATAACACCACATGCTTTAAAAAGCTGATAAAAACACCTTCCCCGGTACTACCACAAAGAAATGATCTTTAAATAAAAATACTGACTTGGTTTTCCAAGGTTCTCCCTGGGGAAAGGTACAGACCAGTCATACATTAAGTTTGCAGAGACAAAAGACAGTTTTGCCTAGATCATTACTTTGCGTTACTCTGAAGTAAAATGCCATCCATCTCCTGCACAGATTGAGAAGCAAGGATGAGTTGAAAAGATTAAAAAACAAATCATTAAACTTCCTTCTAAGTCATGTCTCCACAATATTTGTATGTCTATTTACATGTTAAGAAGTACGAGATTAAATGTACTAATGTTCTAATATGAGGAATATTTTAAATGCAAATGTAACTGATGTGAGGAATCTTTAACCCTCTATTTACATGGATATTGATTATAGGTTAATTGCCTAGTTACTTCAAATAATTTCATACTAGTTTTAAATTTTTGGTTAACTTATGCTGCTATATGGCTCAGTGAATAGAGCACTGAACATGGAATCAGAAAGATGAGTTTAAATCCAGCCTCAGACACTAGCTGTGTAGCCCTGGATGTTTGCCTCAGTTTTCTCATCTGTAAAATGGAAATAATAACAGCACCTACCTCATCGGGTTGTTGTAGCACATGAGATATTTCTAAAGTTATTTGCAAAGCCTAAAGTGCTACATAAAAACTAGTGATTTCTAATTTTCAATTGGGCACACATATTTTTTAAATAGCTGACCAAGGCTACTTTTTGATCATTTCGAGGGTAAAGGAAAATAATGTAGAATGTCTCACTGATATAAGATAGGAAATAATAGGTTCTTCTACCTCAGACAAAACAAAAGTTTCTCATTTAATGCCAAAGTCAAGATGATACATGGTGATAGTACATTTGTCTTTTGAGAAGCAACGCAATGGTATCAAAATAGCTCCTTAAAATGCCAGATATTGTTTCACACAAAATGACAAATAAGTAATTGTGGATTTTCTGTTTGTCTGAATAACAGTCTGATGTACACTTCAAGTTATAAAAATAGAACCAAATGTTTTATTCAAACAAAATATTTTATTTGGCTTAAAACTGTACTAGAGCTAATTGTATGACATTAGTATTGTATAAATTTAAACTTGTAAAATAGATACTGAAAAGTACAGTTAATATAGAAAAATGAGTCACTGTGGCCACACATTTTGAAAGCATCAGGAACATCTTAAATGATCCATTAACTACTCAACTGTACCAGGGTAATGGATTTAATTTTCCAAGTATACTAGAAACTGTGAAAAACAAACCTGAGATAAAATCAGATATTTTGGCTGTTAAATACGATCAAATAATCAAATTAAAACACTGCTTTTCCTCAGTAGTAGAAATTATTTGTTCTGAAGCTATCCAGGTAATTTTCTCAAAATGTCAGCTCTTGGTATCACTTGGCCTCTGTAGTGCACTTGTACTTCAAATATTTTGATAAGCTTATTTATGTGGCTATTCTCTATATCAGTGCAACTCACACCTTATCCATGACTTCCCAATACTGTGCAATTCTTGTTCGGGTTCTCCTGTTGTTCCTATAGAAAAGACCTACCTAACATGTTCTCTAGATTGTTAGACCAAATTGAGTGGAATTCCTCCTCATTGAGGAGACACTATAATATCTTAGGCTTGACACACTGAGTGCAATGTTATATAAAAACTGGAGCATGTGAATGATCTTACCTCTAATGAGAATTCATTTCCCATTTTGACTCTGCATAGGACTTTCTCTGTGACAGTGATACACACTTTAACAAGTTATGTCTCCTTGTTTTGTGCTCCATTTGATTTCAATAATCATAGTGTTTTTAAAGTGTTATCTCTATTTGTATGCACAAGAGACTCCTTGTTGAGGCTATATACTATTCAAATATTATTGGCTTATTTTTAATCATTAAACAAATAAACACATTAGGAGCTTATGTTCTTTGTACCTTGCAATCAGCTATATAACTCTAAAGATATAATCCACTCTAGAAAATTATATGAGAATACATCTGACAGTTCTCTTCTCATTGTTTTATCACGAATATTTTGTGTGTATGTCTGTCCGTTGCCTAAGAAGACCGTGCCATCAGAGAAATAATGACATGTCTTGCACTTGACTTTGTATTTGAGTGAGGGAGGGCTGACAGATACTCTGTAAGCACGGTATATATCCATAAGTATCTAATATTCTTATTGTGAACAATCCAAACATTCCATCATAAGACAGTAAAAACAGAACAAAACAAATAAAATCATCTGCAGCTTTTTTAACAATCTAAATTTAAAGCAATTATAGTACTTATTGATATATAATGTAGCAATTTTTAGAAATCAATAAGACAATGTAGCTAAAGTCATTGGTGTGTTGGTTGGTTGGTTGGTTGGTTGGTTGGTTGGTTGGTTGGTTGGTTATTGTCCTTTGTTCTCAAAAAAGATCAAAATGACATCACCATGTTGGGGACTTAGTGGTTGTGGCTGTGGCCGATCAGACCAGTATAACCTCACAAGGCTCTACCACATGTCGGGCACAAATAGTCCATATGGACATTAGACATAGAGATGTTCTAAATTTGCACATTTCATGTATCTTTTGAGCTACTGAAATTCTGCTTTGCTCGTAGAGCGCAGTGCCTCCTTTGATTTGGGCACATTATGCTGGATAGTCCTTTGCCAAAGTTTCCCACCTCACAAAACCAATCCCAAAGTTCTTCAGAGAAACTTTGAGAGTATTCTTGTATCACTTCTTCTGACATTCACATGGACATTTGCCTTCTGTGAGTTCTCCATAAAATAGTCTTTTAGGCAAACCTACATTTGGCATTTGAACAATGTGGTCAAACCATCACAGTTTTGCTTTTTGCAGTAGAGTTTGAATGCTTTGAAGTTTAGCCCAAAGAAGGACCTCCAATAAGTACCTTATTTTGCCAAGCAATCTTCAGAATCTTCCTAAGACAATTCAAATGGAAGCAATCCAATTTTCTGGCATGGTGTTTGTATACTGTCAAGGTTTTACAGGCATATAACAGTGATGTTACCACAATGGCTCTGTAGACCTTCAGTTTAGTAGGCAGTCTAATACTTCTTCTCGCACACTTTCCTTTGGAATCTCCCAAACACTGAGCTAGTTCTGGCAATGCATATGTCAATCTCATCATCTATTTTGTACATCCCTGGAAAGTATACTGCCAAGGCAAGTGAACTTAACCACAGCATCCAATATTTCTCCATTTGTTGTAACTGGTGGTTCTACATTTGGAAATACAATGTTGGTTAGTGAAGAACCTGTGTTTTCTTGGTGTTGATTTTTAGGTCAAAATTAGCACGAGAAGCAGAGAATCAAAAGCTAAAAAGAAATCGAAGGTCACTACATCAAAGTCAAAAGAGAATAGCAACTCTGACTTTTTAGTCCCACGAAACAGAAGCCTATATGATAGAAGTAATACCTTAATCCATCTCACCCTCCACAGGCATACTTCACCCTAAAAGTAACTGAGACATTCCTTGAGACCTGGTAAGCTCAGACTAAGCACTCAGACTTGTGATGTCACCTCCTCATCACCACCTCAGTAAAAGCAGCCTTAAAATCTAAAGGAAGCAGGCTCTCAAAGGTTTGGTTGGCAGATAAAATGGGTAATTCAGTCAAAGGAGCATTATTCAACTGAGTAATCCTCAACATCTACTCTTATGAAATATCTTCCTGCTATGATAAATAAATCTCCACTTTTTGACTGTTGGATGACCTACGTGTTTCTTTTTATTTTTGTACATTACTATATGTGCTTCAAATAATTATTACTTTAGTATCTAAAGAAGACTATACAAATTCTTTATGATTCTTACGAGTTTCCCAACCTAACAGTCAAATCAGCTAATTTAAATTTTACCATCTTCCTATAATCCAACCCATCACATGTAGAAGTGTAGTAGGAAAAGTAAAATAGCCAAGACCCAAATTACAGAGAGTTTGCTACATTTGTAAATTGAGTACATCCTTTAAATAAGGTAGCTAATAGCATGGTACTAGAGCATTATACCTGTAATCAGGAAGATCTGAGTTCAAATCCAGCTTTAGAACCTTATTAGCTGTGGGACCTGTACAAATCCTTTAACCCTTTTGCCTCATTTTCCTCATCTGAAAAATAGGGATAATAATAGCATCTACCTCACAGAATTGTTATAAGATGATATTTGTCAAGCACTTTTTAAACCTCAAAGTATAATATAAATGCTAAGATAAAAATTATTATTTTTAAATTCAAGGGGAAAAAGTAACAATATAAGAGTTATACATAAAAATCAGATTCATTTCCAGGCACACTCCAAAAATCTGTCTTCAAAGGTCAAAATCGTTTTCTTAGATCTAGATTCATAGCAATGGGTACATCCTAATCAAAAGTTTCAAACCTACTGAAATGTGGGAAGCACAATGTAAATAATTTGTCTTAAAAATTTTTAGAGAAAAATTATGAAAGCATTACTATCATATTGCCATGACCTTTAATTTATCAGAGTCCCTTAACTTCTGATATAGGCATGCCCAAGAGAACAGGGAAGAGCTCAGAAGCTGTTGTCAAGGATACAGCTGTTGCTGATCTCATGATGCAGCAGCATCCCTACTCAACCTTTCAGTGTCTGTTATGCTTTAAGACCAGTAGTAGCTTATAGCACTGCATAAAACTTGGGGACCTACACAACACAGGGGAATAAAAACACAAATACACAAGGAAAGTCATCCAGGTAACCAGACTCCCCAGAGTCGTGCTGCTCCATCGTAAAAAGGTCTCATCTGGCCCTCTTGTTTCTCACTTTCTCTCTTCCGTCAACACAGTCTGCTCTACTATAAAAGTCCAGTTTAGAAAATGCTGCCTTAAAAGCCTGTGTTATCTCTGCTTTAATAAGCTGTCTGTACATATCTTAAAAGTGAAAGAGAGATGCCTTTCATCAGAACTATTGGCAACAGATGCTGCCTTCCTAAAGATCAATACCATAGCCTTCCCAATAGTTATAGCAAATGAAATCATGTATCAAATTTTTTATTAAAATTTAAATTAATTTTTTATTAAATTATTTATTTATTAAACCTTATTAAATAATAAGATTGCCACAATATCATAAGAAGAAAATAATCATGTTTTATTTGAGGGATGAGATTCTAGATAAAAGTGAGTTGAGGAATAGTATAAAATTATTCAAAAAATTTTGATATAGACTCTCATTAAACTTTACTAGAAGAGTCAGATTACTTCAGGGAAAAACTTGGTACTGATTAAAAACTTTTACTGATTAAGAACTTGTTCAGCAATAAAAAACAAGGAGCTGTCTTGAATAATTTAAAATGGAAAAGATAACGGAAGGATATCATCCATGTGTTTTATTTAATAAATGTTAGTGAGTCAGGCAAGGAAGTAATATTAAGTTGGCCAAGTTTGCTGAGGTTGCTAACTTATCTTTTTTGTTGAAATCTATGAGAAGTGGCAGATGGAAAAGCATATTGGGAGATATGACAGCCTGACAGCAAATGAATTCCACTTCCGTAAGTGTTAGGTAAGGCACAATGACAAAGGTGTCTCACTTAGAGTACTCTCAAATTACAGGATCTCCTACAGGATACTTAGTGACTTGGTGGTCATTATGTGTGACCACCAGTCAAAATGTCTCTTTTGCATTTATTCCACACTTACAAAGGAAAATATGACTTCTCATTTTACCAATATATAATTAGTACTTCTATGAACTCTCCACTTATCATATTCTATTGGCTCAGCTGGACAGGGAGCAGATCCTAAATTCTCAATGTCAGTTGAAACTCAGTTCTGGCCAGTCCTACTAGTCTGAAAACACTTTGTGTTCACATCTAGCAGCAAATCATATTTATATTGTCCAAGGACAAGCTTAGAAAAGTTCAAAGAGGCTCAACAGGAATAA